>JAGDYQ010000468.1:71277-149235 GCA_021962125.1 Bulinus truncatus
TGACAAGATACCTAGCCGGGGCGGGGACAGGCTCAGCGAGCGATGCTCATTCTATTTTCTATTTCATGTAAAGTAACACAGATAAAGATATTAAGAAACTCTCTCACACGTACAAACACACACACACAAACAGACACACACAGATATTGCCAGGCTATGAACAGATACACAGAGATATATTGATAAATGTAGATGGACATTTAGACAAATACTTTGACAGACACAGAGAATACAACGACCTAAATAAAACAATACAATGAGAGAGAGAGAGAGAGAGAGAGAGAGAGAGAGAGAGAGAGAGAGAGTGTGACAGAGGAAGAAAGAGAGAGAGAGATACAGGGTTTGCTCCATAACTATCTCTATCCCTTTTTGACATTCCTAGTACAGTAAAAGCAATAATTACAATATATTACAATTTAATTAGTTGACATGTTTAGTACGTCATCAAAGGTTAAATCTAAAATAAAAAGACACAAATAAGAAGAAAAAATACCAACTTTAATTCAAACATCCTGAATAGTCTGTCTTTCTAACAGCTTTGACTGGTCTATCTTTCTAACAGGCCTGAGCTAATCTGTCTTTCTAACAGCCCTGACTAGTCTGTCTTTCTAACAGAGCTGACTGAGTCTGTCTTTCATTTGATCAGGGACGGCTAGTCTCTTTCTAACAGCTACAAACTAGTCTGTCTTTCTAACAGCCCTGACTAGTCTGTCTTTTTAACAGCCCTGACTAGTCTATATAACAGCGATGACTAGTCTGTCTTTCTAGCAGTCCTGACTAGTCTGTCTTCACAAATACTGTACCAATCGGTAACTGGAGATATCATCAGTCTAGATCAGATAGTAGAATGAACCAATCATTATTTGGAATGAGATCACGTTGACTGAATAGATTGCATTAGTGTAATCTATAAAAAAAAAAAGTTTCCTTATCTCTAACGGGCCATGGAGCCAGATGAATTGTGCAGAATTCCTTTTCTTCTCATAACCTCGGTATATGAAGAAAATTGTGTGGTTAGCACAACGCCAAGCCCGCCCTTTACTCCCAACCCAAGTCAGGTACACATTTCAAAAACAGGTGGACTTAAGGGACTTGTTTGTCACCAAATTTTCATGGAGAAAAAATTCTCCCCGTTTCGAGGGTCCCGTCCTTTCTCAGGTCGACAGTCGAGTATCTACACAGCTCGACCATCTATGTGGTGAACTAATTGTAATATATGTGGTGAACTTATTGTAATATAAATGGTGAACTAATTGTAATATATGTGGTGAACTAATTCACTTAATATATGTGGTGAACTAATTGTAATCTATGTGGTGCACTTATTGTAATCTATGTGGTGAACTAATTGTAACCAATGGGGCGAATTAATTGTAATCCTTTTGGTGAACTAATTTTAAACTAAATAATGAATAATTCTTTGAACCGATGCACTTAGATACAAAATAAGTGGGTGACCAGATGTGTCGTAGTTTGTTTGCCGGACCAGGTAGACTCTCTAATAACATAACTTCTTTTTGGAAATATCCAAGCACTGAAAAGTTGAACAAATTAAGAAACAGAACTAAATAATTAAATGCCTTAGGAATCCGAACATATTTTCTGGAAAATTCGAATATCCGGCATTCTATCTGAAATATCCGGCATGTTATTTCTGTATGTTTTGGTACTTTTCCCATTCCATCTTTATGTCATTTATAATATTTCTCTGTATTAGTGAAAGTATTATTGGTGCAAAGTCAACTCTTCTTTAATTATCCGTGCTCTTTTTTAATTTCTTAATCTACCAACATTTACCAAGTACATTTACCATTCAACTACTTTTGTATAGAGTCCTTATACACCACTAGTGTCCTTATTATGTACACACCACTAGTGTCCTAACCATCTAGCTACACCACTAGTGTCCTTAATATGTACACACCACTAGTGTCCTTCATATGTACCCACCACTAGTGTCCTTATATCTACACACCACTAGTGTCTTCTGTATGTGCACACCACTAGTGTCCTTAACCATCTATACACCACTAGTGTCCTTAATATCTACACACCACTAGTGTACTTACATGTAGATGGGTCCACTATTGGAAATTTTTAGTCAAATTAGGAAATACTAGACATTTGATTCAAGCCCCACATATGACACTCGCTATAGTAAACTCAGACCACCTCTGTATACTCAGACCACCTCTCTATACTCAGACCACCTCTGTATACTCGAGACCACCCTCTCTATACTCAGACCACCTCTCTATATTCAGACCACCTCGGTGTACAAGTTTTTTAAAATAAAATGTAAATCGAATTTTCGTTGGGAACAAGCCATTTAATATAGCTAAAATACAAAAACTAACGCAAACGGATTAGGAATTGCAAGGATTAAACTCAAACTCTGACATGGATAAATACTGCAGATATCGCCCTCTGTGGTAGAAGAGTGATTGATTTATATGAACAACCGGCTTCGGCTGGCGGCGATTGGTTTTTTGGAAAAAATCGCCAAATGTGTAAACTCAATCAATTTACATAATTTAAAAAGGGAAACAAATGATTTGAAACTTCAACAATTCGGAATTTGAACATTTTCATACCGACTAAATTTATTCTAAGGTATCACGGCAGTGAAAACCCAAAATCCCCCCCCCCTTTCGAGTACAGAAATGCCGCCCGGGGCTACCCGCCTAGCCCCGTCCCCACCATCTACGCCGCTGAAGTGACCAATGGTGCAGCAGTCACTGACGTCATGGTATTGACTTGAATGTTTCCCTGTAATCTCCAGGTTAAATAATTAAATGAATCAAGTCATCCGTTGGTGTTTTGTTGACTTTAAATTTTGGTGTTCTTTAGACCGTAACGTCAGGATGGGCTTTTCTTTTATGTTCCTCATCCGCGAAGTAATTAGAAAATAATTTTAGTTTTAGATAGTGTGTGTGTGTGCGGGCGTGGGACGTGCTATTAATGTAACATGTACAATTGTACACAGACACAGTTTCTGTAGAAAATATACACAGATCAACAAAACAAAACACCATTGCAACAATCTTCAATCTACAATCTTCAATCTACAATCTTCAATGTATAAACTTCAATCTACAATCTTCTATCTACAATCTTCAATGTATAAACTTCAATCTACAATCTTCTATCTACAATCTTCAATGTATAAACTTCAATCTACAATCTTCTATCTACAATCTTTAATGTATAAACTTCAATCTACAATCTCCAATTTACAATCTTCAATATATAAACTTCAATCTACAATCTTCATTCTATAATCTTAAATCTACAATCTTCCAATCTACAATCTTCTATCTACAACCTTCAATCTACAATCTTCTATCTACAACCTTCAAACCTACAATCTTCTATCTACAATCTTCAAACCTACAATCTTCTATCTACAACCTTCAAACCTACAATCTTCTATCTATACTCTTCTATCTACAACCTTCTATCTACAATCTTCAATCTACAATCTTCTATCTACAATCTTCAACCTACAATCTTCAATGTATAAACTTCAATCCTAAAATCTTCTATCTACAATCTTATATCTACAATCTACAATCTTCAATCTTCTATCTACAATTTTCTATCTGAAATCTTCTCTACAAACTTCTATCTATAAACTTCCAATCTACAATCTTCTATCTACAATTTTCAATATCCTCTATCTACAATCTTCAATCTACAGTCTTCTATCTATAAACTTCAATCTACAATCTTCTATGTACGATCTTCTATCTACAATCTTCAATCTACAATCTTCTATCAACTTCACTTGGTTATCACAAAAAGATTGAAACCAGTACAACCCTCAGGTCGACAGTTGAACGCACGACCTTCCTTGCCTGTAGACAAAACCACCCCCCTTTACTTTTTTTTAGCCATGCCCTTCTATCTTTCATCAACACGTTGTGAGAGTGTAATGGCCATAGAGGCACCACAGGAGGTATCAAGGGGACTTTTTCACCGTGACCTGAAAAATCCATTGGTCTTCACCTGATATCAAACCCGAAGACCAGCTTACACCTCTCGACCGCCCGTCCCCATTAGTCATCGTGGCAG
This sequence comes from Bulinus truncatus, assembly GCA_021962125.1. Lineage (NCBI taxonomy): Eukaryota > Metazoa > Mollusca > Gastropoda > Planorbidae > Bulinus > Bulinus truncatus. The sequence continues at coordinate 75,352 of JAGDYQ010000468.1, forward strand.
TGTGTTTCAGTTACATAGTCCCCAGTAGTCAGTGTGGCAGTGTGGTCCAGTCACATAGGTCACGTTAGTCAGTGTGGCAGTGTGGTCCAGTCACATAGGTCACGTTAGTCAGTGTGACAGTGTGGTCCAGTCACATAGGCCACGCTAGTCAGTGTGGCAGTGTGGTCCAGTCTTGCATAGGTCACGTTAGTCAGTGTGGCAGTGTGGTCCAGTCACATAGGTCACGTTAAAATAGATGCAAATGTAGATGATACCACACCCCCTCCCATGCGTCAATTGAAAAAAGGACTATAAAATTATTTCTTTAAAGCGTATATAGTTTAATACATGAATATAATAATATATACTAGCTGTACCCCGCATAAGCCTTTGCCAAACCTAGGATTTTGGGGCCCTGCATTTTGACGTTCGATACCATGACATGAGATTATGTACTTAATATTTATTGTAAAAAATAATTTAAAAATTCAAGGGGGGGGGGCGCCGCCCACCCTTAAAAGTTTTAGAGGGGCCGCTGCCCCCCTGCCCCCCTGCTCCGCCGCCAATGGTTTAAATTGTTGACATAATTTTATAAAGTTAAATAAATCACATAAATACCAATCATGAATAGTCGAACGTAATTGTGGGCAGAGTGAATTGAAATCAGAATGGGTCAGAACAATGGGCAGTTTGTTAGACACCATACAGGCTGAGACATTTACTGACCGCTTAGATACTCTGGGACAGATGGTCATATTCTGAGACGTGTCTCATGTAAACTGGGACATTTGGAACTGTGTACTAATGTTCCCTTTATCTAATGTGTACCAATGTTACCTCTACCTATATATGTACTAATGTTCCCTCTATCTAAATATGTAGTAAAGGTCCCTGTAAATATGTACTAATGTTCCCTTTATCTAATCTGTACCAATGTTGCCTCTACCTATATATGTACTAAAGTTCCCTCTATCTAAATATGTACTAATGTTACCTTTATCTAATGTGTACCAATGTTACCTCTACATATATATGTACTAAGTTCCCTCTATCTAAATATGTACTAATGATCCCTCTATCTAATGTGTACCAATGTTACCTCTACCTATACATGTACTAATGTTCGCTCTATCTAAATATGTACTAATATTTCCCTCTATCTAAATATGTACTAATGATCCCTGTATCCCTGTACTATTGTTATCAATTACCTTTACCCCCTGTATTGTGTATTGTGACACCCGCAGCAGAACACCCCCCTCCTGGCCAACCACAGTACATTTTTGTCAAGGTCTATATATTGTCGTGGAGTATTTCTAACCCTCTGGTTACTCCTACTACACATGTATTATATTCTACCCTCACACTCTCCAATAGACGAGTGCCAGTTGTACCGCCAAGTACAGTTGTGGTAATACAAAACATAAACCACCAGTGACCAGACGTAAAGTTGACACTACAGATTACATGAAACTGTTTGATTGTTGTTGCTTCCTCCTTTTGACGGGGGCGGAGGGTGTTGCCCCCCCCCCCCTTTGTCTAAGAAATTTGAAACTCGTAGACGTCACTTTAAAAAAAAAAAATTCCAACCAGATCAGCGAGTGCAGGACCGTCAAGTAGGACGGGTGGGGGACACGTATAAATGAAAAAAATAAACTTGACTCTGTTTGACAACCTATCATGGTATGTTGTGGTCTAATGTTATGCAGAATGTTACACGATCCAACTTTACAAGTATCAGAATCACTTCACACTGATACGTTTAGTAAGGAAGTCTTTGCAGTGTACCGAGTGACACTATCAGCTAGAATGTTATCAAAGATTACTCTGTGACCCGGAAGAAAAAGTGACTCGTGTGTCACATTCTCCGCCATATTTTCCATCCCATTCAATTTGCATGTCAGAAAACCACAAAAATAAAATCTCTTCTAACGATACACCTGAATATTTGATATCAGGAGTTGAGAGACAATGGTAGTAGAAAAACAATTACTGCCCCGGAAACCAGGGTGAGTAGCTCCATATTTCTTGAGTGACCTGCCTCGCGACCACGTGATCGCCTCCTCCTGCGACGGAACATTGACTCGTGAATATTTCATGTCACTCAGTGGAAAAACATGAGTTAAATAAACATGGCCGTATGATTGATTCTAAACCCATCTATCTATCTATCTATCTATCTATCTATCTATCTATCTATCTATCTATCTATCTATCTATCTATCTATCTATCTATCTATCTATCTATCTATCTATCTATCTATCTATCTATCTATCTATCTATCTATCTATCTATCTATCTATCTATCTATCTATCTATCTATCTATCTATCTATCTATCTGTCTATCTGTCTATAGACTAAAAGGAGAAGTGTCATCTCTGTGTGTGTGTTAATGAATCATATCGTTATGAAAAGACAGATAACAAAATGATTATGCTTTTGTAGCAGAGGGTAAATCAAAAACTCAAACTAAGTTAAAGTTTATTTAGTACTTGTAGAAGACTACCGTGATGACGTCATAGACGTTCTTGTGTCAACTAATTGATGGCCTATCACCCGCACTGCTGCCTGTAATCTAGCCAGACATAATCTGTACACCTGTTAAATGCCATGGGCTAAAATGAATTAACAGTTGGAGATTCACTGAGGGGCCCGAGTTTTCAAAGACAAATAGGGGCTCAATATATCAGTGGTTCTGGTGTTGTTTTTTTTAGCCCAGGGACCCCACAAAAAGGCCCAACTACGTAAGAATGTGATCTCTTTTTTAAAAATCTCTCGATTCTAAAGAGTGTTTTGACCAATGTTCGGACAGAGAGATATAGACTGATCTTAGTGTCCAGGTATGGACATGGAGGCAGTCATTTAATGTCCTGTCTACATCTCTCACTAATGTTGGGGCATTGACATGGAGGCAGACAGTCCTATAATGCCCTAACTACACTAATGTTGATATTCTACCGGATATAGAATAAGAAACGAGGTCTTAGGTAGCTATTTTCAATATGATTCAACCCCTAAACCTTAAATGCTGGTATAATAACATGCAGTATTTACTATAGCCAAATACGATGTGAAACTATCGTAGTATCACAACAAGTTCCCAGAGTACAATGGCTGTACTACAAAAAGTTCCCAGAGTACAAATTCCGTACTACATCAAGTTCCCAGAGTACAATCGCTGTACTACAACCAAACACAAGGGCAACCAGCATGACATAGTTGTCAGTTGAATCTTTATAACATCACCAAGCCCATGACCTAGTTAAGGCGGAAATAAGACAATGAATAATGGATAACGTCAACTGGAGGGGGGACAGACCTTAAATGGCACTGGTCAACTTGGAAGTATCAATAGTTGACCAAAGGTCATCGTAGCAGATTAACTGACCTTACTTTGCGAGTAGTGACTCTTTAGTTGGACGGATGGCCGAGTGGTGTATATTACAATTAGTTCACCACATAGATGGTCGAGTGGTGTAGATACTCGACTGTCGACCTGAGAGTCCTGGGCTCGACCCTCGGTGAGGCCCATGGAATTTTTCCAGGTGAAATTTGGTGCACAGTCGTCCCACAAGTCCACCCGGCTTTAAATAGGTACCTGACATTAAGTTGGGGGAAGTAAAGGCGGCTGGGGCGATGTGCTAACCACACAATCCCTTCATTTGCCGAGGTTATAGAAACAGATGAATTCTACACTTCATCTGCCCCGAAGGCCCGTAAGGGCTAAGAAGGGAACTATACTTTTTACTATGCGAGTAGTGATTCTTTAGTTGGACTTAGTCTAATACTCATATTTCACTAACAAAAGAAAATTGTGATAAAGATGAAGTAAGCCAAAAAGAGTTGTAACATTTCCCAGTAAAGTATTTGATGACTGACCAACGGTCGCTGTGTTTTCTATGTGTTGTTTATAAATTGCATTTTTCCTTGCATCACATCCCCCACCCCACCTCCCACTCACTGTCTTGTGTCACACCTAGATCTTTTAAGTTAATCAGTGAAGTGACTCACCAAGATGTTCCACAGTTATCTGTATCACAAGGTGCTGGCGAGGACGTCGTGTCAGGTGGGGTGGGTTATGTCATGTTACATAGTGGTCAGTGAGATGGGGGATCAATGAGATGGGGGATCAATGGGAGATGGGGGATCAATGAGATGGGGGATCAGTGAGATGGGGGATCAATGAGATGGGGATCAGTGATGATGGGGGATCAATGAGATGGGGGATCAATGAGATGGCGGATCAGTGAGATGGGGGGAAAAGTGAGATGGGGGATCAGTGAGATGGGGGATGGGGTGAGATGGGGGATCAGTGAGATGGGGGATCAATGAGATGGGGGATCAGTGAGATGGGGATCAATTAGATGGGGATCAGTGAGATGGGGGGATCAGTAAGATGGGGGAATCAGTGAGATAGGGGATCAATGAGTTGGGGGATCAATGAGATGGGGGATCAGTGAGATGGGGGATCAGTAAGATGGGGGATCAATGAGATGGGGGATCAGTGAGATGGGGGAATCAGTGAGATGGGGGATCAGTGAGATGGGGGATCAATGAGATGGGGGATCAATGAGATGGGGAATCAGTGAGATGAGGGGATCAGTGAGATTGGGGATCAATGAGATGGGGGGATCAATGAGATGGGGGGATCAATGAGATGGGGATCAATGAGACGGGGGATCAGTGAGATGGGGGATCAATGAGATGGGGGATCAGTGAGACGGGGGATCAATGAGATGGGGGATCAATGAGATGGGGGATCAATGAGATGGCGGATCAGTGAGATGGGGGAACAGTGAGATGGGGGATCAGTGAGATAGGGGATCGGTGAGATGGGGGATCAGTGAGATGGGGGATCAATGAGATGGGGGATCAGTGAGATGGGGATCAATTAGATGGGGGATCAGTGAGATGGGGGATCAGTGAGATGGGGGAATCAGTGAGATAGGGGATCAATGAGTTGGGGGATTAATGAGATGGGGGATCAGTGAGATGGGGGATCAGTGAGATGAGGGATCAATGAGATGAGGGGATCAGTGTGAATTGGGGGAATCAGTGAGATGGGGGATCAATGAGATGGGCGATCAATGAGATGGGGGGATCAATGAGATGGGGATCTGAGATGGGGGATCCAGTGAGATGGGGGATCAATGAGATGGGGATCAATGAGATGGGGGATCAATGAGATGGGGGAATCAGTGAGATGGGCGATCAGTGAGATGAGGGATCAGTAAGAATGGCGATCAGTGAAATGGGGGATCAGTGAGATTGGCGATCAGTAAGATGGGGATCAGTGAGATGGGGGAATCAGTGAGATGGGGGATCAGTGAGATTGGTGATCAGTGAGATGGGGGATCAATGAGATGGGGGATCAATGAGATGGGGGAATCTAGTGAGATTGGCGATTCAGTGAGATGAGGGATCAATGAGATGGGGGATCAATGAGATGACGGAATCAGTGAGATTGGCAATCAGTGAGATGGGGGATCAATGAGATGGGGGATCAGTGAGATGGGGGTTCAATGAGATGGGGGATCAATAAGATGGGGGATCAATGAGATGGGCGATCAGTGAGATGGGGGATCAGTGAGATGGGGATTCAATGAAATGGGGGATCAGTGAGATGGGGGGATCAATGAGATGGGGGATCAAAGAGATGGGGGGAATCAGTGAGATGTATGATCAGTGAGATGGGCGATCAGACGAGATGGGCGATCAGTGAGATTGGCTGATCAGTGAGATGGGGGATCAGTGAGATTGGCGATCAGTGAGATGGGGAACAATGAGATGGGGGGAATCAGTTAGATGGGGGATCAATGAGATGGGGGAATCAGTGAGATGGGCGATCAGTGAGATGGGTGATCAGTGAGATTGGCGATCAGTGAGATGGGGAATCAATGAGATGGGGAAGCAGTGAAGAGATGGGCGATCAGCGAGATGGGCGATCAGTGAGATGGGCGATCAGTGAGATGGGCGATCAGTGAGATGGGGGAATCAGTGAGATGGGCGATCAGTGAGATGGGTGATCAGTGAGATTGGCGATCAGTGAGATGGGGAATCAATGAGATAGGGGAATTAGTGAGATGGGCGATCAGTGAGATTGGCAATCAGTGAGATGGGCGATCAGTGAGATGGGCGATCAGTGAGATGTGGCGATCAGTGAGATGGGTGAACAGTGAGATGGGGGATCAATGAGATGGTCGATCAGTGAGATGGGCGATCAGTGAGATGGGCGATCAGTGAGATGGGGGATCAATGAGATGGGGGATCAATGAGATGGGGATCAGTGAGATGGGGGATCAATGAGATGGGCGATCAATGAGATGGGGAATCAATGAGATTGGGGATCAGTGAGATGGGGGATCAATGAGATATGGGGATCAATGAGATGGGGGATCAATGAGATGGGGGAATCAGTGAGATGGGCGATCAGTGAGATGGGCGATCAGTGAGATGGGGGATCAATGAGATGGGGGAATCAGTGAGATGGGGGATCAGTGAGATTGGCGATTAGTGAGATGTGGATCAGTGAGATGGGGGATTCAGTGAGATGGGGATCAGTGAGATGGGGGATCAGTGAGATGGGGGATCAGTGAGATGGGGGATCAATGAAATTGGCGATCAGTGAGATGGGCAATCAGTGAGATGGGCGATCAGTGAGATGGGGATCAATGAGATGGGGGATCAATGAGATGGGGAACCAGTGAGATGCGGGATCAGTGAGATTGGGGATCAATGAGATGGGGGATAAATGAGATGGTCGATCAATGAGATGGGGGATCAATAAGGTGGGGGATCAGTGAGATGGGGGATCAATGAGATGGGGGATCAATGAGATGGAGGAATCAGTGAGATGGGGGATCAATGAGATGGGGGATCAGTGAAGATGGGGGGTCAATGAGATGGAGGATCAATGAGATGGGCGATCAGTGAGATGGGGGATCAATGAGATGTGGGATCAGTGAGATGGAGGATCAATGAGATGGGGGATTAATGAGATGGGGGATCCAGCGAGATGAGGGATCAGCGAGATCAAGGGAGATCAATGAGATGGGCGATCAATGAGGCAAGAGGAATCAATGAGATGGAAGGATCGATGATCAGAGGAATCAATAAGATAAGGGATCAGGTAGAGATGGGCGATCAGTGAGATGAAGAATCAGTGAGATTGGCGATCAGTGAGATGGGGGATCAGTCGAAATGGGGGATCAATGAGATGGCTGATCAATGAGATAAGGGATCAATGTGATGGGGAACAAATGAGATGAGGGATCAGTGAGATGGTCGATCAGTGAGATAAGGGATCAATTTCCAAGGTGATAAGTGTGATTGGGGATCAGTGAGATGGGGGATCAATGAGATGGGCGATCAATGAAATGGGGATCAATGAGTCAAAGGATCAGTGAGATGGGGGATCAATGAGATTGGGGATCAATGAGAGATGGAGGAATCAGTGAGATTGGCGATCAGTGAGATGGAAGGTTAATGAGATGGGGGATCAGTGAGATGGAGGTTCAATGAGATGGGGGAATTAGTGAGATGGGCGATCAGTGAGATGGGCGATCAGTGAGATGGGCGATCAGTGAGATGGGCGATCAGTGAGATAAGGATCAATGAGATGGGCGATCAGTGAGACGGGGATCAATGAGATAAGGGATCAGTGAGATGGAGGGATCAATGAGATATGAGATCAATGAGATGGGGGATCAGCGAGATAAGGGGATCAATGAGATGGGCGATCAATGAGATGGGGGATCAATGAGATGGGGGATCAGTGAGATGGGGGGCCAATGAGATGGGGGATCAGTGAGATGGGCGATCCGAAGGTGAGATAGGGATCAGTGAGATTGGCGATCAGTGAGATGGGGGATCAGTGAGATGGGGGAATCAGTGAGATGGGGGATCAGTGAGACGGGGGATCAATGTGATGAGGAGACAAATGAGATGGGGGATCAATGAGATGGGCGATCAGTGAGATGGTCGATCAGTGAAATAAGGGATCCAATAAGATGGGCGTTCAATGTGAGATGAAGGATAGGTAAGGTGGGAGATCATTTAGATGGGCGATCAATGAGATGGGGGATCAATGAGTCGGGGATCAGTGAGATAGGGGATCAATGAGATAGGGGATTCTGAGATGGGGGAATCAGTGAGATTGGCGATCAGTGAGATAGGGGATCAATGAGATAGAGGATCAATTGAGATGGAGGATCTTGGCAGATAGGGGAATCTGATGAGATGGGGATCGGTGAGATGGGCGATCAGTGAGATGGGCGATCGGTGAGATTGGAGATCAGTGAGATGGGGGATCATTGAAATGGGGGATCAATGAGATGGGCGATCAATAAGATGGGGGATCAATGTGATGGGGGATCAGTGAAATGGGGGATCAGCGAGATGGGCGATCAATGAAAAAAAGGATCAATGAGATGGGGGATCAGTGAGATGGTGGATCAGTGAGATTGGCGATCAGTTAGATAAGGGATCAGTGGAGATCAAGAGGAGTCAGTGAGATGGGGGATCAGTGAGATGGGGGATCAATGTGATAGGGGATCAGTGGAGATGAGGGATCAATGAGATGGGCGATCAGTGAGATATTGGGATCAATGAGATGGGGGATCATTGAGATTGGGGATCAATGAGATGGGGGATCCGTGAGATGGGGGATCAATGGAATAGGGATCAAAGAGATGGGGGATCAGTGAGATTGGCGATCAGTGAGATAGGGGATCAGTGAGATTGGCGATTGGTGAAATTGGGGATCAGATGAGATTGGGGAATCAGTGAGATGGGGGATCAGTAAGATGAAGAGGATCAGTGAGATGGGCGATCAGTGAGATAGACAAATAGTGAGATGGGCGATCAGTGAGATGGGGGATCAGTCAGTTAAGGAATCGGTGAGATGAAGGATCAGTGAGATTGGGAATCAATGAGATGGGGAATCAATGAGATGGGCGATCAATGAGATAGGGATCAATGAGATGGGGGATCAGTGAGATAGGGGATCCAATGAGATGAGGGGATCAATGAGATGGGGGAATCAGTGAGATGGGCGATCAGTGAGATGAAGGTCGATAAGTGAGATTGGCGATCAGTGAGATGGGGGATCCAGTGAGATGGGGGAATCAGTGAGATTTAAGATCAGTGAGATGGGGGATCAATTGAGATTGGGGAATCAGTGAGATGGGGGATCAGTGAGATTGGCGATCAGTGAGATGGGGGATCAATGAGATTGGGGATCAGTGAGATGGGGGATCAATGAGATGGGGGATCAATGAGATGGGGGAATCAGTGAGATGGGGGATCAATGAGATGGGGGATCAGTGAGATGGGGGATCAATGAGACACAGGATGTAAGAGATGGGCGATCAGTGAGATGAAGAGTCAATGAGATGGGGGATCAGTGAGATGGAGGATCAATGAGATGGGGGATCAATGAGATTTGAGATCAGCGAGATTGGGGATCAGCAAGATAAGGGATCAGTCGACGTGAGACAAGAGATGGGGGATCAATTAGTCGGGGGATCAGTGAGATGGGGGATCAATGAGATGGGATCAGTGAGATGGGCGATCAGTGAGATAGGGGATCAGTGAAATTGGTGATCAGTGAGATAAGGGATCCCAGTGAGATTGGCGATCAGTGAGATGGGGGATCAGTGAGATGGGGGAATCAGTGAGATAGGGGATAGGTTGAGATGTGGGATCAATGTGATTGGGGACAAATGAGATGGGGGATCAATGAGATTGGGGATCAATGAAATGGGCGATCAGTGAGATGGTCGATCAGTGAGATGGGGGATTAATGAGATGGGCGATCGGTGAGATGGGGATCAGTGAGATGGGGGAGTCAATGAGATGGGCTATCAATGAGATAGAGGTTCAATTAGTCGGGGAGTGGTGAGATGGGGGATCAATGAGATGGAGGATCAATGTGATAAGGGATTGGTGAAATGGGGGATCAACAGGAGAAGTAGACTGATCAATGAGAAGGGGGATCAATGAGATGGGGGATCAGTGAGATGGGGGATCAGTGAGATTGGCGATCAGTGAGATGGGGGATCAGTGAGATGGGGGATCGAGACAGATGGGGGAGGATCAGTGAATTGGGGGATCAATGAGATGGGCGATCAATGAGATAGGAGATAAATGAGGATAAGGGATCATTAGAGATGGGCGATCAGTGAGATGTGGGATCAATGAGATGGGGGATCATTGAGATGGGGGATCAATGAGATAGGGGATCAGTGAGATGGGGGATCAATGAGAGAAGGGGATCAATGAGATGGGGGATCAAGTAAGATGGGCGATCAGTGAGATAGGGGATCAGTGAGATTGGCGATCAGTGAGATGGGGGATCAGTGAGATTGGCGATCAGTGAGATGGGGGATCAGTGAGATTAGGAATCAGTGAGATGGGGGGATCAGTGAGATGGGGGATCCAATGTGATTGGGGACAAATGAGATGGGGGATCAATGAGATGGGCGATCAGGTGGGTCGGTCGATCAGTGAGATGGGGGATCAATGAGATGGGCGATCAGTAAGATGGGAAGTCAGGCGGATAAATGATCAATGGGATGGGCTATCAATGGGATTGGGGATCAATTAGTCGGGGATCAGTGAGATGGGGGATCAACGAGATGGGGGATCAATGAGATGGGGGAATCAGTTAGATTGGCGATCAGTGAGATGGCGGATCAATGAGATTGGGGATCAGTGAGATGGAGGATCAATGAGATTAAGGAATCAGTGAGATGGGTGATCAGTGAGGTGGGCGAAAAGTGGGCGATCAGTGAGATTGGGGATCAGTGAGATGGGGGATCAGTGAGATGGGGGATCAATGAGATGGGCGATCAGTGAGATGGGCGATCGGTGAGATTGGGGATCAATGAGATTGGGGATCAATGAGATGGGGAATCAGTGAGATGGGGGATCAATGAGATTTGAGATCAGCGAGATAAGGGGATCAATGAGATGGGCGATCAATGAGATGAAGGATCAGTGAGATATGGGGATCAATGAGATGGGGGATCAGTGAGATCGGCAAGTGGTGAGATAGGAGATCAGTGAGATTGGCGATCAGTGAGATGGGGGATCAGTGAGATTGGCGATCAGTGAGATGGGGGATCAGTGAAATGGGGGATCAATGAGATGGGCGATCAATGAGATTGGGGATCAATGTGATGGGGGATCAGTGAAATTTGGGATCAACCGAGATGGGCGATCAATAAGAAGGGGATCAATGAGATGGGGGATCAGTGAGATGGGGGATCAGTGAGATTAGCGATCAGTGAGATGGGGGATCAGTGAGATGGGGGAATCAGTGAGATGGGGGATCAGTGAGATAGGGGATCAATGTGATGGGGGATCGGTGTATAGGTGGGATCAATGAGATGGGCGATCAATGAGATAGAGGATCAGTGAGATAGGGGATCAGTGAGATAGGAGATCAATGAGATGGGGATCAGTGAGATGAAGAATCAATGAGATGGGGGATCGATGAGATTGGGGATCAATGAGAAGGGGGATCAATGAGATAGGGATCAGTGAGATGGGCGATCAGTGAGATAGGGGATCAGTGAGATTTGCGATCAGTGAGTCAGGAGATCAATAGGGTAAGGGATCAGTAGAGATAGAGGATCAGTGAGATGGGAGAATAAGTGAGATTGGGGATCAGTGAGATTTAGGATCAATGTGATGGGGGACAAATGAGATGGGGGATCAATGAGATGGGCGATCAGTGAGATGGTCGATCAGTGAGATCGGGGGGTCAATGAGATGTTGGACCTGGGGGATCAGTGAGATGGGGGATCATTGGATGGGCTATCAATGAGATGGGGGATCAATTAGTCAGGGGATCAGTGAGATGAGGGGATCCGTGAGATTGGGGATCAATGAGATTGGGGAATCAGTGAGATGGGCGATCAGTGAGATGGGCGATCGAGTGAGATGGGCGATCAGTGAGATGGGGATCAGTGAGATGGGGGATCAGTGAGATGGGGGATCCAAGCCAGATAGACGATCGATGAGATAGACGATCAGTCGAGACGGAGGATCATAAAGATCTGGGGATCAGTGAGATGGGGGATCAATGAGATGGGGGATTCATGAGATTGGGGAATCGATGGGAGTGGCGATCGGTGAGATAGGGGATCAATGGGTCTGGGGGATAAGTGAGATGGAGGATCAATGAGATGGGGAATAGGTAAGATGGGGGATCAGTGAGATGGGCGATCGAGTGAGATGGGCGATCAGTGAGATTGGAGATCAGTGAGATAGGGGATCATTAAAATTGGGGATCAATGAGATGGGCGATCAATGAGATGGGGGATCAAAGTAAGTGGGGATCCGTGAAATGGGGGATCAACAGAGATGGGCGATCAATGAGAAGGGGGATCAATGAGATGGGGGATCAGTGAGATGGTGGATCAGTGAGATTGGCGATCAGTTAGATGGGGATCAGTGAGATGGGGGGAATCAGTGAGATGGGGGATCAGTGAGATGGGGGATCAATGTGATGGGGATCAGTGAGATAGGGGATCAATGAGATGGGCGATCAGTGAGATGTGGGATCAATGAGATAGGGGATCATTGAGATAAGGGATCAATGAGATAAGGGATCAGTGAGATGGGGGATCAATGAGATTAGGGATCAGAGGGAATGGGGGATCAGTAAGATTGGCGATCAGTGAGATGGGGGATCGGTGAGATTGTGGCGATTAGTGAGAAATGGGGGATCAGTGAGATGGGGGGAATCGGTAAGATGGGGATCAGTGAGATGGGGGATCGGTGAGATGGGCGATCAGTGAGATAGACAATCAGTGAGATGGGCGATCAGTGAGATGGGGGATCAATGAGATGAGAGATCCAGTGAGATGAAGGGATTCAGTCAGATTGCAAAGAATCGATGAGATGGGGGATCAATGAGATGGGCGATCCAATGAGATGGGGGATCAATGAGATGGGGGATCAGTGAGATGGGGGATCAATGAGATGGGGGATCAATGAGATGGGGGAATCCAGTGAGATGGGCGATCAGTGAGATAGGGGATCAGTGAGATTGGCGATCAGTGAGATGGGGGATCAGTGAGATGGGGGAATCAGTGAGATGGGGGATCAATAGGGTAGGGGATCGATGAGACGGAATCAGTGAGATGGGGGATCAGTGAGATTGGCGATCAGTGAGATGGGGGATCAATGAGATGGGGGATCAGTGAGATGGGGGATCAATGAGATAAGGGATCAATGAGATTGGGGAATCAGTGAGATGGGGGATCAATGAGATGGGGGATCCAGTGAAGATGGGGGATCAATGAGATGGGGGATCAATGAGATGGGCGATCAGTGAGATGGGGGATCAATGAGATGGGGGATCAGTGAGATGGAGGATCAAACGAGATAGGGGATCCAATGAGATGGGGGATCAGCGAGATGGGGGATCAGCGAGATGAGGGGATCAATGAGATGGGCGATCAATGAGATGAAGATTCAATTAGTCGGGGGATCAGTGAGATAGGGGATCAAACAGATAAAGGATCAATTGAGATGGGCGATCAGTGAGATAGGGGATAAGTGAGATTGGTGATCAGTGAGATGGGGGATCAGTGAGATTGGCGATCAGTGAGATGGGGGATCGGTGAGATGGAGAGATAGGTAAGATGGGGGATCGGTGAGATGTTGGGATCAATGTGATGGGGGACACATCAGAACGGGATCAATGAGATGGGGGATCAATGAAATGGGCGATCAGTGAGATGGTCGATCAGTGAGATGGGGGATTAATGAGATAGGCGATCAGTGAGATTAGGGATCAGTGAGATGGGGGATCAATGAGATGGGCCTATCAATGAGATTGGGGATCAATTAGTCGGGGGAGAGATGAGATGGGGGATCAATGAGATGGAGGATCAATGTGATGGGGGATCAGTGAAATAGGGGATCATTGAGATGGGCGATCAATGAGAAGGGGGATCAATGAGATGGGGGATCGAGTGAGATGGGGGATCAGTGAGATTGGCGATCAGTGAGATAGGGGATCAGTGAGATGGGGGAATCAGTGAGATGGGGGATCGGTGAATTGGGGGATCAATGAGATGGGCGATCAATGAGATGGGGGATCAATGAGATGGGGGATCAATGAGATGGGCGATCAGTCAGATGTGGGATCAATGAGATGGGGGATCATTGAGATGGGGGATCAATGAGATGGGGGATCAGTGAGATGAGGGGATCAATGAGAAGGGGGATCAATGAGATGGGGGATCAGTGAGATGGGCGATCAGTGAGATGGGAGATCGATCAATTGATCAGTGAGATGGGGGATCAGTGAGATTGGCGATCAGTGAGATGGGGGATCAGTGAGATGGGGGAATCAGTGAGATGGGGGATCAGTGAGATGGGGGATCAATGTGATGGGGGACAAATGAGATGGGGGATCAATGAGATGGGCGATCAGTGAGATGGTCGATCAGTGAGATGGGGGATCAATGAGATGGGCGATCAGTGAGATGGGGGATCAGTGAGATGGGGGATCAATGAGATGGGCTATCAATGAGATGGGGGATCAATTAGTCGGGGGATCAGTGAGATGGGGGATCAACGAGATGGGGGATCAATGAGATGGGGGAATCAGTTAGATTGGCGATCAGTGAGATGGGGGATCAATGAGATGGGGGATCAGTGAGATGGAGGATCAATGAGATGGGGGAATCAGTGAGATGGGTGATCAGTGAGATGGGCGATCAGTGAGATGGGCGATCAGTGAGATGGGGGATCAGTGAGATGGGGGATCAGTGAGATGGGGGATCAATGAGATGGGCGATCAGTGAGATGGGCGATCAGTGAGATGGGGGATCAATGAGATGGGGGATCAATGAGATGGGGAATCAGTGAGATGGGGGATCAATGAGATGGGGGATCAGCGAGATGGGGGATCAATGAGATGGGCGATCAATGAGATGAGGGATCAGTGAGATGGGGGATCAATGAGATGGGGGATCAGTGAGATCGGCGATCAGTGAGATGGGGGATCAGTGAGATTGGCGATCAGTGAGATGGGGGATCAGTGAGATTAGCGATCAGTGAGATGGGGGATCAGTGAAATGGGGGATCAATGAGATGGGCGATCAATGAGATGGGGATCAATGTGATGGGGGATCAGTGAAATGGGGGATCAACGAGATGGGCGATCAATGAGAAGGGGGATCAATGAGATGGGGGATCAGTGAGATGGGGGATCAGTGAGATTGGCGATCAGTGAGATGGGGGATCAGTGAGATGGGGGAATCAGTGAGATGGGGGATCAGTGAGATGGGGGATCAATGTGATGGGGGATCAGTGAATTGGGGGATCAATGAGATGGGCGATCAATGAGATGGGGGATCAATGAGATGGGGGATCAGTGAGATGGGGGATCAATGAGATGGGGATCATTGAGATGGGGGATCAATGAGATGGGGGATCAGTGAGATGGGGGATCAATGAGAAGGGGGATCAATGAGATGGGGGATCAGTGAGATGGGCGATCAGTGAGATGGGGGATCAGTGAGATTTGCGATCAGTGAGATGGGGGATCAGTGAGATTGGCGATCAGTGAGATGGGGGATCAGTGAGATGGGGGAATCAGTGAGATGGGGGATCAGTGAGATGGGGGATCAATGTGATGGGGGACAAATGAGATGGGGGATCAATGAGATGGGCGATCAGTGAGATGGTCGATCAGTGAGATGGGGGATCAATGAGATGGGCGATCAGTGAGATGGGGGATCAGTGAGATGGGGGATCAATGAGATGGGCTATCAATGAGATGGGGGATCAATTAGTCGGGGGATCAGTGAGATGGGGGATCAATGAGATTGGGGATCAATGAGATGGGGGAATCAGTGAGATGGGCGATCAGTGAGATGGGCGATCAGTGAGATGGGCGATCAGTGAGATGGGGGATCAGTGAGATGGGGGATCAGTGAGATGGGGGATCAATGAGATGGGCGATCAGTGAGATGGGCGATCAGTGAGATGGGGGATCAATGAGATGGGGGATCAATGAGATGGGGAATCAGTGAGATGGGGGATCAATGAGATGGGGGATCAGCGAGATGGGGGATCAATGAGATGGGCGATCAATGTGATGAGGGATCAGTGAGATGGGGGATCATTGAGATGGGGGATCAGTGAGATGGGCGATCAGTGAGATGGGGGATCAGTGAGATTTGCGATCAGTGAGATGGGGGATCAGTGAGATTGGCGATCAGTGAGATGGGGGATCAGTGAAATGGGGGATCAATGAGATGGGCGATCAATGAGATGGGGGGATCAATGTGATGGGGGATCAGTGAAATGGGGGATCAACGAGATGGGCGATCAATGAGAAGGGGGATCAATGAGATGGGGGATCAGTGAGATGGGGGAATCAGTGAGATGGGGGATCAGTGAGATGGGGGATCAATGTGATGGGGGATCAGTGAATTGGGGGATCAATGAGATGGGCGATCAATGAGATGGGGGATCAGTGAGATGGGGGATCAGTGAGATGGGGGATCAATGAGATGGGCGATCAGTGAGATGTGGGATCAATGTGATGGGGATCATTGAGATGGGGGATCAATGAGATGGGGGATCAGTGAGATGGGGGATCAATGAGAAGGGGGATCAATGAGATGGGGGATCAGTGAGATGGGCGATCAGTGAGATGGGGGATCAGTGAGATTGGCGATCAGTGAGATGGGGGATCAGTGAGATTGGCGATCAGTGAGATGGGGGATCAGTGAGATGGGGGAATCAGTGAGATGGGGGATCAGTGAGATGGGGGATCAATGTGATGGGGGACAAATGAGATGGGGGATCAATGAGATGGGCGATCAGTGAGATGGTCGATCAGTGAGATGGGGGGATCAATGAGATGGGCGATCAGTGAGAGGGGGATCAGTGAGATGGGGGATCAATGAGATGGGCTATCAATGAGATGGGGGATCAATTAGTCGAGGGGATCAGTGAGATGGGGGGATCAATGAGATGGGGGATCAATGAGATGGGGGAATCAGTTAGATTGGCGATCAGTGAGATGGGGGATCAATGAGATGGGGGATCAACGAGATGGGCGATCAATGAGAAGGTGGATCAATCAGATGGGGGATCAGTGAGAAGGGGGATCAGTGAGATGGGCGATCAGTGAGATGGGGGATCAGTGAGATGGGGGAATCAGTGAGATGGGGGATCAGTGAGATGGGGGATCAATGTGATGGGGGATCAGTGAATTGGGGGATCAATGTGATGGGCGATCAATGAGATGGGGGATCAATGAGATGGGGGATCAGTGAGATGGGGGATCAATGAGATGGGCGATCAGTGAGATGTGGGATCAATGAGATGGGGGATCATTGAGATGGGGGATCAATGAGATGGGGGATCAGTGAGATGGGGGATCAATGAGATGGGGGAATCAGTGAGATTGGCGATCAGTGAGATGGGCGATCAGTGAGATTGGCGATCAGTGAGATGGGGATCAATGAGATGGGGGAATCAGTGAGATGGGCGATCAGTGAGATGGGCGATCAGTGAGATGGGCGATCAGTGAGATGGGGGATCAATGAGATGGGGGAATCAGTGAGATGGGCGATCAGTGAGATGTGCGATCAGTGAGATGGGCGATCAGTGAGATGGGCGATCAGTGAGATGGGCGATCAGTGAGATGGGGGATCAGTGAGATGGGGGATCAATGAGATGAGGGATCAGTGAGATGGGCGATCAGTGAGATGGGCGATCAGTGAGATGGGCGATCATTGAGATGGGGGATCAGTGAGATGGGGGATCAGTGAGATGGGCGATCAGTGAGATGGGCGATCAGTGAGATGGGGGATCAGTGAGATGGGCGATCAGCGTAATGGGCTCCTGTTGGATGAACTAAGTAAGGACTCTAGCATGGTGGAAAGTAGAGAAATTAGTGACAACCACTTATAGGCCAGTCAGTGTTGGCCGGTCAGTATAGGCCAGTCAGTGTAGGCCAGTCAGTGTAGGCCAGTCAGTGTAGGCCAGTCAGTGTCGGGTGATATTTCCTCGTCTAACAACATAATATATAAATGTATACTGTATTGATGGGAATTATGTCTATGCAAGTTAGCAGCATTATTATTGGTGTCCAAAACCTGATATCAGCTGTGAATGTCAAGATCCACACCCATAAACAGACAAACAGACAAGCAAACACAATATTTTAAAACTGAATACAACTACCCCCCTTGGAACGTTCCGTCAGATCATAGACCGTTGTCTTCCTGCCCATTTCTCTTCCATCAGTCGGTGACTCTATCATCATAAAGACTTTTGTTCCACTTGTCTACAGCACCAGTCATGTGACTGACTTGTCGCTGGAATGAAACTTTACTCATCACTCAAACCATAGGTGAGCTTGAGAACCAGCTTTGATCTGGAATATTTGCTCTGTGCTGAACTTTTTGTTTATCTGTCGCCAGTCTGGTCAATAAAAAATGTTTCATAACACGCAGGTTAGTCGCATGGCAAGACGAAGGTCAAATGCATCCCAATACTGACAGTCAGTTGAATCGCACTGAAGTGACCAACACACCAATTTACTAAACATACTATACAATTCTGGAGAACTGGACACACTACCGTGGTCATCGCTAATATGTAGACAACGTTTAATAAACCTTGACAACAGTTGATGCAGGTTATTTCAATATTTAATATCACATACCTTCATTCACAAGGGCTATACAGGTAACAACATATACGGTTTCAGATGTGACTACGATTTCGAAATTTCTGCTGCCACCAATGGTTGATACAAAGGAAACTTGACACAGGCCTTCTGAGAATATTTGTATCAAACTAGTGTTACAGAAATTCTAATATCAAAGTCTCCAAAGTCGATTGCATACCAGTGACCAGTATTACAAAAAGACACTGAAGACAGTGTGTGATGACCTTTTAAGGATGAGATAAAATCTCTTTTTATGGTGCCCCACCATAGCCGATAGTGCAATGGTCATGGAGGCACAACGGGAGTAAAATCTATTAGTCCTTACCGGATATCGAACCAGCGGCCCTCAGGTCGACAGCTGAGTCCCTGAAGACAATAGTACATCTAGAACACCGAGTCACATATAAGACACTGAAGAATGTAGAACATATAAACACCGAGTCATTGACAAGTCACTGAAGAATGTAGAACATCTAGAACACCGAGTCATAGACAAGACACTGAAGAATGTAGTACATCTAAACACCGAGTCATTGACAAGTCACTGAAGAATGTAGAACATCTAAACACCGAGTCATAGACAAGACACTGAAGGATATAGAACATCTAAACACCGAGTCATAGACAAGACACTGAAGACCGTAGTATATCTAGAACACCGAGTCATCAACAAGACACTGAAGGATGTAGAACATCTAGAACACCGAGTCATAGACAAGACAGAGACACGAAGCAAATGGATTGACAAACTAGACCAGCAGAAAAAATTAAATAAAAATATTTCTTTAAATGATAAAACCTTCTGCTCAATATTATCATCGCTTCATTTGTTGTGAAGGGGAAAACACGAGGGAAAATATTGATGACGTCACCGCACCCATTTTTGTTTTCTTTCTTTTTCTTCCCAGCTCAAAGGGAATCAAACGATGTGGAAGAACTTTTGAAAAACTTGGAGATTCACGCATGAGCTGTCCTGTAGACAGGTGATCAACTGAGAACTCCTGTACATGTACACATCATGTCATACCTGCATGGATCTCTCTAGAATATCATTAGAAGAAGACTCCATCTTGTGGGATTTGTTACTGTACAATCTAATACAGGTAGTGTGTTCACTGGTGTGCGGGGAATCGTTGAATACATGATGATAAACATGTATTTGTACTCAGGTAAGATAGACTAATCGATTAGTAACAGTAAGTTAGTTTACAGTACATTGTAATCTATAATGAAAAGCTTAATATATGTTTACTCCCCCCCCCCCCAAACACACAGACACTCCGACTTAAAGTCTGAAAACCAAGGGTGTCCACTCTTTCCCGCGTAATGTTTTTTGTTTAATCATTCCTCATCAGTGTGAATGACGTATGTCTTGTTATATATGTCTGGGAGTAATGTCACTCTGAATTACGTATGTCTTTGCTATAGATGTCAGGTGGTAATGTCACTCTGAATTACGTATGTCTTGTTATAGATGTCTGGGAGTAATGTCACTCTAAATGACGTATGTCTTGTTATATATGTCTGGGAGTAATGTCACTCTGAATTACGTATGTCTTTGCTATAGATGTCAGGTGGTAATGTCACTCTGAATTACGTATGTCTTGTTATAGATGTCTGGGAGTAATGTCACTCTAAATGACGTATGCCTTGTTATATATGTCTGGGAGTAATGTCACTCTGAATTACGTATGTCTTTGCTATAGATGTCAGGTAGTAATGTCACTCTGAATGACGTATGTCTTGTTATAGATGTCTGGGGGGTAATGTCACTATGAATGACGTATGTCTTGTTATAGATGTCAGGTAGAAATGTCACTGTGAATGACGTATGTCTTTGCTATAGATGTCAGGTAGTAATGTCACTCTGAATGACGCATGTCATGTTATAGATGTCTGGGAGTAATGTCACTCTGAATGACGTATGTCTTGTTATAGATGTCAGGTAGTAATGTCACTCTGAATGACGCATGTCTTGTTATAGATGTCAGGTAGTAATGTCACTATGAATGACGTATGTCTTTGCTATAGATGTCAGGTAGTAATGTCACTCTGAATTACAAATGTCTTGTTATAGATGTCTGGGAGTAATGTCACTCTAAATGAAGTATGTCTTGTTATATATGTCTGGGAGTAATGTCACTCTAAATGACGTATGTCTTGTTATAGATGTCAGGTAGTAATGTCACTATGAATGACGTATGTCTTGTTATAGATGTCTGGGAGTAATGTCACTCTGAATGACGTATGTCTTGTTATAGATGTCTGGGAGTAATGTCACTCTGAATGACGTATGTCTTGTTATAAATGTCTGGGGGTAATGTTACTCTGAACGACGTATGTCTTGTTATAGATGTCTGGGGGTAATGTCACTATGAATGACGTATGTCTTGTTATAGATGTCAGGTAGTAATGTCACTATGAATGACGTATGTCTTGTTATAGATGTCTGGGAGTAATGTCACTCTGAATGACGTATGTCTTGTTATAAATGTCTGGGGGTAATGTTACTCTGAGCGACGTATGTCTTGTTATAGATGTCTGGGGGGTAATGTCACTATGAATGACGTATGTCTTGTTATAGATGTCAGGTAGTAATGTCACTATGAATGACGTATGTCTTTGCTATAGATGTCAGGTAGTAATGTCACTCTGAATGACGTATGTCTTGTTATAGATGTCTAGGGGTAACGTCACTCTGAATGACGTATGCCTTGTTATAGATGTCTGGGAGTAATGTCATTGTGAATGACGTATGTCTTGTTATAGATATTAGGTAGTAATGTCACTATGAATGACGTATGTCTTTGCTATAGATGTCAGGTAGTAATGTCACTATGAATGACGTATGTCTTTGCTATAGATGTCAGGTAGTAATGTCACTCTGGATGACGTATTTCTTGTTATAGATGTCTTGGGGTAATGTCATTGTGAATGACGTATGTCTTGTTATACATGTTAGGTAGTAATGTCACTATGAATGACGTATGTCTTGTTATAGATGTCAGGTAGTAATGTCACTATGAATGACGTATGTCTTTGCTATAGATGTCAGGTAGTAATGTCACTCTGAATGACGTATGTCTTGTTATAAATGTCTGGGGGTAATGTTACTCTGAGCGACGTATGTCTTGTTATAGATGTCTGGGGGGTAATGTCACTATGAATGACGTATGTCTTGTTATAGATGTCAGGTAGTAATGTCACTATGAATGACGTATGTCTTTGCTATAGATGTCAGGTAGTAATGTCACTCTGAAGGACGTATGTCTTGTTATAGATGTCTAGGGGTAACGTCACTCTGAATGACGTATGCCTTGTTATAGATGTCTGGGAGTAATGTCATTGTGAATGACGTATGTCTTGTTATAGATATTAGGTAGTAATGTCACTATGAATGACGTATGTCTTTGCTATAGATGTCAGGTAGTAATGTCACTATGAATGACGTATGTCTTTGCTATAGATGTCAGGTAGTAATGTCACTCTGGATGACGTATGTCTTGTTATAGATGTCTGGGGGTAATGTTTATTCTGAATGACGTATGTCTTGTTATAGATGTCAGGTAGTAATGTCACTATGAATGACGTATGTCTTGTTATAGATGTCTGGGAGTAATGTCACTCTGAATGACGCATGTCTTGTTATAGATGTCAGGTAGTAATGTCACTATGAATTACGTATGTCTTGTTATAGATGTCTGGGAGTAATGTCACTCTAAATTACGTATGTCTTGTTATATATGTCTGGGAGTAATGTCACTCTAAATAACGTATGTCTTGTTATAGATGTCAGGTAGTAATGTCACTCTGAATGACGCATGTCTTGTTATAGATGTCTGGGAGTAATGTCACTCTGAATGACGTATGTCTTGTTATAGATGTCAGGTAGTAATGTCACTATGAATGACGTATGTCTTTGCTATAGATGTCAGGTAGTAATGTCACTCTGAATGACGCATGTCTTGTTATAGATGTCAGGTAGTAATGTCACTATGAATGACGTATGTCTTTGCTATAGATGTCAGGTAGTAATGTCACTCTGAATTACGTATGTCTTGTTATAGATGTCTGGAAGTAATGTCACTCTAAATGAAGTATGTCTTGTTATATATGTCTGGGAGTAATGTCACTCTAAATGACGTATGTCTTGTTATAGATGTCAGGTAGTAATGTCACTATGAATGACGTATGTCTTGTTATAGGTGTCTGGGAGTAATGTCACTCTGAATGACGTATGTCTTGTTATAAATGTCTAGGGGTAATGTTACTCTGAACGACGTATGTCTTGTTATAGATGTCTGGTAGTAATGTCACTCTGAATGACGTATGTCTTGTTATAGATGTCAGGTAGTAATGTCACTATGATTGACGTATGTCTTTGCTATAGATGTCAGGTAGTAATGTCACTCTGAATTACGCATGTCTTGTTATAGATGTCATGTAGTAATGTCACTATGAATGACGTATGTCTTTGCTATAGATGTCAGGTAGTAATGTCACTCTGAATTACGTATGTCTTGTTATAGATGTCTGGGAGTAATGTCACTCTGAATTACGTATGTCTTGTTATAGATGTCTGGGAGTAATGTCACTCTGAATGACGTATGTCTTGTTATAGATGTCAGGTAGTAATGTCACTCTGAATGACGTATGTCTTGTTATAAATGTCTGGGGGTAATGTTACTCTGAACGACGTATGTCTTGTTATAGATGTCTGGGGGGTAATGTCACTATGAATGACGTATGTCTTGTTATAGATGTCAGGTAGTAATGTCACTATGAATGACGTATGTCTTTGCTATAGATGCCTGGTAGTAATGTCACTCTGAATGACGTATGTCTTGTTATAGATGTCTGGGAGTAATGTCACTCTGAATGACGTATGTCTTGTTATAGATGTCAGGTAGTAATGTCACTATGAATGACGTATGTCTTTGCTTTAGATGTCAGGTAGTAATGTCACTCTGAATGACGCATGTCTTGTTATAGATGTCATGTAGTAATGTCACTATGAATGACGTATGTCTTTGCTATAGATGTCAGGTAGTAATGTCACTCTGAATTACGTATGTCTTGTTATAGATGTCTGGGAGTAATGTCACTCTAAATGAAGTATGTCTTGTTATATATGTCTGGGAGTATTGTCACTCTAAATGACGTATGTCTTGTTATAGATGTCAGGTAGTAATGTCACTATGAATGACGTATGTCTTGTTATAGGTGTCTGGGAGTAATGTCACTCTGAATGACGTATGTCTTGTTATAAATGTCTGGGGGTAATGTTACTCTGAACGACGTATGTCTTGTTATAGATGTCTGGTAGTAATGTCACTATGAATGACGTATGTCTTTGCTATAGATGTATGGTAGTAATGTCACTCTGAATGACGTATGTCTTTGCTATAGATGTCAGGTAGTAATGTCACTCTGAATGACGTATGTCTTGTTATAAATGTCTGGGGGTAATGTTACTCTGAACGACGTATGTCTTGTTATAGATGTCTGGGGGGTAATGTCACTATGAATGACGTATGTCTTGTTATAGATGTCAGGTAGTAATGTCTCTATGAATTACGTATGTCTTGTTATAGATGTCTGGGAGTAATGTCACTCTAAATAACGTATGTCTTGTTATAGATGTCAGGTAGTAATGTCACTATGAATGACGTATGTCTTGTTATAGATGTCAGGTAGTAATGTCACTGTGAATGACGTATGTCTTTGCTATAGATGTCTGGGAGTAATGTCACTCTGAATGACGTATGTCTTGTTATAGATGTCAGGTAGTAATGTCACTATGAATGACGTATGTCTTTGCTATAGATGTCAGGTAGTAATGTCACTCTGAATTACGTATGTCTTGTTATAGATGTCTGGGAGTAATGTCACTCTAAATGACGTATGTCTTGTTATAGATGTCAGGTAGTAATGTCACTCTGAATGACGTATGTCTTGTTATAGATGTCTGGGAGTAATGTCATTGTGAATGACGTATGTCTTGTTATAGATGTTAGGTAATAATGTCACTATGAATGACGTATATCTTGTTATAGATGTCAGGTAGTAATGTCACTATGAATGACGTATGTCTTTGCTATAGATGTCTGGTAGTAATGTCACTCTGAATGACGTATGTCTTGTTATAGATGTCTGGGAGTAATGTCATTGTGAATGACGTATGTCTTGTTATAGATGTTAGGTAGTAATGTCACTATGAATGACGTATGTCTTTGCTATAGATGCCAGGTAATAATGTCACTATGAATGACGTATGTCTTTGCTATAGATGTCAGGTAGTAATGTCACTCTGGATGACGTATTTCTTGTTATAGATGTCTTGGGGTAATGTCACTATGAATGACGTATGTCTTGTTATAGATGTCTGTGGGTAATGTCTTTTGAATGACGTATGTCTTGTTATAGATGTCTAGGGGTAAAGTCACTCTGAATGACGTATTTCTTGTTATAGATAGATGTCTGGGAGTAATGTCACTATGAATGACGTATGTCTTGTTATAGATGTCTGGGAGTAATGTCACTCTGAATGACAGCGTATTATAATAAGGGCTCTTGTAAAATAATACATTGGGGAGATACGGGTATTTTTTAAATTTGCGATTCGCGACCTGCCAAGAATCTTGTTCAGTTCTCGTGACCAGCAAAATAAACGATTAACTCACCTTAAGAGAAAGAAATAAATTTTTAAAAGAAAAAGTGAAATTAATTTTATTTATCCTCGATGAAGTAATTATTGAAATTTATGTCGATCCAATTCAAATGTGCCCGGGAACCATTAGCAATGCATTGAGTGAGGGAAGGGGGGGGGGGAGAATGGATGATACAGATAGACATACACGTCACATGTCTATCATCGTCTGCGTTCATGTCTGGTACTTAAGTACACCGAGATGAGGTCGAGGGTAAGTACTTACCAAACATTTAGATAGACTGAGATCACATGATCCTAGTCTGTCATACAGCAGAACATGAGAGATATCATTGGTCAGATGATCCTAGTCTGTCATACAGCAGAACATGAGAGATATCATTGGTCAGATGATACTAGTCTGTCATACATCAGAACATGAGAGATAGCATTGGTCAGATGGTCTAGTTGGTGGTATATGTTAGGGGGAGGGGTTGCAATAAATGCTTCCTGTTATACCAACATTTTGTGGCTTTCATTTCTATAGTTCATGTCAGTCCATATTGTTAGCATGAGTGACTGTAAATACCATTGCAAGGACCAATGTAAAGTTCATTTATTTATATTTGTACAATAAATTTTTGAAACGGTTCAAGAAGTATCTATTGTGTATAGTTTGAACAACTTTATGAGCTGTTTGAGTGTACCTGTATGTGACGTTTGATGATGTGACGTAAGCACACCACATATATATATATATACATGGGTGTATTCATGGGGGGGGGCAAGGGGGGACATTTGCTCCCCCCCCCCTTACATTTAAAAAAAAGTCATAAAGTTGTTATTTGCCCCCCCCCTGGAAAAATTCCTAGCGACGCCCATGTATATATACATATACTAACTAGCCTAATGAATGAAGCGATACCTTTGTGAAATAACAGGGCAACTTGACCTACAAAGAAATTATGGGGCTAGTGACTTGGTATAGCACAGCCCCCCCCCTCGACTATTTCACCCCCCCCCCCCCATTATAGTATGTCTTGTGTGATTTTTGTGAAAAAAAGGAGAAAACAAAATGCACTAAAACAAATTGAACTTACTTATGATTGGTAGAAAACTGTTAGTAAACAGATTGAACTTATTTATGATTGGTAGAAAACTGTTAGTAAACAGATTGAACTTATTTATGATTGGTAGAAAACTGTTAGTAAACAGATTGAACTTACTTATGATTGGTAGAAAACTGTTAGTAAACAGATTGAACTTATTTATGATTGGTAGAAAACTGTTAGTAAACAAATTGAACGTATTTATGACTGGTAGAAAACTGCTAGTAAATAAATTGAAGGTATTTATGATTGGTCGAAAACTGTTAGTAAACAAATTGAACGTATTAATGATTGGTAGAAAACTGTTAGTAAACAAATGAAATAGTGAACGTTGGGGGGGGGGGGTAGTGCAGCAGAGAGAAGGAATAAACAGGGGCAGGTAACTGTTGAGAGAGGTCATTGAAAACACCCTTGTCCATCCATCTACAGTTGGAGTTGTGTTGACTGACCAAACAAATGGTGTTTGACCACTAGTCTCCGGGCCACACAGAGTTAAGCTGGACTCACCTCGGACTAAACACTTCTGTCAATACCAGAAGAATTTACCTCCCCATGACTATCCAGTGACTGATAGCCACCAGTTAATGTCCAGTCCCACTGGACACGTGCTGCTAAACTAGTCATAGGGGAGGGGGAGAGGGGTGAACAAAACAAACGAGTCTTTTAGACCAGAAACTGACCATTATTTATTAGATCGTTCTTATCAATATCTTTATTCAAGCTCATTAAAAAATGGAGTGACGTCCCTTTTCTTTCATAAACCTTTTCCAACGTATAAACATTGATAAAGTGAAATTTAAAATTCTTTAATATTTTGACACATGATGTCAAGTTCATTTTTTTTTGTAAACGGCTAGATGGATATCTAAGTCTTCAAAACAGAACTGTTATCCACTTTCAATCAACAGGTTAAACAATTTTAATCAATTTAATATTCATTGATCCAACATTCACAGCGCCATACCATACATAGCGCCATACCATACATAGCGCCATAGCGCCATACCATACATGGCGCCATACACACGAGGCATGACATCCTAAGAGCTACGAGCTGGTGACTCACCCATGTCGTCAAGGTTAAGTCTACAAGCCAGACGCCGCGTTCACTCTCTTCATTAAAATGACCTGTCTTCAGAGCTATTAAACTGACCAGTGTATAGGGCTATTAAATTGACCAGTGTAGCTTTGAGTTGGACTGGTTTATTGTCACCGTAATGGGCTGACCATCAAAACACATATACACAGGTATATTTTTGAAACACATACATGTATACACACACACACACAAACACAGAACGGATAAGGACACACTATACCGGCGGCCAACAGTAGTTTTATTGACCTGTTCCACGCTACGGACCGCTAGAGACGAGGTGTGGCCACCACCATAAAACATGACGTTTATGTCCACATGCTGCGTCATCTCAGTTGGAATCTCCAGACCACCTGACGTTCGCTAAGCTTCGGGAGGCTCAGCCATTGAAATAAACTGACCGCGAGGTGTGCCTATTTAATAGTCGCCCGACGGCAACTACAAATCATCACCACAATAAAAGTAAATCCCTTGGACGGGCCACGACTACAGAAGTCGACCGGTGAGAAAAGTGGATCAGGTTCACCGAGGCGTGAACAGTTATAAAGTGGACTTCAGATTGTCCGGTCTACTGTGTGAAGTGACCATTTTGTCCGTTTTGTTCTAAATAGTAATACCGCTGACCAGGGGGGTTATTTCTACATCACCGATTCACGTTTCACACGGACATTAATTTTGTCACTTCACATGCAGAGGTCATTCAATGGTCCACTACTGATTATGTCCTAGTATGTCAACTCGATGTTTCTCTTTGATATGCCGCATAGTAGGTTGTATTCACACGGTTATAACCCTCGTCTAATCTCATGTTTGATGAAGTGTATAGTTAACGTTTCTTTGATGGACTTACGGTTGTCTAGTATGGTAAAATCCATTTTTATACATTGTCCTCTCTCTTCAGTGATGGACTTACGGTTGTCTAGTATGGTCAGATCCATTTTTTTTATATATTGTCCTCTCTGTTCAGTATCAGACTACCCCGTTACCAGTGCCGAAACTAGGGATTTGGGGGCCCTGGGGCCTTGGCCTCTTTGGGGGCCCTGCATGTCGGCATTCGACACCATGACATGAGATAATTTACTTAATATTTAATATAAAAATGTTTGGGGCCCCCCCTCAAGATGGGGCGCGTGGGGGGGGCTTTCGAATTTCGACTCCCTCCCCCACTCTAGCTACGCATCTACCCATAACATTACATGATTCTCCAGATTTATCTAAATGACAATGTCTAAAGCTGGAGTGGACAAACAACGGCTGGTGGGTCAAGTACTGCCCCTGAATCTAGTATAGCCCATGGGTCAAGTAAGGCCTGGTTGGAGAGTACCATATCGTCATCTCTTAAGGCAGTGTATAAAAACTTCATCTGTCTGCTGATAGTGCGACCAATCTGTCCAATTTTAAGAAACTGTTATGGCCAACGATTTATCGATTGTGCTAAACCTTGATCTCTACTTTAAAGAAAACAGCTTATGGTTTGTAACATGGATATTAAGACCTATTACCTATCTGATATTATTTATGATTACGACTGTCTCGCGCGTGCATTGGTCATGAATATATTAAAGTGGCAAAGGTCATCATACTATCATAGAGACACGCCAGTATCGGTGGTCAGCTGGTATCAAAGTGGTTTTAATTATCGTCCAGAAAATGACCCAGTTGTGAACGGGTTTCGCATCTGACACATACATAATGAGACGTCACGGTGTCAGACCTGCCAGATTGTATCCATGTCGAATCTCTGCCACAAAATAAAATGAAGAATTTAACGTCACTGTTCCCACCTACTATCTCCGACCCTGTCACCAAGCATACAGCAGGACCGTCGTTTCATTGTTTAAAGGACACCGTCCCCCGGTTTCACGTATCGGACATCGTCTCCCCCCCCCCCGCCCCCTGTATCAGATTGTCGACTGGTCGTTACGCGGAGATTAACTGGTAAAAAAAAAAGGAAAGAAATTAACTTCCTTCCTACCCCCCCCCCGCGTCAACGCCCCTATACCAGCCCCACCCTTTGTCTCCATCACAGATTTTGTCACACGATGACAGCCCCCACCTCACCGCGACCTCAAGGCGCGCATTTCCCCGCCCACAAGGGTAACTTGATCCCACCACCCAAGTGACGGGGAACACGTGTACTTCAGTGTCCAGGACATGTCAGGACCGTGTCCGGCTAATGTCCTCTGCTAGTCAACTGTCAACGGGATGTCTCTGGTACCTGATGGAGGTCATGGGGGTGGGGCGGTTGAGTAGTTGTTGCTACAACAACCAGGTCCTGTAAGACAGTTTTATATTGTATTATGTTCATGTCTATCTGGTTCATGTCGTGGTACGACAGGAGTTTATCACATGGACACTGGGGACTCTTTGATAGACTGGGATCTTCTCGGTCTCGGTGGGCGGTTGCCGAAATGATATTTATTTCTACAGTTCAGGGCGCAGAAAGGGTGGGTGCTGCACCAATACATCACAGATGTATATTGATGACTCAGAGTTATATTGATGTCTCAGCGCTATATTGATGTCTCAGAGCTATATTGATGTCTCAGCGGTATATTGATGTTTCAGAGTTATATTGATGTCTCAGCGGTATATTGATGTTTCAGAGTTATATTGATGTCTCAGCGCTATATTGATGTCTCAGCGCTATATTGATGTCTCAGCGGTATATTGATGTCTCAGAGGTGTATTGATGTCTCAGAGGTGTATTCATGTCTCAGCGGTATATTGATGTCTCAGAGGTATATTGATGTCTCAGAGGTGTATTGATGTCTCAGAGGTGTATTGATGTCTCAGAGGTATATTGATGTCTCAGAGGTATATTGATGTCTCAGAGGTATATTGATGTCTCAGGACTAGCTGTATCTTTGGTAATATTTCTAGGTCATTATCTAAATCTATTTTAGACCCCCCCCCCAATCCCACAGCTACATTTACCGCGGTAGTTTATTTCCTGAATGAAATCAGAACTGATACGAGTTAAAGTTAAACTTGATGAACTGTAACCATTTCATTAAGAACTAAGAACTATCTATATGTCTGTTAACTGTAACCATTTCAACAAGAACAAGAACTATCTATATGTCTGTTAACTGTAACCATTTCAACAAGAACAAGAACTATCTATATGTCTGTTAACGGAGATCATCCAGTGAGGACAACCTGACCAACTTCTAAACAGCTAACATTTATCTGCCCTTGGTCTGGACAGGAAGTCTGTCAATGCAGACTTATAATGTGAGGTCAGTCTACATGACAGTGACAAACGACCTGGTCTGTTAGAAGTCTGCAGGCACAGACAACATTACTGGAATACCTGGACTGACCTACCCCATTGACTGACCGACTCATGGACTGACCACTGCACAATTTAAAGGGGAATGTTCACACAGAGCGCCCCCCACCCCGCCATTTTCAGCTGTGGTGAGGATGTAGGGGGCGTGTAGTGCTACAGTGGAACATGTCACCTGACAAGACTGGTGGAATTTTAATTGGCCTCAGTCTGGACTGGACGTCTGGAAGCTGCACATTAACACCCACCATAATTTGTCTTAGTGGACCCGTGAACCCCATCGGCGTCCAGTGTGGTCAAGCTGACCACCCGCAGAGACTTGTAGAGTATCATCGCTGCAGAAAGGATATGATGACGTACTTGGCCAACGGACGATCAAATAAATGTGGACAACTACATCCCCCCTGTTACTGACCAAAGTCCGACTAGTGCTGGCCAGTCAAGATGGTCAGTTTTTTTTGTGAGAATTTTAGTTTTCTTTCTACCGACTGAAGATGTTTTGTACAGTTGATTTGTGTTTAAGTTTTTAATACGTGCTGTAGGCTGCTTTATGGACATTGTACATCTATCCAGTTACTAAGTACTACCATGTTTAAATAATCAATATTATATTTATTCAAACTATTTATACTCTCGCTAACCAATATCGCATAGATTCAACTATAAATGCTACAGTTTATCAAAATTACATTGATACAATCTATACATATGCAATTTAATCAATATTAAATTGGTTCAAACTATGAATATTCTAATTAATATTACGATGGATCGAACTATCCATATTTAATTTAATATAGTACATAGAATCAAACTACATGTATCAATATAACAGTCTGTCAATATTACATTAGTTTAAACTATCAATTCTTCGATTAATAAATATTAAATTATATAAAATTATCAATACTTCAGTCAATCAATATTACATTAGTTGAGCTACGACCCCACCAATACATTATTGATTCATATACTTATGCAATAATCTCTGAGTTGTATATATATATATATGTGTGTGTGTGTATGGAGTGCATTACGTCTTCAGAATTCAATTCGTTGAATACAATGGAGCCGGTTGAGCATTAGATACAATGGAGCCGATAGAATGGACATTATATATTTGATAAATACAATGGAGCCGATAGAATGGACATTATATATTTGATAAATACAATGGACAGTGATAGAATGGACAGTATATATTTGATAAATACAATGGAGCTGATAGAATGGACATTATATATTTGATAAATACAATGGACAGTGATAGAATGGACAGTATATATTTGATAAATACAATGGAGCCGATAGAATGGACAGTATATATTTGATAAATACAATGGAGCCGATAGAATGGACAGTATATATTTGATAAATACAAAGAAAGAAATAAACTTTACCAGGTGAGTCGGGTGTTGTTTGTTTTTGTCGGTTTAATCTGGGCGGAGTAAATTGTTTGGTCTGTAAAACAAACACGGAGTAAACCGATATCATGCAGTAAACCGATATCATGGAGCGAAGAGATCTGTCAAATTATTTCACTTTCACTGACCTGACAAATCCAGGTTTACTGTACAACTATCTTAATCTGGAATGGTACGGGGGTGAAGGGGGATCCAAAGGGGATGAACTCTTGAATTAACATAAAGAATTGTATCATGTAAAGTAGATATATTTTAAAATGTTTTATTTTCTAAAGACGAATACCGAGTAAGGTTTTACCTCAAGGTGCAATGGAGGTTTATTGGATGTCAATTTGACCAGAATATGTTGTTATTGTCTGTATTTGTTAGTGGAGTTATTCACTCTACCATTGTTCAGTGTGTGGGACATAAAGGATTCAGTCATATGACCTTGACATTTGATTTCATGTTCAACATGACCAGTTGAACATTTATAATGGTTCAGTTTATTAAAAATATTTTATACCTGGTTTGTCCAGAAACTGGGATTTAAAACGGACAGGCATTGGTAAGTATAAATGTGAGTGGGTCAATGTGTGTGTGTCAATGTGTGTGTGTCAATGTGTGTGTGTCAATGTGTGTGTGTCATTGTGTGTGTGTCAATGTGTGTGTCAATGTGTGTGTGTGTCATTGTGTGTGTGTCAATGTGTGTGTCATTGTGTGTGTGTGTCATTGTGTGTGTCAATGTGTGTGTGTGTCAATGTGTGTGTGTGTCATTGTGTGTGTGTCAATGTGTGTGTGTCAATGTGTGTGTGTCATTGTGTGTGTCAATGTGTGTGTCATTGTGTGTGTGTCAATGTGTGTGTGTCAATGTGTGTGTGTCAATGTATGTGTGTCAATGTGTGTGTGTGTCATTGTGTGTGTGTCAATGTGTGTGTGTCAATGTGTGTGTGTGTCAATGTGTGTGTG
Source organism: Bulinus truncatus (assembly GCA_021962125.1). NCBI lineage: Eukaryota > Metazoa > Mollusca > Gastropoda > Planorbidae > Bulinus > Bulinus truncatus. The sequence goes on from JAGDYQ010000468.1 coordinate 108,566, forward strand.
TCATTGTGTGTGTGTGTCAATGTGTGTGTGTCATTGTGTGTGTGTCAATGTGTGTGTGTCATTGTGTGTCAATGTGTGTGTGTCATTGTGTGTGTGTCAATGTGTGTGTGTGTCAATGTGTGTGTGTGTCAATGTGTGTGTGTCATTGCGTGTGTGTGTGTGTCAATGTGTGTGTCATTGTGTGTGTATCAATGTGTGTGTGTGTGTCGATGTGTGTGAGTGTGTCGATGTGTGTGTGTCATTGGGTGTGTGTGTGTCATTGTGTGTGTGTGTCAATGTGTGTGAGTGTGTCAATGTGTGTGTGTCATTGTGTGTGTGTGTGTCATTGTATCTGTGTGTCATTGTGTGTGTGTGTGTCAATGTGTGTGTGTGTCAATGTATGTGTGTGTCATTGTGTGTGATTGTCAATGTGTGTGTGTGTGTCAATGTGTGTGTGTGTCATTGTGTGTGTGTGTGTGTGTGACCTTTAAAAGTCTGTTATTTTTAATTGAATTATGCTGCAGAATACAATTTTCTAACGAAAGAAGAAACATAGAATAGAACGACATTGTGATATTGTGTACAGAGTGACAAAACACTATCTCACACACGATGTGCTCACTCACACACATACATACACATGTACTCACTCACACACACATACACACATGTACTCACTCACATATACAATAATAGTTACATCTCCATGCTACATGTGATAGAAAGTAGAGACACACAGGAATGTGAAAAGATAAAGAGAGAGTGAGAGAGAGAAAAGGAGAGAACGAGAAAGACAGAGAGAGAGAGAAAGAAATAGAAAGAAAGAAAATGAAAGAAAGAAAAATAGTGACAAGATAGATAGCTAGCTAGATAGATAGATAGTAGATAGGTAGACAGAGAGGAGAGAGAGAGAGAGAGAGAGAGAGAGAGAGAGAGAGAGAGAGAGAGAGAGGGAGAGAGAGAGAGAGAGGGGATATAAAATAGACTAAAACTTTCATCAGGAATGTCCGACGTAAAGTTTTACCGACGTAAGTTTCTGTAAATAATTAACAAACCGGAAGTATTACCTGTCAAACTGAACGAAGCATCTGTTCTGTTTCTCAGCCATGTTAGAGAATTTATCAAAGATTAAAAAAATAAATATTGTCCATATTTCACTTCTAGCTGGTTGTTTTAATATGTTGCACCAATGTACATTGCCTTGAGCAATAATAACTTGCTCAAATAATTTTACATTTTTTAAAGTAAAAAATAATATTTCTTTGCTGACGTGTAATATTTATTATTTTTACTAGTGTTCATAAAAAATGAAAATTAATCTATTCATATTGCGTTCATTTAATCCAGTGTGATATCACGACTTAATCATGTAAAATAAAATCACATACATATGTATAGTATTACAGATTAAGTCTTCGTATGATGGAATTTTTTCACCGACAGCACCACATAACACGTGGGGGAGGGGGGGGGGAAGGGATGGATTCAGATTTTATACACCTACACCGGAGCTGCCCAAGCTGACCAAATCACAGAGGCCAAAAAAATGAATTACAGTCAAGTTGCCCTAGTATCAGAGGCAAGAAATGTTGTCGTCGCTGGGATAAGAACCAGTTGCCTGGACTATACCAAGGGAGGTCACAACATAACAGTCACTGAATAACGTGTGTTGTAGTCTGCCTTAAAAAACCGCCAAATATCTGTTAGATTAAAACCCACATCTCCCATGTTGCCTCCACTAACATTGCACCCTGTACCACATCCCCCATGTGGCCTCCACTAACATTGCACCCTGTACCCCACAAGCAACAGATAACTTTCCCTGACCATTGTGCTATTTATATCCCACATGCCACGTGATGCTGCCTGGTACCCGGATAAGTCATGTCCACAGAGATCGCCACGTCAACATTTATAAGCTGACGACCTGAGATCTGGCACTTCACATTCTTGGCGGTTATAACCTAAAAAAATCCAACTAGACAGCGCATGTTGATATCAGTCAGCTGTATACTTAAATATAGATCAGTGTGGTTGGTATCTTCACGGTGCTACATTGTCAGCTGTATACTTAAATATAGATCAGTGTGGTTGGTATTTTCATGATGCTACATTGTCAGCTGTATACTTAAATATAGATCAGAGTGGTTGGTATCTTCACGGTGCTACATTGTCAGCTGTATACTTAAATATAGATCAGTGTGGTTGGTATCTTCACGGTGCTACATTGTCAGCTGTATACTTACATATAGATCAGTGTGGTTGGTATCTTCACGGTGCTACATTGTCAGCTGTATACTTACATATAGATCAGTGTGGTTGGTATCTTCACGGTGCTACATTGTTACAGATAATTCATTTAGTTTGGATCTAAATTTCTATATATTTTAAAAAAAGCACCGTACATTATGATTGTATTTGTCTTCTCAACAATGGGGAAAACATATAAGTTTATAACATATATTAGAAAAATTCTGCTTCGTTTATCCCGATATACACTGACGGCTTAACGGACATCTAGTTAATTATAGTGTTCATTATGTGTTCAGTAAGTGTTCATTATGTGTTCAGTAAGTGTTGCAGCAAGTGTTCAGTATATGTTCAGTAAGTGTTCATTATGTGTTCAGTAAGTGTTCATTATGTGTTCAGTAAGTGTTCATTATGTGTTCAGTAAGTGTTCAGTATGTGATAAGTCTGTTTAGTTTTGTTTAATGCATAAATGTGTATTTTTCTTTTTATCATTGGGTACACATGGGCCACCACATAACACGACTAAAAACACAATGTGTCAACACAGCGACACATGGGCCACCACATAACACGACTAAAAACACAATGTGTCAACACAGCGACACATGGGCCACCACATAACACGACTAAAAACACAACGTGTCAACACAGCGACACATGGGCCACCACATAATAACACAATGTGTCAACACAGCGACATATGGGCCACCACATAAAAACACAACGTGTCAACACAGCGACACATGGGCCACCACATAAAAACACAATGTGTCAATACAGCGACACATGGGCCACCACATAAAAACACAATGTGTCAACACAGCGACACATGGGCCACCACATAAAAACACAATGTGTCAACACAGCGACACATGGGCCACCACATAAAAAACACAATGTGTCAACACAGCGACACATGGGCCACCACATAAAAACACAATGTGTCAACACAGCACCATAAAGAAGACCACAATTTAACCACCATCATCAAGCACCTCAGATGAAAACAATTTCTCAGATAAATTTAATCAGACAAAGCAACATTGTGTGATCACTCCCCTTCACCCCACCCTCTCCCAGCCCCACAGTCCTGTAGAATTTTCTGCACGTAAAGTAATAATCACGTGACAAGGCAACATCCAACCAGAACAACGTCTTCACATCTGATACGTCTTAATGGACTAGGATTAATTTGAAACTGTTTAAAAAACAAAACTCCGAGATACGACATGATCATAAAAAAAAAAAGATAAAAATCGAAATGAACAATGGAAGCTTCAATTAGACGAATTAAATCTTTTGTGTTGGTTTTTTTTCGCATTTTTTTTCTTACTCAGCGACGTTTTCTTACTCAGCGACATTTTCTTATTCTGTTTTTTTTAAATGCCAGGATGGGTTTTTTAGGGGGGGTAAATTTAAATTCTAATTTAATAAGCTTAAAAGAGCGCTCGTCTTGATGTCATATGTCAGTTTTAAATGTCACGTCACCAGATACTGGACATGGACAGCACATGTCAATGTGTGGACAATATCTGACATGACATTTTGGGCGTAACTGAACTAGACTTTACTTTAGTTGACAAAGTTGAGTATGTGCTGTGTCACGTGATGTCAAGAAATCAAACATGGAGGCACTACGAGACTTGTTGAATATTTCTGGAACATTTAGAATAGATCGCCCTAGATAACATGTTGACATTAATACATGAAATTAGTGATGGAATAACATATTGTTACAGGATACCGGAGTTATCGGAACTTATTTGGGGAGTTAGATATCGGATAATTTTAGTGTTTTTTCCGATTCTTAAACCGATTCTTTTCAATTAAAACTTTACTTTCTACACATTTCACGAGATTTCCATCAAGTGATTTAGTTCAATGTACTGGATTCTTAAACAGGTATCAGACATTTTAAAATATCGAGAATGGTATCAAAATGAGTAAAATATTTGGTATCGTTCATCAGTATATTGAAACTTTTCTTAATTAAACTCCGTGCAAGGGTTCAACCTGTCTTTGAAATTTGTTTTTAAATGATCAAAATGAATGAAGATTCGTGTTACAACTGGTCACACACAACAATATGAGAATCCCGGATCTTTCCATAAAGTGTGCTAGTGATATACTGAGTTGTTGAAATCAAGTTGCTGGACCCACCCCTACTCCCCTCCCCCCAACCCACCACCCTGAAATTGATGCTCGTCATTAGCATCTCCGGTCATAACCCGGTCCGGTACATAAGAAAGGAATTCATCTACTGATCCAGAACACCTTTCCCCTGCTGCCATTGATAGGCGTGTCACGTGACTTCATCCTAATTATGGGAAGTGATGGGTAAAGATAAACTGTTTGTTACAAGAGCTATTTATAGCTCCAGCTTACCTACCGTGAGGTCAGTGGACGTGAGTCTACACAAGACAGCAGGTAGCCAGGTAGATGTTAAACTCACCTGTTGCATAGTTTACATTTTTATACAAAAGCCTTTCTTTTTACCTGGGTTCTTACAATAAACATTATTAAAGGTAGTTTTTTTTTAAATCTTTAATTTGAAACAGTATTGAGTTAAGATATTTTCAAAATGTTTATTATCTGAAGTTACAGTTGTAGAAATACCGTCATATTCACTGGACCCATGCTATGGATATAAGGAGATTTTGAGATGGACTTTGAGATGGACACTGAGATTATTTCAAGGCGGGTGGCCTCCATGGTATGTGTGGTATAACCGACACTGCTGGAGAAAGATTACCGGAGGTTCTCCCCTGTATTTTGAAGTAAATGTGATCACGTACCATCAAAGAAAAGATCTTACTTAAGTTTGACTAGTTTAGTGAAATTATAAATAGTAAATTACTCCCAATAAATGTCAACAAGGAAACAAAATTGAAATAAAGAAACAAAGCTAAGTTGAAAAATAAATAATAAAGTAACCCTTGACCTTTCGATGCCTCTCCTTCCACCACCCAGTGTCATTTGTGTGTCTGTGTGTGTTGCCCTGTGTCAAAGAAAGCTATATATATCCCTGTAGAGGAGTTAAGCCAACAGATTAACGTAGAGATTATTATGTACACAAGTTGTCGTGTTCCTGTAGCTGACCATCGGCCGTTCTCAGATGTCATCCATGACATATGAGTAGACCAGATGCCACATTAGCTTTTTCATCTATTTCGTGTTTCATCTAATTCAGTTTCATTTACACAAGGAAAAAAAAAATATCATAAAGTTGAAACTGTAGAGGTTTGTACTTACAGTTTGTAGTTTAGAATTGTGTTGGTTGATCGCATGACGATCTGTCGTGACCTAAATAGAAATGTAAATAATATCAATGGTGTATGTAGCAAATGGTCAAAACAAATAATGTTAAAATAAAAAGATAAAATATTTTCAATGATCCTGTGAGTTGAATGTCGTATGGTCAGTCCGAACTATGGTCACTGTGTAGTGTTGAGGTTGTGATGTCTATACCCGTGATGATGTCAGTGTACCAATGATGATGTCAGTGTACCGATGATGATGTCAGTGTACAATTATGATGTCAATGTTCCACCCATGATGTCATACATTGACTTATTTCAACATCAAAGACAGACAAGCTTTTAAAGAAGTCAAAACAAAGAACGAATTCTATTTGTGAGTTAACATTCCATTGTCAAATGTCAAACTGACTGAGTAGGTCACCCGACGTATGGACACAGGTCAAGTCACTGGGTGAACCATTGTTTATATTTGATTCACCAGTGTTTATCAGACTTTCAAACAAATTAGACAATATTAGACTCATGGGACACCGCCACCCCCACGCCAGACAGGTCTTGAGTTGAGTTACGACTTTCTACAGACCACGGGACGAAATTGGGGAGGGGGGGGCGCGGCTCTCACTTCCGCCCACGGGGCAAAGTTTGAGTCTAAAGAAAAAAAAAATATTCCGAACGGGTGTTTTAGTTTTTTAATTGCACCCGCTAACCTTTTCTACCCCCCCCCCCCCACTCCCCTTGAATCATTTAACTTTGTCATGTGGAACTTGAGGTGTAGGAAGGGGGGGGGGAGAGATTGATGAGAGTATGGAGAAGAAGGAAGATAATGACGGCAATGAAGACAGATGGCTGTAGATGATGAGACACAGTTGTTGAGGTTTGTGTTTTCATTCATCAACATTTTCTTTTGTTGACTGAAATATCATTGTTTGATTAGACAGTGTGTTACATGGAGTAAAATGTTAACAAATAACGTCATCCTGAATAGTTAACATTCTTAACAGTACCTTCCCCAACCCCAGCCGTGTCGAAATTAATTTAGAAAATGTGTTCATTTAAACTGTTCACATTATGCCTTAAAAAAACTATTTAAAAATAAACAAAAACAAACAAGTTAAATAGTGCTGTGTTTGTTATGGTGCTGTGTTTGTTATGGTGCTGTGTTTGTTATGGTGCTGTGTTTGTTATGGTGCTGTGTTTGTCATGGTGCTGTGTTTGTTATGGTGATGTGTTTGTCATGGTGATTTGTTTGTCAAATTGATATGTTTGTCATGGTGCGGTGTGTGGTATGGTGTTGTGTTTGTTTAGTTCTGTGTTTAGTATGGTGCTGTTTGTCATGGTGCTGTGTTTGTCATAGTGCTGTGTTTGTTTAGTTCTGTGTTTAGTATGGTGCTGTGTTTGTTTAGTTCTCTGTTTGGTATGGTGTTGTGTTTGTTTAGTTCTGTGTTTGGTATGGTGCTGTTTGTCATGATGGTAGTGTATTCATTATGGTGATGTGATTGTTAGAGAGTCGTGTGAAGTAATATTCGTGTGCAAAAACGTTTTCTGCTTTAAAATTAAGATTCGAACATAATGGATATCTACTTTGGTCACACCCTATTCCCGCTTATCTCTTCCTCCCCGCCTATTGTCCTCCCTTTATACAAACATTTCTATCTATCTATCTATCTATCTATCTATCTATCTATCTATCTATCTATCTATCTATCTATCTATCTATCTATCTATCTATCTATCTATCTATCTATCTATCTATCTATCTATCTATCTATCTATCTATCTATCTATCTATCTATCTATCTATCTATCTATCTATCTATCTATCTATCTATCTATCTATCTATCTATCTATCTATCTATCTATCTATCTATCTATCTATCTATCTATCTATCTATCTATCTATCTATCTATCTATCTATCTATCTATCTATCTATCTATCTATCTATCTATCTATCTATCTATCTATCTATCTATCTATCTATCTATCTATCTATCTATCTATCTATCTGATAGTTTCACTTATATTCAGGATGGCACTAGATTTACAAAAGAGAAGTATGGATGTTCAGTGAAGCGAACCATTTCTCTTTGCTGTTACGGAAACATAATCTACAACTTGTTCTCAACTAGGGTGGGAGTGGAGGGGGGGCAGCCCCCAACAGTTAGTTGATTGCTAGCACCCTTACATGTTCCATTCATTCAGCTAAAAGCTATCGCATTCATGTTTTAACTTTGGTTTTGTCAGAGCTATCACGGTTGATTAGCACAGGGCGCTTGGGGAGAAGCCCGCAGTAGCTCCCTAAACACCCCAGCTTCCCCGCACCATCTCGCCCATCCAGGTTTGTTTGCGGGAAAACACGCGATCTGTTCAGACGGGCTGTGTGCAGCGATGCGGAAATTTCTCTAAACGTTGTCAGTTTAAATGCTTTCAGTCGCAAACATTTAGCGCCCCACTTATCCCCACGACTGATCCACATCCGCCACATCTCTGGAGACTACCAACACAAAACAGCATCATCAGCCACGCTGCTCACTTCTACAACAACTTTATCAGTGAGATTCAATGTATTAGTGAGATTCAATGTATCAGAGAGATTCAATGTATCAGAGAATCAATGCAGTTTGTACAATCTATATTTACCACAGCGACATACTTTTGAATGCTACAAAATAACAATCGTGGATTGTAGACAGTCATTATAGATTGTTTTAGTAGTAGCTAAAAATCAATGAGTATTTCAATGTTGAATTTAAAATAAAGATGTTGTTCAATATGTAATGTGTAATGAAGTTGTCTATTGTTCAATCTGTAATGTGTAATGTGTAATCCAGGAGTTTAAGCACTGCCAGTTATGTATTGCGACTTGAAGCTCAGGTTTCGTTAGAAAGAATGTTAAACTCTATTCTTAGAATGTTAGACAATGGTCTTATAACCTAGAATATTACTGTGGTCTTAGAATGTTATACTGTGGTCTTAGAATGTTAGACTGTGGTCTTAGAATGTTAGACTGTGGTCTTAGAATGTTACTGTGGTCTTAGAATTTGTTTCTGGTCTAAGAATTTTGGACTGTCGTTAAATTGTTAGACGTTGGTCTCAGTGTTAAATTGCTAGACGTTGGTCTCAGTGTTAAATTGCTAGACGTTGGTCTCAGTGTTAAATTCTAGTATTTCTATCCAGATATTAATTTTCAATTGTTTAATTTATTTTCTTTAATTTTGATTTTAACTATTTTCAACAATAAACACATGACTATGAACATCCAGATAAATAAACACATGACTATGAACATCCAGATAAATAAACACATGACTATGAACATCCAGATAAATAAACACATGACTATGAACATTCAGATAAAATAAACACATGACTATGAACATCCAGATAAATAAACACATGACTATGAACATCCAGATAAATAAACACATGACTATGAACATCCAGATAAATAAACACATGACTATGAACATCCAGATAAATAAACACATGACTATGAACATCCAGATAAATAAACACATGACTATGAACATCCATATAAAATAAGTCAATATTTGGCCACTGTTTATTTAGTTTTTTAATTGGCACATTATTTCCAGAAGTTGTTGACACTTAACTCACACACACACACACGCACACACACACATACACACACACTCTCTCAACCCCCCCCCCCCCCACACACACCGTCTTCCTCCCACACACAGTCTCTCACACACACACGAAGACAAACAGCCACTTTGATGAATGTGTTGATCCTTTTGTTGTTTCATTCGACGCGGGGCTGGGTGGGATGGGGGGTGGGGGTGGTAATAAAAGGTCACAGTCTGGTGTTAATCTTGGTCGGTACCGTTAAATTGGTTTAATGAATAGTGGCTGGTGATTAGCTCCCCTCCCCCTACTACCAGCTGCACCTGACCATAGCAACGATAACAGCGTCAAAGTGACCCAGTAGTGGCAGTAGGTAGAGTGATGACGTCATCAACCATACCGTTGCGATATGTCTGTTGTGATGGAAAGTTCAGCTATTAAGTCACATTTTACACGTGTAACAAAGAAATGACATCTTGTTGAATTTAATATCGCTGACAGAAGTAAATAACAATTTGTTAAATAAAACTGTTATGCCAGAAATAACTATATGTTACTTTACGTTATGTTCTTACCACATACAAAAATGATATAAAAACGATTTACTGTGATGTGAACCACTTTGAACCCGGCGAGTGCCCAACAACTCTGAGATTGTTTACATACAGACAAATAGATTCACTCAGTGCTTCTGTACAAACTCTATTGTGACGTGTGAAGACCTCTTTGAAGGGGAAAATCTACTAGTGAAACCAACTATAGTGGTGATAACAAGTACCATCTATAGTGGTGATAACAAGTACCAAATATAGTGGTGATAACAAGTACCAACTATAGTGGTGATAACAAGTACCAACTATAGTGGTGATAACAAGTACCAAATATAGTGATGAAAACAAGTACCAGCTATCTAATGTCACAATGTCATCAGTCTAAACATGTCACTTTAGTATCAGTCTAATAATGTCACAATGTCATCAGTCTAAACATGTCATTTTGGTATCAGTCCAATAATGTCACAATGTCATCAGTTTAATAATGTCCCCATGCCATCAGTCTAGCAATGTCACCATGCCATCAGTTTAATAATGTCACCATGCCATCAGTCTAATAATGTCACCATGTCATCAGTCTACTAATGTCACCATGTCATCAGTCTACTAATGTCACCATGTCATCAGTCTACTAATGTCACCATGTCATCTAACATTATGTTGTACATGAGGGCCATAAATTCATTAGAAACAAATCAATGACCCCCCCCCCTTACCAAATCTACGATCTCTTGGGAAAAATCAACTGATTACTTTGACATTATCAACTTATTACTTTGACATTATCATCTTATTACTTTGACATTATCAACTTATTACTTTGACATTATCAACTTATTACTTTGACATTATCATCTTATTACTTTGACATTATCATCTTATTACTTTGACATTATCAACTTATTACTTTGACATTATCAACTTATTACTTTGACATTATCATCTTATTACTTTGACATTATCAACTTATTACTTTGACATTATCATCTTATTACTTTGACATTATCATCTTATTACTTTGACATTATCATCTTATTACTTTGACATTATCAACTGATTACTGAGACATTATGTCTTTTACAGTAACACTGCTCTCCACACACATATTAAATGAACAGATTCACATATCATATACAAACATGTTACACACATGTCATATACACATGTCATATACAAACATGTCATATACACACATGTAATATACACACATGCCACATACACATGCCATATACACACAGGTCATATACAAACATGTTACACACATGTCATATACACACATGCCATACACACATGTCATATAAACACATGTCATACACACATGTCATATATACACATGTCATATACAAACATGTCATACACACACATTTCATATACAAATAGGCCATATACAAATGTCATAAACACACATGTCATATACACACATGTCATATGCACACACGTCATATGCAAACATGTTACACACATGTCATAAACACACATGTCATATACACACATGTCATATACACATATGTCATACACATATGTCATATACAAACATGTCATATACACACATGTCTTATACACACATGTCACATACAAATATCTCATACACACATATCATATACACAAATGTCATATACAAACATGTCATATAAACACATGTCATATACAAACATGTCATATAAACACATGTCATATACACACATGTCATATACACGCTTGTCATATATACACATGTCATATACAAACATGTCATATAGCCACAATGTCAAATGGATAAATTTCATGTCAACCAGATTGTCACACACCCATTTATTCATATTCCCAAATGTCAAATATACAAAAAAAAAGTAAGGTATATCCACAAGTCATATACAAACATGCTAATGAACCAAGATGCTATATATACACATGTCATTTATACACATGTCATATATACACATGCTACCAAAGCACTTGTCATATATACACATGTTAATAAACCCATATATCATATACATTTATAATTTACACTATACTGTCTACACATGAGAAATAAATAATTGTGTATTGCCACAGAGCGACTGTGTTTGTATGTAGGCATGCTAGGCAGACAGATCATGGTACGAATGTTCAGGGGAAAACATCAGTGGTTGATTATGGACAGAAGGTGATCGGGGAACACATGATACAGTAGAGTTAGAACCCTTGTGTGACCATCTCATGGACAGTGTAGGAAAGACCAAGTAGGAAGGGGTCATGTTCTATTTGTAGATAGATCTATAATCGTGAATACCTAGTTTGTAGATGAAAGTATTATTGTGCTTATAAATATACAACAAGACTTGTGTTAGTGTTTTCTCAATATTTGATTGTGTTAGATAAATATTGAATTCCTGCATCCTTTATTAGTGCACAGTAAATTCTAAACTGATATACACACATAACTTGCAAACGAATACACAGACATGTTCAGGACAGACATACTGATAGTATAAAACTAAGGTAAATGATGTTTAACCAACTTAAGTCTCCGACAGTACTATGACAAGTATTGAACTCATACCCCATCTAAAGAAAGAGGTACCTAGTATCCATGGGCGTCGCTAGGAATTTTTCCAGGGGGGGGGCAAAAATTTTCCAGGGGGGGGCAAATAACAAATTTATGACATTTTTTTAAATGTAGGGGGGCATTGCCCCACCCTCCCCTTGCCCCCCCCCCCATGAATACGCCCATGCTAGTATCTATACTGAAACAGTTTCTTTAGGTTGTTCTCTCCCATTACAACTGGGGGTGCAATGTCCAAGAAGACAATATGGAGGTCACACAAAACTTTACCCCAGTTGTTGGACTCAATCAGGTGTGGTCTAGGTACAATAAGAGAACTGTTTTCTAGATCGATTTAGTTTTGACCATCCATTCATCCATCCATCATTCATCCATCCATCATTCATCATCCATCCATCCATCTATCCATCATTCATCCATCCATCATTCATTCATCCATCCACCATTCATCATCCATCCATCCACCATCGTCGCATCCATACAATCATGCATCCATTCATCATCCACCAATCTATCATCTTTGCATTCTGTCATTCTTCTATTCTTCCATTCTGTCAGCCAGAATCGTAAGTACCTCTGTGAACAACAGAAAACGTCACAACTCACTGTACTAGACCAAATATAACCAATGACACACATATGTGTATATGAGTACATCAACATACAGAGAACTGTCTGTATATATATAGACACAGCAGTAGGGATAGATGGGTGGAGACTAGAAGACTGACGTAGCCTGAGACAGCGGGGGAGGGGGGGGGAGGGCGAGAGAGAGAGAGTGAGAGAGAGAGAGAGAGAGAGAGAGAGAGAGAGAGAGAGAGAGAGAGAGAGAAAGAGAATAAATGGATGGATAAAAAAAAAACTCACGCTATCACTGAATGAATTCTAAAAAAGTAGGTCATCTGTTGACTCCAGGGAGTGACCCCGTGTCGCAAGTGGATCAGGTCTGGAATAATGACAAGACGGGGAAGTCGACATACACAAATTACAAGATGAATATCAGCTGAGGGGGCGAGGTTGAGGGGGAGGGGATATGGTCAGAAGATCATTAGTTCAATCAAATCGGTAAAATCTAGGTACATCGACTACATACCGTTATACAGGTTCTAGTGTCTTGTGGTCATCAAATAGTTCAACATTCCCGCTGACCATATTTTCATCTTCTATTGTAAACTTAAAAATTAAATTGTCCATAGACCTCATTATGTCTATAGACCAAAAGTCTAATGTTATGTGATGGAATTTTAAACAACAAGACCTCCAATGAATAGCTTCGATGTATCACCGCTATCACATATAACACAATGATAACTTGCAGCGTTGATCTTGATAACATAAACACTTAGACTATTGTAAACACATACATACATATATACTGTTAACAAATATGCATTTGTAAAATCGTATAAAAACATCGACACAGAAACTATTTCACAAATCAGATATTTTAAACTCAGGTACCCAAGTAGACTGTATACTTCTAGCTCCACCTCTGCATCTGTCCATGTGTCTGTCACATTGTTGAACGTTTAAAAAAATCTAGCTCAGTGACTGGATGGACAAGGAATGGTCGCGAGGAAAGGTTTCAATAAATGACCACAATATGTTAAATTTATACAACATAGGTCTTCACATACACATCATTACGCCGTGAATATAAATAAACTCACACATAACAACTGGACCAACAATGTACACAATAAACTCACACATAACCACTGGACCAACAATGTACACAATAAACTCACACATAACCATTGGACCAATAATGTACACAATAAACTCACACATAACCATTGGACCAACAATGTACACAATAAACTCACACATAACAACTGGACCAACAATGTACACAATAAACTCACACATAACCATTGGACCAACAATGTACACAATAAACTCACACATAACCATTGGACCAACAATGTACACAATAAACTCACACATAACCATTGGACCAACAATGTACACAATAAACTCACACATAACCATTGGACCAACAATGTACACAATAAACTCACACATAACCGTTGGACCAACAATGTACACAATAAACTCACACATAACCGTTGGACCAATAATGTACACAATAAACTCACACATAACCATTGGACCAACAATGTACACAATAAACTCACACATAACCATTGGACCAACAATGTACACAATAAACTCACACATAACCACTGGGCCAACAATGTACACAATAAACTCACACATAACCACTGGGCCAACAATGTACACAATAAACTCACACATAACCACTGGGCCAACAATGTACACAATAAACTCACACATAACCACTGGGCCAACAATGTACACAATAAACTCACACATAACCATTGGACCAACAATGTACACAATAAACTCACACATAACCATTGGACCAACAATGTACACAATAAACTAGGTCTTAATGGAAACATACCAACGCTTCTTTCTCTCCCCCCCCCCCCAACCCAATTCAGGACAGGCAAGTTCTACAACTCTATCAAAACCAGCCATCTTGTTCCATAACTCTGTCAGATGCTGCAGTTGCTGGCCCATTTATCCAATTAAAAACGTTTATAGTATTCTGGGACGCCCGCCACTAAGCCCATTACATTTGCCCTGACCCTTGGCGAACCACGATTCGTGACCCTAGCTGACCCCAAAAACATATGCATAATGAATAATGCTGGGTACGGCGAGGAAGTTATGTTAGTCGTCATACATTTCATCACACATGTTGAACCATATACAAAACAAGCGAACAAACATACATCCATACATATTTGTATGTGTGTGTGTGGGTATAAGTGTGTGTCCATACACATATACAAACATATTCATACAAACCGATTCATACAAACTTGTGTACGATCGCGATGAACTTTAACAAATTCTGTCCAACTTTTCAAAATGTCTTCAATTACTTTGTATTAATGAATTAAATATGTTCATGATAGATGATCTTGGAATGGGAATGTTGTAGACAGATAGGTAACTACAGTGGTAATCTAACTATATCTATCAAAGTAATGAGCTGTGTGTGTATGTATCTATATCTAGGTCTTCAAGACGTAAATACTAGTACATATTTACCAATATACAAAATAAACTCACACAAGACGTAAATACTATTACATATATACCAATGTACACAATAAACTCACAAAAGATGTAAATACTAGTACATATATACCAATGTACACAATAAACTCACACAAGATGTAAATACTAGTACTTATATACCAATGTACACAATAAACTCACAAAAGATGTAAATACTAGGAAGCGACCGATAATCGGATCGGTATCGGTATCGGACCGATATTGGCACTATCGGTTAATATCGGATCGGCCGTTTGTTGTAGGGAGCGACCGATAGTCGAACCGATATTGGCACTATGGGCTAACTATCGGACTGGCCATTTTTTGGCTGCCGATACATTTTTTTTTTCACAACAGAGTTGCAGAAAAAAAAAATCAGTAAATAACCCAATTCTATAACCAGATCAGACAAGATTTAAAAAAAAGGAAAAAAACACCCCGTACACAGAAATTGTCATATCTACATCAGAGATATGGCCTTGAAACAATAGGATTGGCATTTCTTAATTCTAATGTATGACCCTGAATGATACAATTAGTGAACATCTGTGTGTATTTTTTTGGGATGGGAAGTTGGGGGGGGGGGGGATAAACAAGACACGCGTGGGCGAAGTGTTACAAAATATGTGAACATGGGTTGACATACGTCATACAGCACGAGAAAAACACGTGTTTGGCATTGTTGTTGCTTAAGGGGCTGTCCATTAATGGCCGTCAACATTACGTCAACAAAATAGGGGGAGGGGGGGTCAGAAAATTTTTGACAATTGTTGACAAGGGGGAGGGGGGAGGTCAAGAAAAGTTGACGTCAACAATGCTACTTTTTTTAAATTTAATATAATTACTTAATAAATAGGAAAATTAAGCAGCGTTTGTAGTTCTGTGTTACACACTCGCTTAACATTCAGTATTTTAATTAAACTATATTCCTACTAATTTTGCCACATAAACATTTTGGATGCCACCTTTTTTAGGGGGAGGTAATCAAATGTTGACGTAATTTTATAGGGGTGTCTCTGGAAGTTTGACAAGTTGTTGACAAGGGGGAGGGGGGATGTAAAAATCGCCAAAAATTTGTTGACATAAATAATGGACAGCCCCTTTAAAAGAAAATATCGGTATCGGTATCGGTAAAAATGCTGGGGGAAAATATCGGTATCGGACTATCGGTAAAAAGGCATATCGGTCGCTCAATAGTAAATACTAGTACATATATACCAATGTACACAATAAACTCACACAAGACGTAAATACTAGTACATATATACCAATGTACACAATAAACTCACAAAAGATGTAAATACTAGTACATATATACCAATGTAAGGCAGCGCCGTCGTAAGGCATAGAACCCACCCCAGCATTGGGCCACATCATTTTTGTTTTGCATTCTTTAGAGACGTTGTATTTAGGGGCTCTCTTGTTTAGGCCTGCCCTTGGGCGCATATTGTATTTGAGACGGCCCTGAACATAGCTCTACCAAGAGAAAATCTGAGCTGCAGTTCTAAGAGAACACTGAATCCTACAAATACTGACGTATTTCAATAAAAATTATCTATAGTAGTAGTAGATTTCATTGATATATTTGTATTGCCATATTTATGTTGGTGTGTTTGTATTGTCACATTTATGTTGATGTGTTTGTATTGCCACATTTATGTTGGTGTGTTTGTATTGCCACATTTATGTTGGTGTGTTTGTATTACCACATTTATGTTGGTGTGTTTGTATTGCCACATTTATGTTGGTGTGTTTGTATTGCCACATTTATGTTGGAGTGTTTGTATTGCCACAATTATGTTGGTGTTTTTGTATTACCACATTTATGTTGGTGTGTTTGTATTGCCACTTTTATGTTGGTATGTTGTATTGCCACATTTAGGTTGGTGTGTTTGTATTGCCACTTTAATGTAGGTGTGTTTGTATTACCACATTTATGTTGGTGTGTTTGTATTACCACATTTATGTTGGTGTGTTTGTATTACCACATTTATTTAGGTGTGTTAGTGAAAGTTTCCAGCCATCAACGTTGTTCATAAGTCAACTCTATTGTCTACCTGTAACTTTTGTCCCTGAAACTATGTAGCTCTACATGTCGTGGTCTTACAGTTATCATTTGGTCATTAGTTTTATGACCTGT
Organism: Bulinus truncatus; assembly: GCA_021962125.1. Lineage (NCBI taxonomy): Eukaryota > Metazoa > Mollusca > Gastropoda > Planorbidae > Bulinus > Bulinus truncatus. Next base: position 125,957 of record JAGDYQ010000468.1, read on the forward strand.
TGGTCATTAGTGTTACGACCTGCTTAGGCAGCAATAAAAAAATGGAAGAAATGATGGAAGGCATAGAGAACCATCCCAGCATTCATCAGTGGCCTCACTTCTGTTGTGGAGCAGGCAGACGTCAGAAGTCACCGCGTGAGTGCGTGCACGTGCAGTGTTGAAGTCACTTAACTTTCAGTCTCGCGCTCACCTGAGACATGACGGGTGATTGGGGGGGGGGGTGATGTGGATGCAGGAGGGGATGTCTGAAGGAAAAGGTTGAAAGAATCCGAAAGTATGGGAGTATAAGTGGCAGGGGCGAGGAGGGGAGGGACGAGGCATCCAATGAAAGCCGTATGAGGTTCAATTATATACCCCTCCCCCTCAAATAAGTTGAAAGTTTTGACTGAAGCTTCTGATGAAATTATTTTTCTCTTTAAACTGTTGTCATGGAAACCATATTGCCAGTTTCGTTGACATAAAGTGATGATAATTGGAAAATGTCAAAGAATTTTAGCAAAAGTGTCAACAAATCGCCCAAAAATGAAGGGACACATGACGCCACCGTGAGGCGCGTGTGGTTGTGTGTGTGTGTGTGAGGTTCTGTGTGTGAGTGAGTGAAAATTTTTTTCGGGATTTTCTTTTTTGCACCGTTCAAGAACTGGATGACATATACACCGGTGCAAATGTCATGAGAAGTTCCATTCCATGAAAGTCTGTCAGTCAGTGACTTGGTGTTTTTGTATGTGTGAGTTTTTTTATATATTAACCAGTTCATCACACAGTACATTTACCTAAGTTGAAAAGGTAGAGCAGTAATAAAATAATCAGGCTTGCGGCGCCGCCAAATTTTTTTCTGGCTTCGGCTCCGGCCCCCACAAATTTGACGGCTCCGGCACGGCTCCGGCACGGCTCCGGCTCCCTATTAAGATAGTATCACACGAGACAAAAATTTTTGTAATTGCGCCACGCAAACATGCCGCTGATAAAAGTTATGCAAATTTTGTCGCGTTCACCCCACATGTCGGTTTTACTAAAAACAAACCATTTCAGTGCATCCAGAATCATATCATTATTTTCGACCGAGGTTTCACTAGTCGCCATTTTCATAAGTAATAAAAAGTTATTTCAATGATCAAATTAGCAAATAGTAAAATGATACATTATTTAAAATATTTTAAAGACTTCAGTATTTATATTTATTATTTATAAATTCGAAGTGACTATTCGGACCCGGGTACCAATAAACTACGATTTTTATTCGGACCCGTGGCAAATATGCACTTAGCTTAGCTATACATTAACTTTATTATTGTTTTTTTTTATAATTGTTTGAATTATATGATTTAATCGTTACTCAGTGTCTAGGGTTCCATTAAGCGGACTATGTATTATTATTTTTTCGGGTTCCGTCTAATAAAGTTTAAATATAGTTAAGCTTAGTGCATATTTGCCACGGGCCCGAATAACAATCGGATTTTATTGGGACCCGGGTCCGTGTAGCCACAGCCTTATAAATGTATCTACTCTATTTCAGCTATTCTGTTTATAATAAAATTGTTAAATACAGAAAGCGACCATTTTGTTTTTAGTCTATTACAAATTCGCGGTCAAATAATAATACGAAATGACGCGTTCTATTAGTTGTCGTAGTAAAAATTTATTTAAAATGATTGATACAATTATTCTATGAAATAAAACTGTTTTAACTTTATATATAACAAAATAACATGCCATTAAAAAAATTTCGGAGGGTAAACAAGATTTAAAACGAACACAAAACGATTCCCCATTAAAGATTTCTTGTGGTGATGTGCGCGCACGCTATCATTTAAACGCTATTACTGTTGTTGCGTTCGTAAAAATGACAACATTTCAAACTGTAGGAGGCAAACAATCAAACAAATTTGGAATTTTAAAGCTAAAAAAAAATATTCTGCTGTAAAAAAAAACAGCATCTGGGAGCCGTGGAGCCGCCAGATTCTTCGGCTTCATCAAAAGGTAGCGGCTCCAGGCTCCTCGGCTTCGGCTCCGCAAGCCAGGAAATAATAATAGTTGAATGAATGTGAATCTATGTGTGAGTACAAATCAGTCTATCATTCAACACAAGTCAGAGAGAAACACAGACCACTTTCCTAGAGATAACTTGAACAAAAACTTCAGTAACACCAGCTGCATACTGCAAAACCTCTGCTCAATTTTTATACTTATCAATAAGGAAAAGTTCAACTTTGAGATCTATGTAATTGTATGAGGCCATGTAATTGTATGAGGTTAAGTAAATGTATGAGGCTATTTGATTGTATGGTCCTATGTAATTGTATGCGGCTATGTAATTGTATGGACCTATGTAATTATATAGACCTATGCAATTGTATGGACCTATGTAATTGTATGGACCTATGTAATTGTATGGACCTATGTAATTGTATGGACCTATGTAATTGTATGCGGCTATGTAATTGTATGGACCTATGCAATTATATGGACCTATGTACTTGTATGAACCTATGTAATTGTATGGACCTATGTAATTGTATGCGGCTGTGATTGTATGGACCTATGCAATTATATGGACCTATGTATTTGTATGGACCTATGTAATTGTATGGACCTATGTAATTTATGGACCTATGTAATTGTATGGGGCTATGTAATTGTATGCGGCTATGTAATTGTATGAGGATATGTAATTGTATGGACCTATGTAATTATATGGACCTATGTATTGTATGCGGCTATGTAATTGTATGATGTGATGATATGTAATTGTATGACGCTATGTAATTAGATTGGGCAATGCAATTATATGATGCTATGTAATTTATGAACCTATGTAATTTATGCGGCTATGTAATTGTATGACGCTGTGTAATTGTGTGGGGCTATGTAATTGTATGGGCCTGTGTAATTGAATGGGGCTGTGTAATCATGTGAGGCAATTCGTTCTATGTTATGAGTAAAATTGAGAAACGTAAGTAAACAACTAATGATTTATTATGTACTAAAAGATATTAATTAATATAAAAGCGTCAAAAAATATTTAGAAATGGTACTCGAACGTCACTGTCAAATGTCATGCTGACATAAAACATGACGTCACTAAGCAGGATTGATACAAATATTTTTATTCCATTATAATGCCAGGTGACTATTGGATGGAATCACATTTTGTCTTACTTGGTAAAATGCGTTTATTTTTTTTTAAGAAGTGTTTAAACAAATAAATTGATAAATGAGAATTTCACTGATGTTTACAGTATTTTTTTTGAAAAATCATGAAATGTTTAAAGACTTTTTAATGAACTTTATCCATTTTACCATGACACATCGGTGTCAACTAGAGTGGCTATTTTTAGTTTCAAATGGCTATTGATCTCCATTATTACGATTGTTGTCGGTTTACAAATACAATTTGTACTTTAAATAAACATTGATTTGAATGGTACTATCTAGTAACTTTTAAAAATTAAACTTTTTTTCTCATACTTAAAACAACAGAAACAAACTATTGATTTAAAAAAATAACACTTAACGAATCTATGCGCATGCATGCAGCCATTAATATTGTTGTGACAGGATGCAGCCATTAATATTGTTGTGACAGGATGCAGCCATTAATATTGTTGTAACAGCATGCAGCCATTAATATTGTTGTAACAGGAAGCAGTATTCTTACTTTCGATAAGAGGCAGACATGACTTGTCTATTATTATTAGGGTCAGTTGAGTTATTACGTAACAATTTGGGGGGGGGGGTAGGTTGGCCGAAAATTAACCCTCAATGATGACGAATGGTAAAAAAAGCGTTATGCGGGGGTAGGGGAGTGGGAGGAGTTTTCAAAATGTTATTGTGATAAACAAACATGAAATTACTTGAAATAAAACAGACAAACTTTCATTAAAATGTTCTGAAGATAAAAAAACATTTCCCCTTTAGGCTTAATAAAACAAATATTTGTAGAAATTATATTCACTAAAAAAGTGTGAACGCCAAATGCGAATTAATTATTTCATTTATTTCTAATGTTCTCACTTAGTTTATTGTACATTTTTATGCACAAGTTAAACATTGTTTGATGGGAGAAATGAGTGTTGGGGAAAGGGGGGATGTTAGGGAGAGGGAATCAATTTTTTTGTAATTAAATTATACATTTTTAAAAATCTCTACTGTGCATCTCTAAATAACACTAGGAATTTGGCAGATGTTATACAACTAGATAGTTCCAAAAACTAACAATATAAACAACTAATATAATCTGGGCATGACTTATTGAATCAATGACACCTACTCGACATGTTCATACATTACTGGGATAGTTTCTACATAAATCAGTTCATTGGTCATCTGGTCATACAAACAAATTAGTTGGCGTGGTATGTCCACTCAACGGAATATACAAAAATAAAACCAAAAACTGTCAACACAGGCTTTACTAATACTTTTCTTGCCCCATCTATAGACTATATGGTCATCTATAGACTATATGGTCATCTTTAGACTATATGGTCATCTATAGACCATATGGTCATCTATAGACTATACGGTCATATATAGACTAGAGGGTCATCTATGGACTATATGGTCAACTATAGACTATATGGTCATCTATAGACTATATGGTCATCTATAGACTAGAGGGTCATCTTTAGACTATATGGTCATCTATAGACTATATGGTCATCTATAGACTATATGGTCATCTATAGACTAGAGGGTCATCTTTAGACTATATGGTCATCTATAGACTAGAGGGTCATCTTTAGACTAGATGGTCATCTTTAGACTAGAGGGTCATCTTTAGATTAGAGGGTCAACTATAGACTAGAGGGTCATCTATAAACTAGCAGGTCATCTATAAAATAACTGGTCAACTATAGACTATATGGTCATCTATAAACTAGCAGGTCATCTTTAGACTAGAGGGTCAACTATAGACTAGAGGGTCATCTATAAACTAGCAGGTCAACTATAGACTAGAGGTTCATCTATAAACTAGAGTGTCATCTATAAAATAGCTGGTCAACTATAGACTAGAGGGTCATCTTTAGACTAGAGGGTCATCTTAAGATTAGAGGGTCATCTATAGACTAGAGGGTCATCTATAAACTAGCAGGTCAACTATAGACTAGAGGGTCAACTATAGACTAGAGGGTCATCTATAAACTAGCAGGTCATCTATAAACTAGCAGGTCAACTATAGACTAGAGGGTCATCTAAAAACTAGAGGGTCATCTATAAAATAGCTGGTCATTTAAAGTATGTTTTTGAGAGTGTGTGTGTGTGGGGGGGGGGTGACGCTATGTGCCTAATGAATTGGAGATGCAGTAGTTGTCGGGGCGTTATGTGCCTAATGAATTGGAGATGCAGTAGTTGTCGGGGCGTTATGTGCCTAATGAATTGGAGATGCAGTTGTTGTCGGGGCATTATGTGCCTAATGAATTGGAGATGCAGTAGTTGTCGGGGCGTTATGTGCCTAATGAATTGGAGATGCAGTAGTTGTCGGGGCGTTATGTGCCTAATGAATTGGAGATGAAGTTGATGTCGGGGCGCCAAGCGGGAGAAGAGTCGCTAGGGCGCGGCGGGGTAGAGCAGTATGGGCGAGCTTCACTTGTTCAAGCAAGGATGGAAGAATTTGTTCTGCTGACGTCTGGAATCATAATGTCACGTGATCCAACCAGTACTCTTCTGAGTTAAGTCTCAAGAGGGGAGCGCTCAATGGTAGGCGCGAGACTCAGAAGTGAATAATTAATTCTACCTAAAACATTTCAGTCCACGTTGACTTCATACCGTACGACATTTGAACAAATAGATTCCCAAAAGTAAACATTAGGATGAAGGTTCAGTGTGTGATGAACTCACTGTAACAATACTGTCTCTGTATATTGGAGTATTTCATGATCTGTTAAGTAGATATCTAAAATCGATAAGATATCTTTCTTTTTGCATGAATTAATCAATCGATCACTTTGTTAACCTATCAATAAATCAGTACAATCCGTCCGTCAGTCTTTCTGTCTGTCTGTCTATCAGTCTGTTCTTCATGCATAAGTTGCAAGTGTATTGCGTTCATTCCGAATGAAGAGAAATTGAGAGAAATGATGGACTTGTATCTGAGGGAGGGGGGAGCCAGAGACTGTGTGTGTGACGTTGAATCTACTTGTGTCATAAATATTCATCTGGCTGCATCTCCCTATGTCAGCGGTGTGTGTGTGTGTGTGTGTGTGTGTGTGTGTCCATACATTACTGTTGTGTCCTGGTTCCGACCATAGTGTGATCAGACTCTGTTCCTTGTTAAAACATTCATACCTTAAGTTTGTCTTGCCAACTCGCCTGCTGTATTTATTAACTCAACATTTGGATTTTGTCCAACAGTTTCGGAACTGGTCACAACTCTATATAGTCAGCGCCTCAATGGTATATTGTCACTGGTACATAGTCAGTTTAGAGGCAGTGCTACATAATGTATTGTATATTGTCACTGGTATATAGTCAGTTTAGAGTCAGTGCTACATAATGTATTGTATATTGTCACTGGTATATAGTCAGTTTAGAGGCAGTGCTACATAATGTATTGAATATTGTCACTGGTATATAGTCAGTTTAGAGGCAGTGCTACATAATGTATTGTATATTGTCACTGGTATATAGTCAGTTTAGAGGCAGTGCTACATAATGCATTGTATATTGTCACTGGTATATAGTCAGTTTAGAGGCAGTGCTACATAATGCATTGTATATTGTCACTGGTATATAGTCAGTTTAGAGGCAGTGCTACATAATGTATTGTATATTGTCACTGGTATATAGTCAGTTTAGAGGCAGTGCTACATAATGTATTGTATATTGTCACTGGTTCATAGTCAGTTTAGAGGCAGTGCTACATAATGTATTGTATATTGTCACTGGTTCATAGTCAGTTTAGAGGCAGTGCTACATAATGTATTGTATATTGTCACTGGTACATAGTCAGTTTAGAGGCAGTGCTACATAATGTATTGTATATTGTCACTGGTACATAGTCAGTTTAGAGGCAGTGCTACATAATGTATTGTATATTGTCACTGGTACATAGTCAGTTTAGAGGCAGTGCTACATAATGTATTGTATATTGTCACTGGTACATAGTCAGTTTAGAGGCAGTGCTACATAATGTATTGTATATTGTCACTGGTACATAGTCAGTTTAGAGGCAGTGCTACATAATGTATTGTAAATTGTCACTGGTATATAGTCAGTTTAGAGGCAGTGCTACATAATGTATTGTATATTGTCAATTGTTTGTAGTCAATGCCGAGTCAATGGTATAAACTGTAAGTAGCAGGTTTACAGACATCGTGCTGTAATGAAGTCTACTGAGCTTAGTGGGTCAGTTTTGTAAGTCAATTAAGTCAATGAAATATAGGCAAAGGTATATAGTCCATGGTATATTATCAAAGGTATATAGTCCATGGTATATTATCAAAGTTATATAGTCCATGATATATTATCAAAGGTATATAGTCCATGGTATATTATCAAAGTATATAGTCCATGGTATATTATCAAAGGTATAGAGTCCATGGTATATTGTCAAAGGATCATTTGCAATGAGATAGAGAAGATTTACAATTAAAAAAAACCCTCTGTACTGCAGTACAAGTACAGCTTTGAGAAATGATAACAAATGAAAGAAATACTGTCTGGTCATATTGATGTCTCTCACCTCCAGGTATTAAAAATAAAATTTCATAAAATAAACAAGCATTTTAAAATATTTATATACAATGTTGAATAGATGTTATATATTCTTGGATCTAATAGAACCACAATCCTATCTGTGTATAACATTGAGACAATCCTGTCTCTGTATAACATTCAGACAATCCTATCTCTGTATAACATTCAGACAATCCTATCTCTGTATAACATTCAGACAGCAACATCTTATATACACCGTTACTATCACAGATTACATATTACATTAAACAATATATACTAAACAATTAGTAGGTAATACACAGATAAACATCTACAGTGTAGATACAATAAGGTCAGATGTAATTTTTTGTAGTATCTTATCCTTATACAGAAAATAGTGAACATAAACTATTTAGTTTATAATATTTATATAGAATAAAACAAACATGTTGAAGTTTCATATCGACATAGGGAGTTGGACCAAGTCATCGACTGGTCATTAACCAAATAAATTGACCGTACAAAACCTGGACCCAGCTATCGGCTGTAGTGGTCAGTTATATCTCGTCGGCCAGATAAACGCCGCCAGCAGGACTTCACACGCGACCCTCCCCCCCCCCAACCTTTCAATTTTTACAGTAGAAAGACGAATTTAGATCTTTTGATACCAAAATATGTTTTTGTTAAACTTTGTAACTCCATAACTTTTGCAAACATTGTACTAGCTCCACCATCAATGTACTAGCTCCACCATCAATTTACTAGATCCACTATCCATTATTAGCTCCACTATCCATGTATCAGCTCCACTATCCATGTATTAGCTCCACGATCCATTATTAGCTCCACTATCCATGTATCAGCTCCACTATCCATTATTAGCTCCACTATCCATGTATCAGCTCCACTATCCATGTATTAGCTCCACTATCCATTATTAGCTCCACTATCCATGTATCAGCTCCACTATCCATGTATTAGCTCCACTATCCATTATTAGCTCCACTATCCATGTATCAGCTCCACTATCCATGTATTAGCTCCACTATCCATTATTAGCTCCACAATCCATGTATCAGCTCCACTATCCATGTATTAGCTCCACTATCCATGTATAGCTCCACTATCCATGTATTAGCTCCACTATCCATGTATTAGCTCCACTAAAAATATTTTCCGGCAACTGTTCAAGAAGAAAGGAACAAATCAATCAATAACTAAAATTGTTCACATTGATCTGTTCTGATCGGTTCAAATGAATTAGTTGGTTTGTTTTTATAGCTTGATAAATTTGAGAAATGAATTGTCTATTTTGATGTGCACATCATTAATGTTTGCTTTACTTCAGTGTGATAATATTATACTTTAATACGATATATCTTTTATCCTATATCTGATACATTCAAATGTGCAGTTTAAACCAACACAATTCTAATGTTTAAGAAACTCCCTAACTACTCCCTAATCGCTCCCTAACCACTCCCTAACCACTCCCTAACCACTCCCTAACCACTCCCTAACCACTCCCTAACCACTCCCTAACCACTCCCTAACCACTCCCTAACTACTCCCTAACCACTCCCTAACTACTCCCTAACTACTCCCTAACTACTCACTAACTACTCCCTAACTACTCCCTAACTACTCCCTAACTACTCACTAACTAACTACTCCCTAACTACTCCCTAACTACTCCCTAACTTCTCACTAACTACTCCCTAACTACTCCCTAACCATTCCCTAACTACTCACTAACTAACTACTCCCTAACTACTCCCTAACTACTCCCTAACTACTCACTAACTAACTACTCCCTAACCACTCCCTAACTACTCCCTAACCACTCCCTAACTACCCCCTAACAACTCACTAACTAACTACTCCCTAACTACTCCCTAACTACTCACTAACTAACTACTCCCTAACCACTCACTAACTAACCACTCCCTAACCACTCCCTAACTACTCCCTAACCACTCCCTAACTACTCCCTAACTACTCACTAACTAACTACTCCCTAACTACCCACTAACTACTCCCTAACTACTCACTAACTAACTACTCCCTAACCACTCCCTAACTACTCCCTAACCACTCCCTAACTACTCCCTAACTACTCACTAACTAACTACTCACTAACTAACTACTCCCTAACTACTCACTAACTAACTACTCCCTAACTACTCCCTAACTACTCACTAACTAACTACTCCCTAACTACTCCCTAACTACTCACTAACTAACTACTCCCTAACTACTCCCTAACTACTCCCTAACTACTCACTAACTAACTACTCCCTAACTACTCCCTAACTACTCACTAACTAACTACTCCCTAACCACTCCCTAACTACTCCCTAACTACTCCCTAACTACTCCCTAACTACTCCCTAACTACTCCCTAACTACTCCCTAACTACTCACTAACTAACTACTCCCTAACTACTCCCTAACTACTCCCTAACTACTCACTAACTAACTACTCCCTAACTACTCCCTAACTACTCCCTAACTACTCCCTAACTACTCCCTAACCACTCCCTAACTACTCACTAACTACTCCCTAACTGCTCCCTAACTACTCCCTAACTACTCCCTAACTACTCCCTAACTACTCCCTAACTACTCACTAACTACTCCCTAACTACTCCCTAACCACTCCCTAACCACTCCCTAACTACTCCCTAACTACTCCCTAACTACTCCCTAACTACTCCCTAACTACTCACTAACTAACTACTCCCTAACTACTCCCTAACTACTCCCTAACTACTCACTAACTAACTACTCCCTAACTACTCCCTAACTACTCCCTAACTACTCCCTAACTACTCCCTAACTACTCCCTAACCACTCCCTAACTACTCACTAACTACTCCCTAACTACTCCCTAACTACTCCCTAACTACTCCCTAACTACTCACTAACTACTCCCTAACTACTCCCTAACCACTCCCTAACCACTCCCTAACTACTCCCTAACTACTCCCTAACTACTCACTAACTAACTACTCCCTAACTACTCCCTAACTACTCCCTAACTACTCACTAACTAACTACTCCCTAACTACTCCCTAACTACTCCCTAACTACTCACTAACTAACTACTCCCTAACCACTCCCTAACTACTCCCTAACCACTCCCTAACTACTCCCTAACTACTCACTAACTAACTACTCACTAACTAACTACTCCCTAACTACTCACTAACTAACTACTCCCTAACTAACTACTCCCTAACTACTCACTAACTAACTACTCCCTAACTACTCCCTAACTACTCCCTAACTACTCCCTAACTACTCCCTAACTACTCCCTAACTACTCCCTAACTACCTCACTAACTACTCCTAACTACTCCTAACTACTCCCTAACTACTCCCTAACTACTCCCTAACCACTCCCTAACTACTCCCTAACTACTCCCTAACTACTCCCTAACTACTCCCTAACTACTCCCTAACCACTCCCTAACTACTCCCTAACTACTCCCTAACTACTCCCTAACTACTCACTAACTACTCCCTAACTACTCCTAACTACTCTAACTACTCCTAACTACTCCCTAACTACTCCTAACTACTCCCTAACTACTCACTAACTAACTACTCCCTAACTACTCCCCTAACTACTCCCTAACTACTCACTAACCAACTACTCCCTAACTACTCCCTAACTACTCCCTAACTACTCCTAACTACTCACTAACTAACTACTCCCTAACTACTCCCTAACTACTCCCCTAACTACTCCCTAACTACTCCCTAACTACTCCTAACCACTCCTAACTACTCTAACTACTCCCTAACTACTCCCTAACCACTCCCTAACTACTCCCTAACTACTCCCTAACTACTCCCTAACTACTCCCTAACCACTCCCTAACTACTCACTAACTACTCACTAACTACTCCCTAACTACTCCCTAACTACTCCCTAACTACTCCCTAACTACTCACTAACTAACTACTCCCTAACTACTCCCTAACCACTCCCTAACTACTCCCTAACCACTCCCTAACTACTCCCTAACTACTCCCTAACTACTCACTAACTACTCCCTAACTACTCCCTAACTACTCACTAACTACTCCCTAACTACTCCCTAACTACTCCCTAACTACTCCCTAACTACTCCCTAACTACTCCTAACTACCTCTAACTACTCCCTAACTACTCACTTAACTAACTACTCCCTAACTACTCCCTAACCACTCCCTAACTACTCCCTAACTACTCCCCTAACTACTCCCTAACTATACTAACCTCTCTAACTACTCCCTAACCTCCCTAACTACTCGCCAACTAACTACTCCCTAACTACTCCCAACTACTCACTAACTAACTACTCCCTAACTACATTCCTAACTACTCCACAACTTCTCACTAACTACTCCCTAACTACTCCCTAACCATTCCCTAACTACTCCCTAACCACTTCCTAACTACTCCCTAACTACTCCCTAACTACTCACTAACTAACTACTCCCTAACTACTCCCTAACTACTCCCTAACTACTCACTAACTAACTACTCCCTAACTACTCCCTAACTACTCCCTAACTACTCCCTAACTACTCCCTAACTACTCACTAACTAACTACTCCCTAACTACTCCCTAACTACTCCCTAACTACTCCCTAACTACTCACTAACTACTCACTAACTACTCACTAACTAACTACTCCCTAACTACTCCCTAACTACTCCCTAACTACTCCCTAACTACTCACTAACTAACTACTCCCTAACTACTCCCTAACTACTCCCTAACTACTCCCTAACTACTCCCTAACTACTCACTAACTAACTACTCCCTAACTACTCCCTAACTACTCCCTAACTACTCCTTAACTACTCCCTAACTACTCCCTAACTACTCCCTAACTACTCCCTAACTACTCACTAACTACTCACTAACTACTCACTAACTAACTACTCCCTAACTACTCCCTAACTACTCCCTAACTACTCCCTAACTACTCCCTAACTACTCACTAACTAACTACTCCCTAACTACTCCCCTAACTACTCCCTAACTACTCCTAATTACTCCTTAACTACTCACTAACTACTCCCTAAACTACTCCTAACTACTCCCTAACTACTCCCTAACTACTCACTAACTAACTACTCCCTAACTACTCCCTAACTACTCCCTAACTACTCCCTAACTACTCACTAACTAACTACTCCCTAACCACTCCCTAACTACTCCCTAACTACTCCCTAACTACTCCCTAACTACTCCCTAACCACTCCTAACTACTCCTAACTACTCCCTAACTACTCCCCTAACTACTCCCTAACCACTCCCTAACTACTCTACTCCCCAACTACTAACCACTAACTACTCCCTAACTACTCCCTAACTACTCCCTAACTACTCCCTAACTACTCCTAACTACTCACTAACTAACTACTCCCTAACTACTCCCTAACTACTCCCTAACTACTCCCTAACTACTCCTAACTACTCCCTAACTACTCACTAACTACTCACTAACTACTCCCTAACTACTCCCTAACTACTCCCTAACTACTCCCTAACTACTCCCTAACTACTCCCTAACTACTCCCTAACTACTCCCTAACTACTCCCTAACTACTCACTAACTAACTACTCCCTAACTACTCCCTAACCACTCCCTAACTACTCCCTAACCACTCCCTAACTACTCCCTAACTACTCACTAACTACTCCCTAACTACTCCCTAACTACTCCCTAACTACTCCCTAACTACTCACTAACTAACTACTCCCTAACTACTCCCTAACTACTCCCTAACTTCTCACTAACTACTCCCTAACTACTCCCTAACCATTCCCTAACTACTCCCTAACCACTCCCTAACTACTCCCTAACTACTCCCTAACTACTCACTAACTAACTACTCCCTAACTACTCCCTAACTACTCCCTAACTACTCACTAACTAACTACTCCCTAACTACTCCCCTAACTACTCCCCTAACTACTCCTAACTACTCCTAACTACTCACTAACTAACTACTCCCTAACTACTCCCTAACTACTCCCTAACTACTCCCTAACTACTCACTAACTACTCACTAACTACTCACTAACTAACTACTCCCTAACTACTCCCTAACTACTCCCTAACTACTCCCTAACTACTCACTAACTAACTACTCCCTAACTACTCCCTAACTACTCCCTAACTACTCCCTAACTACTCCCTAACTACTCCCTAACTAATACCTCACTAACTACTCCCTAACTACTCCCTAACTACTCCCTAACTACTCCTAACTACTCACTAACTAACTACTCCCTAACTACTCCCTAACTACTCCCTAACTACTCCCTAACTACTCACTAACTACTCACTAACTACTCACTAACTAACTACTCCCTAACTACTCCCTAACTACTCCCTAACTACTCCCTAACTACTCCTAACTACTCACTAACTAACTACTCCCTAACTACTCCCTAACTACTCCCTAACTACTCCCTAACTACTCACTAACTACTCCCTAACTACTCACTAACTACTCCCTAACTACTCCCTAACTACTCCCTAACTACTCACTAACTACTCCCTAACCACTCACTAATTACTCCCTAACTACTCACTAACTACTCCCTAACTACTCCCTAACTACTCCCTAACTACTCACTAACTACTCCCTAACCACTCACTAATTACTCCCTAACTACTCCCTAACTACTCCCTAACCACTCCCTAACTACTCCCTAACTACTCACTAACTAACTACTCCCTAACTACTCCCTAACTACTCCCAAACTACTCCCTAACCACTCCCTAACCACTCTCTAACCACTCCCTAACCACTCCCTAACCACTCACTAACCACTCCCTAACCACTCCCTAACCACTCCCTAACCACTCCCTAACCACTCCCTAACTACTCCCTAACTACTCCCTAACTACTCACTAACTACTCCCTAACTACTCCCTAACTACTCCCTAACTACTCACTAACTACTCCCTAACCACTCACTAATTACTCCCTAACTACTCCCTAACTACTCCCTAACCACTCCCTAACTACTCCCTAACCACTCCCTAACCACTCCCTAACCACTCCCTAACCACTCCCTAACCACTCCCTAACCACTCCCTAACTACTCCCTAACTACTCACTAACTACTCACTAACTAACTACTCCCTAACTACTCACTAACTACTCACTAACTACTCACTAACTAACTACTCACTAACTAACTACTCCCTAACTAACTACTCCCATTGTTATGAATATTATTGAAACAACTATTAGTAATGTGATCTTTACTACCGAGCATTGTTCGACTTCGGGCGTAGGTAAATTGGTAGAATACAAACATGCAAACATACTGCAGGACAGAGACATGACTGTGTTGGGTCAGTGAGTGCGATTTTGTTAAACTGATTCACGCTTCTAGCAATGAATGTGGAAGTATAGGCACGTCACATGAACCAACGCAGTATCCACACAACTCTTTTGCCGTGACGACAGAGATGATCCAATTACTGGACAACAATTATGCAAACAAATATTCTTGAGTTATTTTATTGAAATTTAGGCGACTCCACATCAGATTTGCCCTCGAATCAACAGTAGGTTTCGATTCCATACTGTGAGAACCACCGATAAAATGTGTTATAATTTTAAAAAAAAATTAATACTGCATCCATAATTTATAGTTGAAGACTTTGATTAAGACTGATGGTCGACAGAGACAAAATGTGATTTTAAATGGTCACGGAAATATAAACTTTTTTCTTTCTTTCTTTTATTCCTTCATTTAATTTTTTTCTATATTTCTCTCTGTCTGCGTCTATCTTTCCTACTTTCTTTCTGCTGATCATTCATTTCTAGTGTGACCTAAGACCTTTATGTAAATTTGATATCTGTATGCAATTACCCCATTCCGTGTTATAAGAAACTGTCATACAATATTACATTGTCACTTTGAAGACATAGACATCATGGTGTCTTCATGGTCGCTCAAGATTCTGGTATGTTGTGACCTTTTCCAGTTATCCTTGCTGCCACATTTATCAACAGATACACTCACCAGCCACGTTTATCAAAAGATACTCTCAACAGCCACGTTCATCAACAGATACACTCACCGGCCACAAAAGATACACTCACACAAACTCACTTTCCCACTTGCATATTTTCAACATCCACTTAAGTGATGTTGTTCAAGCAAGTTACCAAAAGCTCTTGGATGTTTCAACTGGACCTACGAGTGGCCAAAGTTTAAAAGTTTATTGCATCATTAATTTCTATTAGACCGCTTGTTGAAATGTTTCTCGCTCCACTGGACCGGTCAGCGATGTGGGATAAGTGGCCATTTACTGTCGTTTCGTGATCATATCCGGTCAACTACGCTCGCCTGAACAAGGACGGCTAAAACTTCGTTAATTCCTAGGTCCTATTTAGACCAACGGTCAGCTCCATTTACCATTGGGAAACTGACAATCTATCAGTGTTTGACCATCGTTATGTTGCTGTAACCGGCCGGTGTTTAGCCCCCACCCATTCCCTCGACTTACCAGTTGCACATGAACTGTGACCTTATCTTAATTGTCGTGGACAGCTGACCAGTGATGACCCGGGTCAGTAAAGCAGCTTGTTAAGACCACTTTCTTTTTTGCGTTAGTTGAAATCTATTTCTTGTCAACATATTTTCTCTTTTGTTCTGTTCATTCTTCAAGTTATTTTCATATCAGTACAATGTACAGTACAAGATACAGTACAGCTTACAGTACAACAACATACCATACAACATATAGTACAATATACAATACAATATACAGTACACAAAGACTACTCACTTTTAGTTCAAGAAATATCCAACTTCCTGGTTAAACATCTGTGAAATAAAGTATATAGTAAATGAAAATAAATATAGTCGTGGTAGACTGTAGTGTAATGAAAATGATCATTAAATGATTCTCATAGTGTTTATTGAGACATTAAATGATTCTCATAGTGTTTATTGAGACATTAAATGATTCTCATAGTGTTTATTGATACATTAAATGATTCTTATAGTGTTTATTGATATATCAAATGATTCTTATAGTGTTTATTGATACATCAAATGATTCTTATATTGTTATTTGAGACATTAAATGATTCTCGGAGTGTTATAATTACTTTACCAAAGTATTATTATTAGGGATTTTTTGTGAGCTAGGCCAAGGTTGGACACACTTTTTAAACGCGTTCTTCAAATGGCTTATATATTGAACAGAAGGGACGGACCAGGAGCAGGTTGATGGTCAGCTTATATCAACTAATATGATTTGATGGTCAGCTTATATCAACTAATATGATTTGATGGTCAGCTTATATCAACTAATATGATTTGATGGTCAGCTTATATCAACTAATATAATTTGATGGTCAGCTTATATCAACTAATATTATTTGAATATAAGCGTCATTTAGGTGATTGTGTGGAGGGGAGAGAACCATGGACCATATCTAATCATCAAACTGGAGTTGCCTATAGGAGTTGCTTCCCAAGAAAACAATTACCAGTGTTTATGTACGATATACACATTATTCAAAATAACAACCAATTGTTATACCAGATATAACAAATGATCATGTGATACATCCACATTTATAAATGTTATCTTAATCTGCTCGCACTACACCGTAAAAGTCCTAGACAAGGTTCTGTTTGAGGACCACTCTGTACCAGGGTCCACTCTGTACCAGGGTCCACTCGATCAGACTCGTCCATGTCCCGGGTCACCATTAAAGCCGCTAATATCAATTACCCAATAAACACTCACTGACCTGGTCGGTCAGCTCTTCTGAGGCCAGAAGTAGGGACAGAAAAACGGTTTCGGACACTAGACTTAATGTGTTTTGGTCAGTTAGAGCCCTCTAAGGAGTTGGCCAGTGGTCACTTTTATTTGACCAGGACGTGAATATCCTTCAAGCAAGCTCAGTTCTGCTGTTGGGCAGCTACCAACTTGCATTGAGTAGTCCTGAAGAAGATATTGACCAATCAGATTGAACCATCTCTAAGCGTGCAGAACTCCAAACATTTCCTCAGGGGAATCCACGGACTGTGTACAAACCATTAAAAAAAACATCAAGTGGATAACTATTAAATGTTTACATTAAGTTGCCATTCAAACTGTTTATGATTCGGGGTAGGAGGGATGTGCAAGTGACAGTCTCGAGTATTGGACAGTTGACACGACAACCTAAACAGATGTCCGGTAGAAGGAATTGATTACATGGACAATACTACAAACTATTTAACAAGATTTGGCTCATCTGTAAACTACTGTTAAACTTTTAGTTTATATATTTATATATGTATGTAACATACATAGTTGAATAGACATTTAACAGTAGTTGTCTATACATAGTTGAATGTTGACATTTGAGAATAGTTCACTATATTGTTGACCAATGATTACCATACGTTCACTTTAAATATTGTTGAACATTTAGTGACTATACATATCGACTTTTGTTGACCAAAACGAAGGGACAGTTGGTCACGACACTTTTCAAATATATTACACAAATACGTGACAATAATACACAGCAATGTGTTCTGAGATGCGTCACACACAATGACATACACACACATAGTTCAGCAAACAGACTGTCGGAAACACTATGATTGACATGAGCACTGTTATGAGATGCCCTGCCCTAATCTAATCCAACTGTCACAACTTGATACCTAGCCACTTAGCCGGACTGCCAGAATTGACCATTAAACTGCCCCAAGTGAGTCCATCACACGACCAATTATTAATGGTCAGTACAGATGTAGACCAGGGACTGACCGCTCAATAAAATCTGTTCATTGATTTTCATGTCCACTCCGTTTGAAATGTGTACACGTAAACTAACCAACAGGACATAGTTTGGGGGGTGGGAGGGGGGAGAAAACTGATTTTGTAGCTCCAGTCCAACTACCGATTGATTCTGTTGTTACTGAACTTCACGTGTAAACAAATCTATTGACAAGTTATAGAAAGTAAATAGTAAACAAAGAATCAAGACATAATAGAAAGTACAACTTAGTTCAATTTTGTATTATTGAATTTCACTATGGGTAGGTTCTATTAGATATATTATTTACAATTAGTCTTTACCGTCAGTCGAAGTTTAAAATATTAAAAATAGTTTGATTATAATGGTCATTGAAAAAAAAAAGCTACAGCGGCAGTGTGTACCAGTGAGACCACCATGTACAGCGGCAGTGTGTACCAGTGAGACCACCATGTACAGCGGCAGTGTGTACCAGTGAGATGACCATGTACAGCGGCAGTGTGTACCAGTGAGACCACCATGTACAGCGGCAGTGTGTACCAGTGAGACCACCATGTACAGCGGCAGTGTGTACCAGTGAGATGACCATGTACAGCGGCAGTGTGTACCAGTGAGACCACCATGTACAGCGGCGGTGTGTACCAGTGAGATGACCATGTACAGCGGCAGTGTGTACCAGTGAGACCACCATGTACAGTGACTGTGTACCAGTGAGACCACCATTTACAGTGGCAGTGTGTACCAGTGAGAACACCATGTACAGCGGCAGTGTGTACCAGTGAGATGACCATATACAGCGGCAGTGTGTACCAGTGAGATGACCATGTACAGCGGCAGTGTGTACCAGTGAGATGACCATGTACAGCGGCAGTGTGTACCAGTGAGACCACCATGTACAGCGGCAGTGCGTACCAGTGAGATGACCATGTACAGCGGCAGTGTGTACCAGTCAGACGACCATGTACAGCGGCAGTGTGTACCAGTGAGACCACCATGTACAGTGACAGTGTGTACCAGTGAGAACACCATGTACAGTGGCAGTGTGTACCAGTGAGACCACCATGTACAGTGACAGTGTGTACCAGTGAGACCACCATGTACAGTGGCAGTGTGTACCAGTGAGAACACCATGTACAGCGGCAGTGTGTACCAGTGAGATGACCATGTACAGCGGCAGTGTGTACCAGTCAGACGACCATGTACAGCGGCAGTGTGTACCAGTGAGACCACCATGTACAGTGACAGTGTGTACCAGTGAGAACACCATGTACAGTGGCAGTGTGTACCAGTGAGATGACCATGTACAGCGGCAGTGTGTACCAGTGAGACCACCATGTACAGCGGCGGTGTGTACCAGTGAGATGACCATGTACAGCGGCAGTGTGTACCAGTGAGACCACCATGTACAGTGACTATGTACCAGTGAGACCACCATTTACAGTGGCAGTGTGTACCAGTGAGAACACCATGTACAGCGGCAGTGTGTACCAGTGAGATGACCATGTACAGCGGCAGTGTGTACCAGTGAGATGACCATGTACAGTGGCAGTGTGTACCAGTGAGATGACCATGTACAGCGGCAGTGTGTACCAGTGAGACCACCATGTACAGCGGCAGTGTGTACCAGTGAGATGACCATGTACAGCGGCAGTGTGTACCAGTCAGACGACCATGTACAGCGGCAGTGTGTACCAGTGAGACCACCATGTACAGTGGCAGTGTGTACCAGTGAGAACACCATGTACAGTGGCAGTGTGTACCAGTGAGACCACCATGTACAGTGACAGTGTGTACCAGTGAGACCACCATGTACAGTGGCAGTGTGTACCAGTGAGAACACCATGTACAGCGGCAGTGTGTACCAGTGAGATGACCATGTTCAGCGGCAGTGTGTACCAGTGAGATGACCATGTACAGCGGCAGTGTGTACCAGTGAGATGACCATGTACAGCGGCAGTGTGTACCAGTGAGACGACCATGTACAGCGGCAGTGTGTACCAGTGAGATGACCATGTACAGCTGCAGTGTGTACCAGTGAGACGATCATAGAAGATCAGTATCTATTTATAGATGATATTAATATGATGTGTCATTCACTTTTCAATCACAAGTAAAACGGAATTCGCCATAAGTTGCAACAAGTCTACCAATACGAGCATGCATAGGGGCATCTTGTATGGAATCAGCATCAAGTTTTAAACCAACAAATATATTAATATATACATTTGTACAGTGGAAGTCAGTTTATAATAACAAATATATACATTTGTACAGTTGAAGTCAGTTTATAATAACAAATATATACATTTGTACAGTTGAAGTCAGTTTATAATAACAAATATACATTTGTACAGTTGAAGTCAGTTTATAATAACAAATATACATTTGTACAGTTGACGTCAGTTTATACCAGCCAATATATCCATTGGTACAATTTGTAATGAAGTATGTTTAATTTTGTAATGAAGTATGTGTAGTTTTGTAATGATGTATTTCCTGATTTTATTTTTGCTTGTTTCTCAGGGGCTACTGCTGGTATACTTCGTCAGTCTCGAGGGATTCATTTAGCGAATCCTCCCTTAGTGACTCCACTTCCATTGCACTCACGGACACATAAAACATGTGTAATAAAGATTAATTCAAACAAAGAGACTATGGTTTCATTAGGAGATGAACTTTTATTGTGTCGGTGGTGTTCAGAGTTGTAGTGTGAGTGACCATCGTGGTCATTGGCGGACATTGTGGTGATGACAGTTGCGTTAATCTCAAGGGGGTCGTATACAAGTTCCCGGTCTCGATGTGCTCGGAACTGTGGATAATAGAAAGACACATTGTAGACACTGGAAGGGCACAGCTGTCTCCGTCACGCATGTGTCAAGGATTAAGGACTAAATCTGGTTAATCCTTTTAATGGAGCGAAAACATACATTATATTGTGTACCACTGATCTAATTGATAACTAATTCATGCTCTATTTATTTCAGTTTAACTAGAGCCAGTCCACCCACTAGAATAGTGACCTGGTTTATGTATGGAGCAATGCGACTGTGCAGGTACTCACGACCAGTCAAACTGTTTGATCCACCCCCCCCTTCTACCCCTCTCACGTATAAAGTAAATGTGTCTTGCCTCATTGATTCTAATGAGAATTTCATCGCCATCCGACAGCACAGATCTATAATACTCCAGTTATAAACACACATACTCTATAAACAATACAAATGTTATAAACACACCAGAGCACTACAATAACTAAAAATATTACTACAGCATTTATCCGCTCAATTTGGATCATTTTCATTTTCTAGTTTATGACGTGGATCTACAGCCACTCCCCTCCACCCACACACCTACACCCCCACCCACACACACACATTAAGTCAGCTCACAGCACTGAGTATTATCCAGGAATGAAATCCATTCTCCTCCATTTTTCCTACCTAACGGCCCACTGAACCTCTAATTTGGCCCGAGTTTTGATGACGTGTTCCCTCTCCCCCAGACCACTTGAGCAGAAACAACAGCTCCCAATAATACACAATAATACACTTTCTGGCGTAAGAGAAACGCTCCCATGCTTAGGGTGCACCCTCTCCCCCCAATTGTGTGCTGCCAGTGAGTAGATAAAGGCATGTTTCATGCCTCCGTGAGCAAAACTCCTGAATAAATGCGATACTCGGTGTTCCCCACGTGTTTCTGCCAATCGGTGAGAACTAAACAAGAATTCCAAATTAACCCCCCCCCCTCATCACTACCACGTCTAAACATTCTCTCCTCCCTCCCCATCGGTACACACATTATTGAACCAGCGGAGGGACAAAGACATATTTTAGAAACAATATTGAAACTATTCAGTAATATAATGCGCATCTGCAAATATACACAATACTCAACTCATATACCAGAAAATCTATCTATCCATCCATCCATCCATCCATCCATCCATCCATCCATCCATCCATCCATCCATCCATCCATCCATCCATCTATCTATCTATCTATCTATCTATCTATCTATCTATCTATCTATCTATCTATCTATCTATCTATCTATCTATCTATCTATCTATCTATCTATCTATCTATCTATCTATCTATCTATCTATCTATCTATCTATCTATCTATCTATCTATCTATCTATCTGTCTGTCTGTCTGTCTGTCTGTCTGTCTATTATTACATATAATATGAAACAGAATGTGTGTATGTTCTTACGTTATATCGTTTAGGTGGGCCCCATGGTGAACAGGCTTGAGAGCCCTGCCCCCTGCATTAAATGAATTCAATTAAGTTTCTTTATCAGATATTGGTGTGGATCACTGCATACTCCACAATGTATAAATGGACTGTTGTTATTTTGATGGAGACACACCTTTCTACTGGAGAGTTATCAGGTACATAATAACAGCATATACAACAAATATGTTTTCATGGTGAAATGGAACTCCCAAGAATTTCTTCGCCGTTGGCTAAATGGTATGACGCCAGCTACGTGTTGTTAGGATTATTCAGTTAAAATCTTAACGTTGTGTTCATTCATGCATCCAGTTGTCGTCCTTTGTTGACTAGAACGGGAGGCAACTCAATCAGGGTGTAAGATAATATCTCTCCACCACAAGGGAGGTCAGTCGAGTACATTGGTTGTAGCGTCTCTCTGTCTGTCCGCATTGTGTGTGTGTGTGTGTTGCGAGGAACGTGTCAGGTGAATCAGGTGAAATAAATGGAATTACCAAAACATTTAGCACAGAACAACAAAACAAACAAAATGACGTCATAACACCGGTCCCCTAAAGGTTGATAACCAGGAGCCAGTTAACAATCT
>JAGDYQ010000470.1:0-17204 GCA_021962125.1 Bulinus truncatus
TTCCTCCCTCCCTCTCTCTCCTCTCCTCCTCCTCCTCTGTAAATAACATCTATGGTATATATATATATATATATATATATATATATATATATATATATATATATATATTATAATTTCAAATTAATTAGCAACAATAAAATAGTGTACAGTCATAAATCAAAAGTATATTATAAAAAGAAAATATCATGGAAAATCACTTTACATTGTGTAACGATTTCCGTTTGAACAGCTGTAGAATATACCACTTTCACAATCTGGTTGGCAAGCGGGGTAATTCAACATCAGGTTTACATATAGCACAAGAACCAATGCAAGCATTGCTAAGATAAAGGAGACCAAATATTATTAAATTACAACAAACATTTTGTGATATCAATAGATAGTAAAATTTAAAAAGCTACATGACATAAATTATAATGAAAAAAATGAAGTAACGGTTTAATGTTGTTAGGTTAATTCAATCTAGTAAGGTAAACAAAATAATTATCAGTTTATAGGTACATAAAATATTGTACTTCTAAGATGAATATCAGTAAATATGTGTACCAATCAATATCGGAATTTGTTATAATTCTAATTTTATAATATAAACAAAATTGTGGTATCTAATATTTACCAATAACGGTACGAGTGGTCGATGTGGTAGTGGTTGGAGCTGAAGTCTCTGAAATATAAATTGTTTATTGTTCTAATTAATAAGCTCTTAGAACACTGTAGTCTGACTATGAGTGAAAATTTTACATAGCATATCTACAGAATAGTTTGAGTGTTTTTTTTTTGTTTTGTTAAAAGTTGAAGATTTTCTTAAGTTGAAAAAATATTATATTGATTGCAAACAAGCCGAAGAGAATCGCCAACATTTTACGAATTTCAATGATCGCAGTTCAGAAAAAAAAAGTATCCACCGATAGTCTAAACACAATCATTCAATAAGGATTGAAGTTTAAAAAAGTCTAACAGTATATCGAAGACATTGCATAAAGTTGATTTAAGACAAAACATATTTAATACCGCGGGGAAAAAAAAACTGGTAAGATATGTCTTTGCAATTTACATGTGAGTTGGGAGGTACGATATTTATTTAATATCCGGTATAAAATACCAGAGGTTAACTTCAGAGAGTAGCACTCCTAGGAATAACCGGAATTCAGAGGATAGCTCTCTTTCAATACTTGAACGTCATGGTCCATTGAGCTCCTTTGGAGTAAACCGGCGGTTGTGCTAATTAGTATTAAAAAAAAAAAAGAAGTGCATCTCCTTAAGGACGGCGGTGAACCTGAACGAATTTCATGGACTGGAAATATTTGAGTATAGTAATATGTAGAGCAGGTATGATTCATAGAGTCAGTCTCAAAAAGTAGAAAATAAATATTAAAATAAACGTAGATATTAAACAAAAATGACGTTATAAAAATATAGACATTAAAAGTAGACATTAACAAAAGGTTAACATTAACAAACAGTGGACATTCGAAATAGTAGACATGAGCAAAAGATAACATTAATAAAAAGTTGAAAATAACAAAAAATGTAGACATTAAAAGTAGACATTAACAAAAAGTTGACATTAACAAAACATACACAATAACAAAATGTAGACATTAAGTAAAAGAAAAGACTCGGTTAAACTTTAAACAATAACTTTGTCCAGTACGACAGGGTGGGTACGTGAATATTGAGCGAACAGTATGTGAGCTGCTAGTTAGTGAAGTCGATAGCAAACTCATCTCACATGCAAAATGTATATGGTTCGATCCATAATTTTCGCCTCTGACTTGGAGAGGAGGTGAACGCCACCAAGTCTATAAGAAAGAACGTTTGAAAGCGCATCTATTGATGTGTCCATTCTATCTCCCTACGACCACATCGGTTAAGGGAATTTAAAACAAAAAAAAAAGTGAGCGTCATATAGGCTAAGTTTCTAAGGGAACAGTCTCAGGGCCTAAATGGTCTTTGCCAATGACGGACACTTGAATACAGTCACGTGAATGTTTACATATGTCCATCATTACAAATCAAGGCCGATGTAAGGGAAATTAAAAACATGCATAAAATGAGAATAAGCGAAACAATTGCCAGGTTGCCGTTGCGACGATTTTTAAACTGAGCATCGACAAGAAACACTTGTCAGTTTAAGCACACAATAACATGGTCTCAAAGAATTTGGTAATTGTTGACAAATAGGACGAGAAGGAATAAAATCTAAGGGCCGCAGATAAGGGTCGGCACTCTAACATATTTCAGCGATCCCTATTCTTATGTTCACTGTTGGAGCACTATATCTTGTAATAAAACACACGAAATGAAGGCCAATATAATGGGTGCTCTAGATGCTACCATAACACATGACATAGGTTCCCCGTCTATGACCCAATTCAGAGCCTTTTAAAACGTTTTTTATTATTGTGGCAGTTTAATAAACATAGGCTGTAATATTATAAGTAATTGCCATTAAGAAAAAATAAAATTTCATCTTAAAAAAAATATATATAATCTATATAACATATATTGAAATTAAGTGTTATCATTGTATGTACAGACATATATATATATATATATATATATATATATATATATATATATATATTTATATATATATATATATATATATATATATTTATATATATATATATATACAGTTTTGTAGTTGTTTACCTCTGGTTGTGGCATATTGTGGAATAGCGAGTGCAGCTGACGTCATCATGAGCAAAATGACAGTCGAATACATGATTTCCATGATAAACTTTATTTTTTAAATATATTTCTGTTTTAGAAATAAGATTTTTTAATCAGTTGAATGCATTATGTGTTACTTATATAATGTATGTATCTGTCGAATATACTATTATGTGAATGTTGATGTTTAGGTGTTTGATCTGTTATGGGAAATTTCAATTCATCAGTGGGACATTCTATCTCTTACAGACACACACATACACGCTTATAATTGCTCATACACAAACAAACACATACGCATACACAGACACGCTATTACTCGTTAAACAACTAACAAAAACACACACAAACACGTTTGTACTCCCACACACACACTATCAAACGCACATATATTAACGCCATTACTCGCTCATACACTCACAAACACATACATATACACTCTTATACTCGCTCATACACTCACAAACACATACATTTACAGGATTATACTCCCTCATACACTCAAAAACACAGACATATACACGATTATACTCCCTCATACACTCACAAACACAGACATATACACGATTATACTCCCTCATACACTCACAAACACATACATATACACGATTATACTCCCTCATACACTCACAAACACAGACATATACACGATTATACTCCCTCATACACTCACAAACACATACATATACACGATTATACTCCCTAGTACACTCACAAACACAGACATATACACGATTATACTCCCTCATACACTCACAAATACAGACATTTACAGGATAATACTCCCTCATACACTCACAAATACAGACATATACACGATTATACTCCCTCATACACTCACAAACACAGACATAGACACGATTATACTCCTTCAAACACTCACAAATACAGACATGTACACGATTATACTCCCTCATACACTCACAAACACAGACATTTACACGATCATACTCCCTCATACACTCAGAAACACAGACATAGACACGATTATACTCCTTCAAACACTCACAAATACAGACATATACACGATTATACTCCCTCATACACTCACAAACACAGACATATACACGATTATACACCCTCATACACTCACAAACACATACATATACAGGATAATACTCTCTCATACATTTTCATGATAGACTTACCTCAGGGCTGTCAACTGTTGTATAGCACTTCCAAGAAAGACATGATTTATATATCCATGGAACAACCCACGTGATAATAGCGTCTATGACATAAAAAGGATTGGCTCGTTTTACAGGAACTCGTATTGAATACTTACGTATAGAAATATTATGTAAAGCAGTCATGCATCCAATGCCTAAAAAAAGAAGGAAAAAAAAAAGTTAAGTACCTTAGTATGTATGTTGGTATTGTATATATGTTGTATTACGACACACGAATGAAGGGCGAAATCGTGGAGACTCGAGGAAGTAGTTGCTAGCCTATATATTCATATATACTCCACTTTTTCTTTCCAAACACATTTTCCATTACGTCATAAACAATGGCCCATTTTCTTTTACTGGTCGTGTATTCCTCCCGGTCAAAGTATCTTGTTTCCTATGTCGTAATTTTTGTTTCGCTACATTTGTATTTGTCTTAGGCCATAAAAAAGGCCACATGAATGTTTTTTAGTTAAAAAAAAAATATTAAAACGTGCACTATTTGGTTCAAAAAAATTATCAAAGTCTTCCTTTGTAAAACTGTAAAGATTGGTGGATATGTGACAGAAACTTCATAAGCTACATTTTGCAACTGACTTCTTATATTGTAGCACGCAATAGATATAATGAAGAATAGTTATAGATTAAAACCAAATATTTGCTGATTCTTGCTGATACTAAAAAAGGCGTTTTTTTTTATGTAGTCACCGGCAGGAGGAGCATCTAACTACGTACTACATATATATATATATATATATATATATATATATATATATATATATATATATATATATATATATATATATAATGCTGACACTTATAACATATTAGCCATTATTTAATTACTCGCTCTGAGGTCGTAATCAAAACAATAATAATCATAATATGCCTTGTCAGCTTAGTGGGTTTATAAACTCCACGACTATACACACTGTTCAAATGTCACTAATAGTTTAGTGTCTGCTTTGTTTTAATCAAAGAATCAGAATATAAGTAAATGGTGATAACAGACAAACTAACATTTACAGACGCAGACTCATTTACAATGACAGACTCATTGACAATAACAGACACACTGACAATAACAGGCACACTAACAATAACAGGCACACTAACAATAACAGACACACTAGCAATAGCATGCACACTAACAATAACAGACACACTAGCAATAGCATGCACACTGGCAATAACAGACACACCGACATTAACATACACACTGACAATAACAAACACACTAACAATAACAGAAACTAATAAAACAGGCACACTGACAATAACATACACACCAACATTAACATACACATTGACAATAGCAAACACAGTCTGTCAGCTAGTCACTTCGTCAACGACCTGCCTATTTATAATTGAACGTTTTTATCATTCACATTCGTATTATCGTATTAATTTTAATAGTGAATGTTGATATTAATCATGATTAAATGACCATATACAAATAATTACTGACTAATCTGATCACTTGGAGGCTGTTAAATTACGAGACTGTTTAGTTTGACAAGACGTAATAAATCTGAAATTTATTTCTAAGTCTTAATGTTCATTTTTTTTTTGTTCTATTTATCTAATCAACTTCAAATCCTATTGTGTTAAGAGCAGCAGGTATTTGTTTATAGTATGTGTAATAAATTAGCTCAACAGGTTTGAGATTCTCAGTCCTTTTATCGTTTAGTATATTTTTGTTCTACTTAAACTACGGTTTGAGCGGCGGTAGATTTAGGTTTATTATAAGGCTCCAAACGCTAAAACAAAACATGTGGGCCGCCTGAAAAAAATGAAAGGATAATTCGCTTAACTATTAATCATTTTTTTAATGTATGCATTTATATATCTGAACGTTTTCAGACACCTACAAATATAACCATAGCACGAGTCAGTCCCTCATGTTTAAACAATAGCACGAGTCAGCCCCTCATGTTTAAACAATAGCACGAGTCAGCCCCTCATGTTTATACAATAGCACGAGTCAGCCCCTCATGTTTAAACAATAGCACGAGTCAGCCCCTCATGTTTAAACAATAGCACGAGTCAGCCCCTCATGTTTATACAATAGCACGAGTCAGCCCCTCATGTTTAAACAATAGCACGAGTCAGCCCCCTCATGTTTAAACAATAGCACGTGAGTCAGCCCCTCATGTTTAAACAATAGCACGAGTCAGCCCCTCATGTTTAAACAATAGCACGAAGTCAGCCCCTCATGTCTTAAACAATAGCACGAGTCAGCCTCTGCATGTTTAAACAATAGCACGAGTCAGCCCCTCATGTTTATACAATAGCACGAGTCAGCCCCTCATGTTTAAACAATAGCACGAGTCAGCCCCTCATGTTTAAACAATAGCACGAGTCAGCCCCTCATGTTTATACAATAGCACGAGTCAGCCCTCATGTTTAAACAATAGCACGAGTCAGCCTCATGTGTTTAAACAATAGCACGAGTCAGCCCCTCATGTTTTAAACAATAGCACGAGTCAGCCCCTCATGCTTAAACAATAGAGGACGAGTCAGCCCTCATGTTTAAACAATAGCACGAGTCAGCCCCTCATGTTTATACAATAGCACTGAGTCAGCCCTCATGTTTAACCAATAGCATGAGTCAGCCCCCTCATGTTTAAACAATAGCACGAGTCAGCCCCTTATGTTTATACAATAGCACGAGTCAGCCCCTCATGTTTAAACAATAGCACGAGTCAGCCCCTCATGTTTAAACAATAGCACGAGTCAGCCCCTCATGTTTAAACAATAGCACGAGTCAGTCCCTCATGTTTAAACAATAACACGAGTCAGTCCCTCATGTTTAAACAATAGCACGAGTCAGCCCCTCATGTTTAAACAATAGCACGAGTCAGCCCCTCATGTTTAAACAATAGCACGAGTCAGCCCCTCATGTTTAAACAATAGCACGAGTCAGCCCCTCATGTTTTAACAATAGCACGAGTCAGTCCCTCATGTTTAAACAATAGCACGAGTCAGCCCCTCATGTTTAAACAATAACACGAGTCAGTCTATCATGTTTAAACACTAATACGAGTCAGTCTTTCATGTTTGAACCATTATACAAGTCAGCCTCTCAAGATTAAACCATCACACAAGTCAGCCTCTTATGTTTAAACCATCACAAAAAAAGTCAACATTTCATGTTCAAATCATCCCACGAGACAGCATCTCATGTTTTACGCTGTCATATTATTTTGGTAAAACATGGAAGGTTTTGTAAATCTCTCTGACCATTTCATTTTATGACGTGTTGCAATTATTGTTACACGTGTTTTGCTAGTCAACAAAATGTGTATCAATAAATTTGACTATGTAATGTACACATTTCTTGTAAGAGACGCAATGCATTTAAAACGGATACAAAGAATTGTCGAGGTTTAGCAGTAAGATTTACATTCAACAGACTGCAGGTTTTTATTGATTTTTGTTTGGCCTACTGATAGCCATTTATTTGAATAGATAAACAATATTTTATTTTATCCCTGTGCATGTATTGTATTTCAAATTATTTAAAAAAAGAATGCTCTTAGAATTTACTGCCCGAAAAAAAGTACCGAAATAGGCCAATCAATTAATATTGACTATTTTAATGCACGTTTATAATTAGTATTATTTTTTTTTATTTCATGTTTAATTCTGAATGCATATTCTTTCTATTCCTTTAATAGCCCTGTATTTATTAAAAGGTTTCAAAAGATATAATTGTATACACGCGCGTATCAATTTGAACCATTTTCTTAATTCGGGTGGCCAGAAATGACTTATTATTAATAATGAGGTGGCTATATTTGTACATCTCTAAAATTAATCATTTATAGTTATTATAAATAAAGAATGCATATATAAATAACATAAAGAAATACATATACTGATACATAATTTTATTTTGATAAAAACAATTTAAATAGGCATCGAAAATACAGACGTATGCATATATATATATATATATATATATATATATATATATATATATATATATTTATATATATATATTTATATGTATATACTTAGACTTGTCATACGTCCCGGTTTCGCCGGGACAGTCTCGGATATACTGGGTTGTCCCGGTGTCCCTACCGGTTGTTGAAATTGTCCCGGTTTAGATTCAGGGCACAGTTTCTTGGAAATAATTGAGCAAAATTATTAGATCAGAGAATGATTAATCTGCTCTTGTGTGATCAGTAACATTTTGGTAAGTAACACAGTAATATAAATTTACAGAAGTGAAAAATACGAGTGGTACAACAAATAGAAAACTGTTTTGTTTTGTAAAAATATCATGTTTGTGTACCATTATGAATAAAATAATAAAGATTATCTATTCTATATTTTAATTGTTTTTTACATTACTGTTTTCATCCTTCTTCATTCCTTTATCTTCCTCAAACTGTACAAATCAGAGAGCATGAAAAAACAACAATTCTTTGCATCACAAAGGCACAATACAGCACCAGCGCGCAAGTTCTATTCGATCATCACGAAATGACGTCACAGTGGAATTTTATTCATGGCGCCGTCGAGATTACTTTAATATAGTAAAATACTAAAACAAAAAAAAAATAATTACAATTAAACTACCCATCGAGATGAAACGAAACCTGTCCTATAACCTTCCCCATGTAATTATGTGTATGTGTAACAAATTTCACGTTATTTGGTTGTCTGGATCTTGAGTTATAAGGGAACAGACAGACAGACAGACAACAAATGCGTCTTATAAGTATAGAGACGTATATACAGAGAGAGAGAAAGAGAGAGAGACATTTTTTTTTTTTTAAGATTTACACTCGTGAACTGAGTTTATTTGTAAATTAAAATTTTCATTACATAATTGCACTGTCTACTTTAGCGAAGTTTTATCTGGACAAATGGTGCTGCTAGATGACTGTTAGGTAGCGATCTGTGGGCTATGCGTTCGAATCATGGCGTGTCCAATCACCTAATTGTATTTCTCAAGGTATAGCCGTGGGCATTGCACTTTTGGTTTTGGTTTGGGGATGAAAGAAGAGCATTGTTAAAACCGTCCCATAAGTGGTTTATAGTATCTTAGAGATAGCAATCATACATTCTTACATGTACATTAAACAAATATATATATATAAAAGGGTAGGGAAGAGGTATAAGTGGCTTTTTAGTAGTGTAATGTTATATAAATGTTCAGAGGCCAAAGGCACTATAGATTACAGTGTTGATAAAAGAAGTCTTAAAACGTCCCATTAGTAGTTTATAGGATCAAGATAATAAACGCCTCATCATTTATAAACTAAATAAAATACATTTACAGAAAAAAAAAAAATATGCACTATCGAAGTAAAGGAGTACGAGAAGTACTTGTTTACGTCAATTCCGTCCTAACTTAAGCTAACACTGTAGAATGAATAATATCTTATTACGTCATTTCCGCCCTAACTTATGCTGACATTGTAGAATAAATAGTATCTATTTACGTCATTTTCTGTCTTGTTTTATGCCAACGCTACCAATACGAAAAGTACGCATTGTATATTTTTCTGTCTTTCTTGTACCTCACCCATGGTTCTTCTATGCTATTGTAGGTCATAATGGGCATGCTACAATTGTGTAGCCCCACAAACGCTTCAGCATATATAATTACATTGCAGTGGTATAACTGCAGTGAAGTAACTGAATTGTAACAACACATAATGAATGCACACAAAAAAATGAAATGTGAGCTGATTTTACATAATTGTGGAATTCTAAGAAAGATAGAAAGTTTATATGATAACTATCATATGTATGGCTAAATAGAAATAAGACTAAGTAAGTATCGATGCATATGTTTTATTTAAATGCCTCTAAAACAGAAATAAAAAAAAAAAAACAACATAAAAAAAAAAACAAATACGGTCATGAAAATTGTAGTTGCGATTCCATTTAGTAACAGCGAAATACTCTTCTAAGATAATTTAATTCAAATGACCTAAAATTGAATTATCAACATTTTTAAAGCTTTTAGAAAGGACCAGCATTGTGGGTTAAACTTTTATGGATATACGTTTCCTTAAGCCTTGGGGGGGGGGGGCGGGGGTCATCTGTTTCCGCAGCCACGCCCTAATGATGGTAGTATGTAATATACTACGACCACATGCCTGAGATTTTTTATTTTTATAAATTAATGCAACATATTAGGGTAAGGCAAGTATTAAATCAATTAATATAATATTATTTTTTATTACTCATTAAAATATATGCACGTACGTTTCAGAATTAACCGCTTGAAGACTATGTATATTATGTCTATACAATAATTTGTATCCCAAGAGGTTTTATGAAATAAATTATAAAGGTAAACTGAGTTTTGATCGTATAACTTCTGAACTATGAAACATAATATAATGTAAGTGAAGTGTTAATACTTGCTCAAATTTATCTGTTGAAAAAAAAACCCAGAAATAATCTGATTGGGGATCATTTATTTATATTTTTTTTTTTAAAGATCATGATACCTAAACTGTGTTAAAAATGTAACATTTCATCCATCAACAATTATAACCGGTTAGGGATTAGCGTTGGAGCAGCTTTATTTTTTCATTGTTAAAATCAATGTGATATATTTCTTTGTTGGCCAGCCAATGTCACACATGGGTAGCCAACCTAGATACAACCCTCAACAACATTTTCATTCAATTCTCCTAATAGTACAAGGGAGTTTACTGCTAAGGAGCAAGTATGGTAAGCATGACTTCCCTTCTATCCTGGTTCACACCCATATATCTAAATTAACAGAGGAGTTTTTTTTTTTAAGGGAAGGGTAACCTCACCTCCCACCTGGTTAACACCCGTATACATTATCCTTTATTTATTTCAATAAGTCTGCATAGACTTTTAAAGTAGAACACTTTGTATAGTTGGAATGGATTGCAAATTTTATTAAATTTTTAAACGTTAAAATTTTTATCTGGTGTATTTGTCTAATGATTATTTTCGAAAAACGTTTTTTTGAAGTTGTGTTTGCACCATATACAAATATCATGAATCAGACGTCTGATTGTTTTTAAAGAAAACTAAGCCATTTAAATATCCCACATAGCTGTATTGTGAGCGTGTAATATCCTAGCCATCTATATATGGTAATTTGACTTGGATATGTTGTTTTTTTTTTTCATAGACAAAAAGGTACAAAAATTACTGGCTATATTCATCTAATATTAATTTTTAAGTATTCTATATTAAAGTAATATGTTGAAAGGGTTGGGATTGAATTATTCATAAATACAAGGCTCTTAAAATTATACCGTAATATTTTAGAGATTTTGCTCAGTGCCTAGCTATAAATATAAATAAGACAGCCTATGGTATTGTTTAATACATTTCAGTTTAGTTAGATCTTCTGATAAACACATTTAAACTAAAATGGCATTATAAAATAGCCGGCAGGCAATACTTGTTTGTCGTAAAAAAATAACTATGTCCACAGATTCATATCAATACTTGTAAACACACAAACAAAATAATATATATTTTAACCTCTTTGAAAACAATACAATAAAAAAAAAAAATACCGAAAAAGAGAAAGCGAAAAAAGAAAGCCAGTAAAATCGTGTGTGTCAATTGTCCAGTATTGATAACATACGAATTTTTGTAGGTCCTCAAAAAAAAAAAAGTTCGTTTTTCTTGAAATATTAACGTAGACTAGCGTTGCAGGCCGGTTATCCGCAACCTGTGTGCCGCGACTAAACCCAAATATGCTATGTATACGTATAGGTTATGATTGTATTTGTATTGTTTAATTTCAGCAAAACATTGTAGTGAACCATTTCGGATTAAAAAAAATGACAGCGAAGACAAAGAATTGAGAATGGAAGACAGAATAAAAACATATTCCAGTATCCTTTTATTATGATAATTGTATTTATTTTTATTTACTAAGCATTAAAGTAATATTTACAAGGGCCCAAAACATAATTGGAAGTTCGACTAGGGCCCCAAATATATATGTGCATCTTTCACTTAGGCCCCAAATATCTATGAAAACCTTTGTCTTGGGCCCCAAATATCTATGAAAACTTTTGTCTAGGGCCTCAAATATTTATGAAAACCTTTGCTTAGGGCCCCCAAATATCTATGAAAATCTTTGTCTAGGGCCCCAAATATCTATGAAA
The DNA here is from genome assembly GCA_021962125.1 of Bulinus truncatus. Lineage (NCBI taxonomy): Eukaryota > Metazoa > Mollusca > Gastropoda > Planorbidae > Bulinus > Bulinus truncatus. The sequence continues at coordinate 11,981 of JAGDYQ010000470.1, forward strand.
ACCTTTGTCTAGGGCCCCCAAATATCTATGAAAAACTTTGTCTAGGGCCCCAAATATCTATGAAAACCTTTGTTTGTGCCCCCAATTATGTATGAAAATCTTTGTCTAGGGCCCCAAATATCTATAAAAAAATTTGTCTAGGGCCCCAAATATCTATGAAAGTTTTTTTCTAGGGCCCCAAATATCTATGAAAGTTTTTGTCTAGGGCCCCAAATATCTATGAAAGTTTTTGTCTAGGGCCCCCAATTATCTATGAAAGTTTTTGTCTAGGGCCCCAAATATCAATGAAAGGTTTTGTCTAGGGCCCCCAAATATCTATGAAAGTCTTTGTCTAGGGCTACAAATATCTAATAACAACCAAACGTTTAAGTATCAATATATCAGTGATAAAAAAGTGCATAGAGGTATATGATTCTATTAAAAAAAAATGAGTTAAAAAGATATTGGCACATATTTTTGAATAGCTAAATTGAATATAAATCAATGATTGACGATTCTTTTAAATAAATCATGCATATCAATCACACTTAACAAGGATAGCCTAAACTATATTCATTTTATTATATATATATATATATATATATATATATATATATATATATGTGTGTGTGTGTGTGTGTGTGTGTGTAAACAACGAAGCATATTTAATATCAGACCTACCAACTATATTATTGCCTATTTTTTTAGAATGTGTCTCCCATAGTTTTAATGAGTACTTGTGTACTGCATTAACGGTTCATAACATATTCACAATGTAATTTCGCTACATCTTTTAGTTTAGAGTTTCTCCGTGAAGTGGATGTGATCATTATTTTTTTTTCCTAACATTATAGAAATTTTTATCTACAATAATCTGTGGTTTTCGGAATAATCATAAATCATCAAAGCAATAAAATGCCACAACAAAAAAAAAACATACGTCTGTTTAATTGGGTTTTTTTGAATCCTCCCTTATAGACAAAAACACACTCATCTACAAGGTCATCTTTGACCTTGTTGTTGTACTATTTACTGATTGGAAGATGCATTTATTTGTTTTGTGGTTTTGTATTCAGTCAACCATGTCAAAAAGCTGTGTTACAAAAACAACATCAGTTATATTTAAGGCTTTTAACAACAATCTCTTTCTATAATCAGTGGCCTCGGGGAAATCAGCAATTTTAAATCAATCTTGTCTTATTTGTTTCATTGTCTATACGCTATATTTCAGTTTATATCTCATTATCTTGGATCATTTGTAATGACATTTTTTCAACCAAATGTGTATGTTTTTTTTAGCCCTTTACAATGTAAGCATAAATATTTTAGTCCGGTGTCGGTGCACGCATATCATCTGACAGTAGTTCTAATGTTTATCACAATTAGGGTCTGTATTACAATAGTCTGCATCTTTATGAATTTACATAGGTTCTCTGGTGGTTAGGAGGCGCTTTGGTGACTAACCGTATCTTCATTGTGTGTGTTACGGGTGTGTTCAGTCACATACCCATGTGTCCAGTGGCACCTCCATGACCATTGCACTATCGGGCATGGTGAAAATGAGATAAGGGCGTTTGAAGGCGACCTCATCATTGGTTTATAGGAAATAATATATAAACAGCTCATCTATGCATTAACTTCTTACACAGTTTTCATCTTAATGTGGTGAGCTGTCCGTACTAAAGTAGTTCTTATCTTAATGTGGAAAGCTGCCCGTACTAAAGTAGTTCTCATATAAATGTGGAGAGCTGTCCCTACTAAAGTAAATCTTATCTTAATGTGGACAGCTGTCCGTACTAAAGTAAATCTTATCTAAATGTGGACAGCTTTCCCTACTAAAGTAAATCTTATCTAAATGTGGACAGCTGTCCCTACTAAAGTAAATCTTATCTTAATGTGGACAGCTGTCCGTACTAAAGTAAATCTTATCTTAATGTGGACAGCTGTCCCTACCAAAGTAAATCTTATCTAAATGTGGACAGCTGTCCCTACTAAAGTAAATCTTATCTTAATGTGGACAGCTGTCCCTACCAAAGTAAATCTTATCTTAATGTGGACAGCTGTCCGTACTAAAGTAAATCTTATCTTAATGTGGACAGCTGTCCGTACTAAAGTAAATCTTATCTTAATGTGGACAGCTGTCCGTACTAAAGTAAATCTTATCTTAATGTGGACAGCTGTCCGTACTAAAGTAAATCTTATCTTAATGTGGACAGCTGTCCGTACTAAAGTAAATCTTATCTTAATGTGGATAGCTGTCCGTACTAAAGTAAATCTTATCTAAATGTGGACAGCTGTCCGTACTAAAGTAAATCTTATCTAAATGTGGACAGCTGTCCCTACCAAAGTAAATCTTATCTTAATGTGGAGAGCTGTCCGTAATAAAGTAAATCTTATCTTAATTTGGACAGCTGTCCGTACTTAAGTAAATCTTATCTTAATGTGGAGAGCTGTCTGTACTAAAGTAAATCTTATCTTAATGTGGAGAGCTGTCCGTACTAAAGTAAATCTTATCTTAATGTGGATAGCTGTCCGTACTAAAGTAAATCTTATCTTAATGTGGATAGCTGTCCGTACTAAAGTAAATCTTATCTTAATGTGGACAGCTGTCCGTACTAAAGTAAATCTTATCTTAATGTGGACAGCTGTCCGTACTAAAGTAAATCTTATCTTAATGTGGATAGCTGTCCGTACTAAAGTAAATCTTATCTTAATGTGGATAGCTGTCCATACTAAAGTAAATCTTATCTTAATGTGGACAGCTGTCGGTACTAAAGTAAATATTATCTTAATGCGGACAGCTGTCCGTACTAAAGGAAATCTTATCTTAATGTGGAGAGCTGTCCGTACTAAAGTAAATCTTATCTTAATGTGGACAGCTGTCCGTACTAAAGTAAATCTTATCTTAATGTGGACAGCTGTCCGTACTAAAGTAAATCTTATTTTAATGTGGAGAGCTGTCCGTACTAAAGTAAATCTTATCTTAATGTGGACAGCTGTCCGTACTAAAGTAAATCTTTTCTTGATGTAGACAGCTGTCCGTACTAAAGTAAATCTTATCTTAATGTGGACATCTTTCCGTACTAAAGTAGTTCTCAATTAATGTGGACAGCTGTCCGTACTAAAGTAAATCTTATCTTAATGTGGACAGCTGTCCGTACTAAAGTAGTTCTCATCTTAATGTGGAAAGCTGTCCGTACTAAAGTAAATTTTATCTTAATGTGGAGAGCTGTCCGTACTAAAGTAGTTCTCATCTTAATGTGGACAGCTGTCCGTACTAAAGTAAATCTTATCTTAATGTGGACAGCTGTCCGTACTAAAGTAAATCTTATCTTAATGTGGACAGCTGTCCGTACTAAAGTAAATCTTATCTTAATGTGGACAGCTGTCCGTACTAAAGTAGTTCTCATCTTAATGTGGAGAGATGTCCGTACGAAAGTAAATCTTAATGTGGAGAGCTTTCCGGACTAAAGTAGTTTTCATCTTAATGTAGAGAGTTGTCCGTACTTAAGTAGTTATATCTTTAATGTGTAGAGCTGTCCGTACTTAAGTAGTTATATCTTAATGTGGACAGCTGTCCGTACTAAAGTAAGTTATATCTTAATGTGGATAGCTGTCCGTACTAAAGTAAATCTTATCTTAATGTGGATAGCTGTCCGTACTTTAAAGTAAATCTTATCTTATTTTGGACAGCTGTCCCTACTAAAGTAAATCTTATCTTAATGTGGACAGCTGTCCGTACTAAAGTAAATCTTATCTTAATGTGGACAGCTGTCCGTACTAAAGTAAATCTTATCTTAATGTGGATAGCTGTCCGTACTAAAGTAAATCTTATCTTAATGTGGATAGCTGTCCGTACTAAAGTAAATCTTATCTTAATGTGGACAGCTGTCCGTACTAAAGTAAATCTTATCTTAATGTGGACAGCTGTCCGTACTAAAGTAAATCTTATCTTAATGTGGATAGCTGTCCGTACTAAAGTAAATCTTATCTTAATGTGGATAGCTGTCCGTACTAAAGTAAATCTTATCTTAATGTGGACAGCTGTCCGTACTAAAGTAAATCTTATCTTAATGTGGACAGCTGTCGGTACTAAAGTAAATATTATCTTAATGCGGACAGCTGTCCGTACTAAAGGAAATCTTATCTTAATGTGGAGAGCTGTCCGTACTAAAGTAAATCTTATCTTAATGTGGACATCTTTCCGTACTAAAGTAGTTCTCAATTAATGTGGACAGCTGTCCGTACTAAAGTAAATCTTATCTTAATGTGGACAGCTGTCCGTACTAAAGTAGTTCTCATCTTAATGTGGAAAGCTGTCCGTACTAAAGTAAATTTTATCTTAATGTGGAGAGCTGTCCGTACTAAAGTAGTTCTCATCTTAATGTGGACAGCTGTCCGTACTAAAGTAGTTCTCATCTTAATGTGGAGAGATGTCCGTACTAAAGAAGTTTGTATCTTAATGTGGAGAGATGTCCGTACGAAAGTAAATCTTAATGTGGAGAGCTTTCCGGACTAAAGTAGTTTTCATCTTAATGTAGAGAGGTGTCCGTACTTAAGTAGTTATATCTTTAATGTGGAGAGTTGTCCGTACTAAAGTAGTTATATCTTAATGTGGAGAGCTGTCCGTACTAAAGTAGTTTGTTTTTAGTGTGGAGAGCTGTCCGTACTTAAGTCGTTATATCTTAATGCGGAGAGCTGTCCGTACTAAAGTAGTTTGTTCTTAGTGTGGAGAGCTGTCCGTACTCAAAGTAGTTATATCTTAATGTGAGACTGTCCGTACTAAAGTAAGAAGTTTGTTCTTAGTGTGTTGAGCTGTCCGTACTTAAGTAGTTATATCTTAATGTGGAGAGCTGTCCGTACTAAAGTAGTTATATCTTAATGTGGAGAGCTGTCCGTACTAAAGTAGTTTGTTCTTAGTGTGTAGTGCTGTCCGTACTTAAGTAGTTATATCTTAATGTGGACAGCTGTCCGTACTAAAGTAGTTATATCTTAATGTGGAGAGCTGTCCGTACTAAAGTAAATCTTATCTTAATGTGGATAGCTGGCAATAAAATGCTAAGTAAATCTTATCTTAATGTGGACAGCTGTCCGTACTAAAGTAAATCTTATCTTAATGTGGACAGCTGTCGGTACTAAAGTAAATATTATCTTAATGCGGACAGCTGTCAATACAAGGAAATCTTATCTTAATGTATAGAGCTGTCCGTACTAAAGTAAATCTTATCTTAATGTGGACATCTTT
>JAGDYQ010000470.1:17704-107704 GCA_021962125.1 Bulinus truncatus
TGTAAGCACCACCATATATTATTTTGAAATCAGGCTAGCTTTGGGCATCGTGGTATCTCGATGCATGTTGGCAGTAGTTAGTTATTCCACTCCTCCTGAATTCAATATTACATGTTAGTCAATGTTTATAATTAAATACTATTATAATTGTGACCTTAACTTGAGTCGACTTCGTTTATTATTGTTATTTGAAATGCTTACATCTGCTTTAAGTTAATATAAAAGCATTACACATATTATTTAAAGCACCTCCAACTGAGTACTCAACATTATGTGGGGTACCGCAATAGTTACAATATATATGTATACAATATAATGTGCAATATACATGTATACACTATAGTTGTACTAAATACCCGTACTATATACGTGCATTTTTTTCTTTTTTTCTAATAGCCTAACAGCATAACAGAATAATATATGGGTGTCTTTTTTGAGCCCAACAGTTCTATTTTTGAACGTTCCAAGTGTGCAAACAAATTTAATTCAATAAGGTAATTCTGTAATTCCAAATGTACAAAGTTCACTAATTTTATTTTTAATTCCAAATGTACAAAAATCACTAATTTATCTTTGTACTTCCAAATTAGATAGCTGCACGGGAGTCAAAATTACACCCAGTCCCACCCACTCCCGCGTTTTCAAAACCAGTCCCACCCGCTCCCAAAAGAAATTCTCCCCAGTCCCACCCGCTCCCGCGAAAATTTTTCCCAACCCCACTTGCTCCCGCGAAAATTTTTCCCAACCCCATCAAAAAATATTCTATTATAACTCATAAATAATGGTTTAAAAATGTGTTTGTTGAGATCCTCTCGAAAAACATACATAAAACATTTAAGATAATAAGTAAAATAAACAGTTCTACAGTTTAAGTCCAAGTATAAATAAGAGACCATTAACACTTTCTGGAGATTTTTTTCTTAACAACATTACCAAAATGCCTTGAAACGGTTGTGGCACAAGGCAAAATCTCATTAACAGGAACATTCCCATATTTTGCACCAATGTTTATCAACTTTGCAGCCAATTTTAGGAAACCACAGCCTTCGACAAATGAAAAGGGCCTGATGTCTTTAGCGCACATTGAAACAATGGTGTTTGTGATATCTGTTTTAACCTGAACTGGAACCTGTTTAACAATCTTCTCTTGACTTGGAATGAAGCAAGCCATTGATGTAATTTTAGGAACTGGTGATCTGTTTTTACAAAATTCGAGATGCGTCCTCAGACCATTCGTACCATCGCGTGCCTTCCAAGTTATAATGGTATCGCATCTTGAACATACCGCGAATGGCACACCCTCTCCATCAATATGCAAATGATTTCAACTTTCCCAAATATTGCTCTTACCACCGTTATTTACGTAAAAAACTGGATACTCTCGCTTTTTGTGTAAACTAACTTTTGAATGTTTGCTTTATGATCTATTATTTGAACATTTAAAAAATAGAATTAGAGAAGTAAAAAACATTCATATATACATTTAAATTTAACCATTGGAAAATCACTTCAAAATATAATAATCTACGCATGCGCATTAACGAATTAAAAGCACAGAGTCAAAGCAAAAATAATAAATAAGGAATCCCTTGTTCATTTTTAGTATAACCACCTTTAAAAAATAAATTTAAATATTTTAGCGACTTTTTTAAAGGCGCTTTTTAAAGAAATTTCAATAGTAATCATATCCAAGTCGGCAAGAGTCCCACTCAAACAAAACCCAAACCCGCGGGACTCCCTATAAAATTATTTCCAATCCCGCGGGAGTCCTGCGGATTCAGCAGGACTCCCGCGAATCCCGATCCCGTGCAACTCTCTATTCCAAATGCACAAAATTCACTAATTTATCTTTGTACTTCCAAATGCACAAAATTCACTAATATATCTTTGTACTTCCAAATGCACAAAATTCACTAATTTATCTTTGTACTTCCAAATGCACAAAATTCACTAATTTATCTTTGTACTTGCAAGTGTATAGGGCCATTTTAAAATGTTGGTTTACATTTAAGTATATTGTAAGTTTATATAGGTGCTAATAGAATTGTTAAATTAAACAAACACAATAAATAGATAAATGCATTGTTTAGACTCATTGTTCAAAGTTTATGCCAGTGCATAAGATAAAGTAGGAGATCGGTACTCGTGTCGCTGAGTAAATAGTCTGTTAAGCGAAATATAGATGTGAAAAGTAAATCGACATATGTAACCCGTAAGGCTTGATCGGTATGATAGGTTTTTTTTTTTTGGTTTCGGGCACATATGATTTTTTCATTAATAAAGTCAACACATTATTAATACTTCAGTCTGGAATCCAAACTTTACTTTCCAATTTATTTATTTATTTTTTTTCAAGTTGTAAAGATGTGTGTCGTACACCTAATAAACATATTTAAAATAAATAAAAAAAAAAAACAAACAATTTAATAAAAGTAAAATATGTAAAACCAACCGTCATCACTATTTGATAGAATGGTGTCAAACGTCAGCGATACTACGAACGTAGTCAAACATATGAATTGGTCGAGTCTCATATTGACAACTGATCTGAAAAAAACGCATATTCTTAAATGTACTATGTGTATAGATAATCGATTAGCAATTTTGGTATATATATATCTCTGTGTAAGAGAGATAAAAAGATAAATAAATAGCTAGAGAGAGAGGGAGACAGAGAGAGAGAGAGAGAGAGAGAGAAGGTTCTAGAAACTTTCAGAAAAACATTGACAACTTGAGAAGAGTTCAGTAATTTATAGAAATCTCTATAAGTTTTGATTTAAATAGCCAGCTTCGACATTGTATTTCAATTTAGTTATAACAATCTTCTGTTATAAGATCAAATGTTTCGGCTATATAAAAAACATTCATTAATTTATGACTTCTAGGTCGAAAAGTGTTATTCATTTAACTGGCTAGAAGTTGACAAACATCAAGTTTATTGAGCTAGGTACTACTGGACAAAAGTAAGTTTACAAACACAGCCGTCTGGCAGTCAGCTGGTACAATTTTTTCATAAAAGTTGTATTTGCTTGTATACTTACTGTCCAGTGGACATGCCAATGTTTAATGAGGATTATTATCTTTGGGATGAGATTAAAGTATTATCGCAGCTTAACGGGGACACCAGGAAATCTTTGTTTACATTAAATATTAAGTACACTATCTGATGTCAACATGCCCCCAAATAGGCCAAGCCCAGCGGGCCCCAAAATCCGTAGGTTCGATAATGGCTTCACAGAATTATAATGTTTAAATTTTTGATATTTCTGCGGCCTAAACTGGATTGATGTAATATTATTTTTTTTTAATTAAAGGTCAGATAAAAGCTACACAAAGATTTTATCTCCCCGGGACCCAGCTTGAGGAGGGGGGCAAAAAAAAATCTCATGTCAAAATGCTGTGGTGCCCCCAAAAATAGGCCAAGCCCAGCAGGCTCCAGAATCCATAGGTTCGGCACTGCCGTGTTGGTAATATTTTCTTAGTTTATTGTACTCTGCTAGAATGTGTATAACAGTAAATAAACCACCTGCTAAAATGTAGCGTTTCGCTTTCAGATACTCACTCACGCCTCTCATTTTTTTTTTAAATACGTCATGTTGAACATCATAAAATGAAGAACAGTTTGGAAAGGATTCCATTAAAATAGTATGAAAAAATTAAGATTTTAAGAGTTTGATCATCGGTGGTTGTTTATGTGAATATTGTTTACCCATAGTGATGATTATTTTCTTTGGAGTAAACTATTTAACATATTAACTTTGTTTGATATACTCAATGTATTTTGGCAAAATAATCTGTTCATGCAGGCTTGCGGAGCCGAGCCGGAGCCAGCGCCTAGGAGCCGTGGAAACGCTACTTTTAGCTGGAGTGGGAGGCGAAAAATCTTGCGGGTCCACGGCTCCCAAATGTTGTATTTTACAGCAGATTTTTTTTTTTTATTTTTAAAATTCCAAACTTCTTTGATTGTTTGCCTCCTATAATTTGAAATGTTGTCATGTTTTACGAACGCCACAACTGTGACATCATTTAAATGATAGCGTGCACGCACATCACAACAATAAATCTTTAATGGGGAATCGTTTTGTTTTCGTTGTAGATCTTGTTTACCATCCAATTTTTTTAATGGCATGTTATTTTGTTATATATAAAGCTAAAACAGTTTTATTTCATTGAATAATTCTATCAATCATTTAAAATAAATGTCTACTACGACGACAAACAGAACGCGTCATTTCGTATATTATTTGACCACGAATTTGTAATAGACTAAAAACAAAATGGTCGCTTTTTGTATTGAACAATTCTATTATAAACAGATTTATAGTAGATACATTTATAAGGCTGTGGCTATTCGGACCCGGGTTCCAATAAAGTACGATTGTTATCCGGACACGTGGCAAATATGCTCTAAGCTTAGCTATATGTAAACTTTATTAGACGGAACCCGAAAAAAATAATAAAAGTTCGGAACCATAGCCACTGAGTAACGATTAAATCATTCAATTCAAACAATTATTAAAACAATAACATAGTTTATATAGCTAAGCAAAGTGCATATTTGCCACAGGTCAGATTAACAAACAGACTTTACTGGGTCTGGGTCTGAATAAAAATCGGAGTTTATTGGTACCCGGGTCCAAATAGTCACATCGAATTTAGAAATAATAAATATAAATACTGAAGTCTTTAAACTATTTTAAATAATGAATCATTTTACTAATTGCTAATTTAATCATTGAAATAACTTTTTATTACTTATGAAAAAGACGACTAGTAAAATCTCGGTCGATAATATTGATATAATTCTGGATGCACTGAAATGGTTTGTTTTTAGTAAAACCGACAATGATTATCTTTTTCAAGTTCCTTACTATGTGGGTGATCGCGGCAAAATTTGCATACCTTTTTATCAGCTGCATGTTTGCATGGCGCAATTACAAACATTTTGCTCTCGCGTGATACTTTCTTAATAGGGAGCCGGAGCAGGAAAAAGTATGGCAGCTCCGCAAACCTGTGTTCATGTCACGCGCTCAAACATATATATATATATATATATATATATATATCACCATTTGTATAAATCCAACTGTGGGCCTACTCACTGGTACGGGTACCAGGCCTTTGTTTACTAGTTATTATAAAACGTTGTTAAATTATATTAATTTACTGAATATTAGAATAACGTTTTCAAGCCGAAAGCTAGATTTTTATTTGAAATGTACCTGAACAAACTTAATTGTGTATTAGTCTACACTATACATCCAACACATATGGAAAACAAAATACACATCTATATACATCTATATATGTCTAGCTTTGAGACACGTAGATAGCTTATGTTATAAAATACATTGTCCAGCATGCTATTACTTTATTCACTCTATGTTGACACACACACACAAGTTAACAACTCATATTTGCTTCCATATAGGACGAAATAAAAATATTAACGATTTAATTTTCGTTTTCTTATTAAGAATTAAAGAACAATATATTTACCAGAAGTTTAAAGCAAAGTTGAACTCTATATTTTCAGCGCTGTTTAGTCAATGTAGCAGAAGATGCCCTGTATACAACAGCTCAATGTAATGTACACGTTGTTGAATAGAAAGATTAGCGTCTGAATATACAAAGACACTCAAATGTACAAAACAGTAAAGCATTCAGGACTCACACATGCTAAATGGAAAAGTATTGATGCAGAATTATTTGAAAAACATCTAGCAAAGCAATTTTTTTTTAAAATTATTTACACATTGTAACAAAAAATATATTCTTTGTTGGTTGTCTTGTAAGGTCCATTTTAAGTCCAAATACTAAGATGAAAAATGTTGGCTAACTTCATATGGTTTACTTAAAAAAAATATCAATAAAGTGCTGTTAGTTGTTTGCTAAGCATTTTTGATAGATTTGAAAACATCTAATACCAAGTACAATATGGATGGTCAACTTAGATTGAAACTGTAGGGATATGCAGCTAGAAATATTAGCTGCAAGAGAATCTAATTAAAATTATAAATCATCGGTGTTAAATAAAACATTGAACGGAAATATTTGTATAACAATTATCGCTAATAATAACACTGGAAAGCCCCAAAAAGCTCCAATGACATTTTATTTAAATTATTTAAATTACGAAACTAACTGGCCAGTTCTAAAAATAGACATTTTCAAAGTTCCTGAGGAAAGTTGGACTTAAGTCCACCAGTGGCGTCACTAGGGGGTTGCGGGGGTGCGGACCGCACCGGGTGACACCCTCACAAGGGGTGACACCAAAATGCAAATATCTAGTTTTATGCCTATATTCTTATTTTGTAATTTAAAATAATTCAAAGCCGTATTTAATTTTTAAAAATAATTAAAAATATCTCCGATTATTAACAGACACTGCGTACTTTTTATTACTAATTATTTTAATGAAATTATTGGTTTACTTGCACTGACCTATATATATATATATATATATATATCAATTATCGCTAAAAATTCTGACCCCGGAAACGGAAAAAAAATAATAAAGTCGCGCATGTGCACATATACATGGTCTCTGGAAAAAAAAAATATGGAGACCGGGGTGTCATGAGAGGGGTGACACCATGAGTTACCGCACCGGGTGACACCAACCCTAGTGACGCCACTGAAGTCCACCCATGGTACACATCAAAATATAGGGAAGTTTACTTTCAGATATGGTTCTAACGTCTATCATATATATGAATTGGATATCCAACACAATTCATCAGAACTCCAACATAAAACATGTGTTTTTTTTTTTTTATTGAAGGTTATCTTTCTTGCAATATTGTGCATTATAAAAATGCTGAATTATACCAGTTTGAAAAAAAAAATAATATGTAATGGATGGACGTGTGATAAAACGCTCAAATGTTGACCGGAGGGTCCCTGGTTCGATCTCTTATAAGAAACAATGAATATTTCAGGTCATGGCTTAAGTCGCCGCTATATCCCGCGTGGTGCTTCCATAGTAATTGCACTATCGTCTATGGTGGGCATGAACGAAAAACACCATACAAATTTGTCTTATGAGTGGTTCATATGATTTAACAGATTCAATCTCATTATTACATGGACTTCACACACCAGTTTGAAAAGGGGGCGGATGGTAAAGTGGTAAAACGATCGACTGTCGACCTGCAGGTACCTGGTTTTGATCTCTGCTGATGACCAAGGAAATGTTTCAGGTCTTGGCTAAATTGATTGTTATACCTCCCGTGGTGCCTCCATGCCATTGCATTGTAGGCTGTTGTGGGGATGAAAGAAGGGCACCATAAATACAGTCCTAAAGTAGTTCATGTGATCTAATATATTTCATCTCATCCTTACAGGAACTTCACACACGCCAGTTTTAAAAACGGGACAAATATCTTGCGTTAGAGTGTTCGAATGTCAATTTGTTTATAGGACCAATGGGTTTTTAGGTCATGGTTATTGTCCCAGCCTTATCTTCATGGCAATCGCACTATCGGGTATGGTTTGGATAAAAGAAGGGCACCATAAAAACCGCCCCATTTCTGGTTTATTTTATCTAACGGGAATATCGCTTTTGAAAACTCTATTTTTGATAAATCTTAATAAAATAACAGTGATTTTGATTCTGCGTTAAATCGAAAAGTAAAGAAATAAACAACAGTATTCCAGTTTTAAATACACTCATGAAAAAATGGGATCTGCCTAAAACCAAAAAATTACCTAGCCTACCAATCAAGCCTAAGGAAATATAACTCTATGCAAAGGTTTTACTGGGTACATCTAGTATATTAATAATATATAATCATATGCACACATTGAGCAATTTATGTCATGTAATGTAGCGGATCAACATGCTCAACGTGTCGGGTAACCTTAAGTAATTATAATCCATTAATGATCAGGTGTAGCCAAGTATGAGCTCATTGTAAGCCATTGTAAACCAACTAACCACGATGAGTAGCGCACAAAAAATTAAATGTTAATACAATGACTGCCGCATAAAAATGACCAGAGTCACTTGTGGCTAAAAGTGACCAATGAAGAGTCTGAATGCGAAACACTTCTAAATTTACTGACCTGTATACACAATTTTGAGAGAGATCAGATCGTGAAGACAAAACAAAAAATTCACATGTAAAACAAAATCGATTTGTGGATTTGGTTTTATTGAGGACATTTTGTCGAAGATGATTTATAAAAGACGTTTTAAGGATAAAGCCTAGTAGTGCCTATAGTATTAAACAAAAGGAAAAAAAAATTAGCCGAAAAGATCTCTGAACACTTATTACCTGAGTGTAAATGCTGCGTTTATTATCAGAGCAAGTTAATGGAAATAACAAAATAAATGAATAATTTTATGTTATATACCATTTGATTTTATGAAAGCCATGTTGATGAGCTTTTCTTAGGCTGACTACAACGTCTATTAACCACAAACATGTTATTATTATTTTTTTATATTTGTATCAGAGCAAAAAAACACACATAAATTTTGTTGTGAACGAAACTTGAAATAGCATGCATTGTAGCTTATTACAAATGATGTCAGTTGACATACGTCGGAAGGCCAGGTGAGGAGTACATACATTAAATGCATGCCAACAATTGATGCAGACTATTGTTTAAATAAACACCAAATATTCGACAACCACTAACAATGAGGAGGAAAAAAATCAAAATACATTTAAGCGCTATCCATTCTGTCGACTGTCACATTTAGATCGATATCAAAATTAAGAATTAATATTTCTATTTTCTATTTAAAATATTCTTAATGGCTTCTCCCCATCTCTCTCCCTCGCTAGCCCCTCTCTCCTTCACTCTCTTTATCTTTCCCTGCCTCCCTCCCTTTCTCTCTCCCCCCTGTCCCTCTCTCTCCCTCCCTCCCCCTCCCTCCCTCTCCCTCCCACTCTCTCTCTCTCTCTCTCTCTCTCTCTATATATATATATATATATATATATATATATAATATACTTATTATTATGGCTTCACACTTCTTCTAAAATCCTTCTTCATTCCCTTACATTCCTCAAACTCTACAAATCAGGGAGCATAAAAAAAACAACACTTCTTTATTTTTTTTTTCCGTCCCTAACCCTTTCTTCGTCCGTTCAATGACACATTCACTTGGTGCGCGAATACAGGGAATTCCCTGTGCATTAGGGTGTCCCAAAAAATGAAGTTTTGAAATGTTGATGTCTCACCCCCACATAATATGTCTGTATGGTAACAGTAGTTAACCTGCAAAATTTCAGCTCATTTGGACAATGTTTAGAGGTCCCCTAAGGGGTTTAAAGTTCCAGATTTTGGTGTAAAATCATTCGCGGTCAAAACTATAACAGCGTTAATGTTGCATTATATGCGAACCTGATATATTAAGTAACAAATTGATGCTTAGTATTGTTTATAATATTAAATGAAACAAAATATATAAATCTTGAATGGTTTATACTTTTAAATTTAAAATTTAAGTAAAAAATTATGAAAAACAAAGTTTTATTCATTTTGTCAAGTTAATTCTTGAATCAGTGTCAATCGGCTTGAATAATAATAATAATAAGCAAAGCAAATAAGCATCCCTGCTTTTTTTGGGTACTTTGTACTGTAGGGTAGACACACATTTAGAAAAGTTCTTCAAATTTAAATTTTAGCAAACACTCTGCAAAATTTTTCCGATGTTTTTCAACCACTTGGAGCTAAAATTGTCTTTGTTCTTCATTCTTGGTGATACTGTCATTGAAATTTTGTATCAATGCTACACTTCGCTCTGCGTTGTCCGAACAAAGCCAGTTTTTTTTCTTTGTCTGACAAAAGGGTTTAAAATAACGCAAGCGTCGACAGTTCCGGACTCAAGTACCACGAGTGACGCACCATCATTTTCAATCCAGTCGATCGAAGAACATCATCATCATATTCGTATAAACGCTTTATCAACAAGATATCATTCACAGGTGCATCTGCGGTGAGCCTGCATGAAAACCATGATTGAAGATAAACACATATGGTAAACCGATTAAAGCGCTGATTACCTTGTAATTATCGAGCTGTTAACTGAAAGATGGTTTCATTGCCTGCAAACAATAGATCGATTTTCAATGCATAGATTGGTTTCGCCATCCACCTTGCCCTGTGTAGGGCACCAGGTCTGCGAATGCTGACATCAACCTCCAACCCAACCATTTGTGCAGCAAGCAGAAGAAATTCCAAATAATCATCACATGAATGACTGACCTCAAGTTGACATTTAATAAATTCTTTAATCGAATCAGACACGATTATCAAAGGGGTGGATCTGGCTTCGGGTGTGTGGTTTAATTCTTGCCATTTTTCTCGAAACCTCTTAAAAAACAAAATCTCTGGTCCAGAGGATGGTCCAAGACAAACACTGAATGCATCGGAAAGGAGTACTTCCAATATGTGATGACGGCATGCCATCCATAATAGATTACGTCCCAGGGCTACTTCTAACAGAGTGCAAGCTCCATTGAGTCTTCCAGTATTGGAAGCCGTAGTGTCGAAGCACATGCCGACGACCATAGATTCGCACTTCTATGATTTGATATGTTCATATACTGCATCAGCAGCTAACCATCCTGACCCGGATGCTAACTTGGGAACACCAAGAAACTTTGTAGTGCCATCGACAAGAGACGAGAGCAGGACAGGTAATCGATCACCGTTGTTGGTAACATGTCCGGTAACATCGGGCAATAGCTTACCATCCCAATGTACAATTGATTTTGAGGGAATATAGTCCTCTTTTATACATGCTGCAGCTTGTTTACGACAAAGCTTGCGATTACGATGTATTGTGCTCTTGGAAAATACTGTGTCAGATGTCGGAACACCAGCTTCGTTGAATGTGGATGCAAGTACCATTGTTGATTTTCTAATGCTGGTGTTCGTTCTGTCCTGCTTTGCAGCAACTTTTGGTGATATGATGCCTGACAATTTAGCATGCTTAGCTTAAAAAAAAATCTTCAAAAAATATGCACATTGTTTAAATTTTGCACATTAGGTATTTTATATGTTTTCTAGCATTTATTACATTTTCTAAT
Organism: Bulinus truncatus; assembly: GCA_021962125.1. Taxonomy (NCBI): domain Eukaryota; kingdom Metazoa; phylum Mollusca; class Gastropoda; family Planorbidae; genus Bulinus; species Bulinus truncatus. The sequence goes on from JAGDYQ010000470.1 coordinate 28,753, forward strand.
TAAGAATCACACAATTTCAACTCTAGTTAATGGTAGCAATGAGATAAATATAAGTATATTTAAACTTCATTTTATTCAACTATGGCATGCAAAAACTGCAATTTATTTGAACCATGGTTCGTCTGGATTTTTATGTTGGCCTAATACTGGAATTTTAAAAGCTCTTGGGGGACCTCTAAATGTTGTTCAAAAGAGCTACAACTTCACCAATTCACTCATTGTATCCAAGAGACACATTTCAGGGGGTGAGACACCAAAAATTTAAAAAAAAAATTTCGAGCATTTTTGGGACACCCTAATATATATATATATATATATATATATATATATATATATATATATATATATATATATATATATACATATATATATTAGGGTGGGTAAAAAAAAAAAATTTTGGAGTTGGGAATTTGAAACATATTCAGAAAGTTGCCTATGGTCCTACTGATTGTAAAAATATAAAATTTGTAAAAATCAGATAATGTCTTCCACTCCCAACTTTTAGTTCAAGGGGGTACGGGGCGAAAAAAATGCACTATGTCTAAAGAAAAAAAAACAATTTTTTTATTTTGTTATTTTTAGATTCTAAAACGTGTCAATAATAACTACGAATTAATTATATTGCAGAAATTTTTTTTATAGATCAATTAAAATGTATTTTCAGAATGTTACTCATTCAGAAACTTCAATAATTTAAAAACTTAAAAGTCATTTTTCTCTGAAAAAATATGTTTGACATTTTGCTTCACTATGGCAAGAAAATCTCAAAAACCACCTGTCAGATTTTGATAAAACTTCTAATTTTTATGTAGAAGAGGTGTATTTATAGAATGTAAGAGGCTTTTTAAGAAATTTTAAGTTTTTTTTTTTTTTTTAATTTTCAAAATTAGCATTTTTTGCTTATTTTTACCATACAAAATTAAAAAAATTCATAAACAATTTATTTATTACATTATCAAAAAAGTACTTTGACATTCCTTAAAGTAAGCTTTTCTGATTATAAAATTGTACATTGTATATGAAACAGTCTATAAATATTTCAGAAATATTTTCCACAAAAAGGTCATAAATTTCAAGATGGCGGCATGCCGCACCCACAAATATCAATATGTTAATATTTTTTTTTGAACGAAATTTTTTTTTAAATCTACTATATCATTTCTAAGATATTAAAATGTCTTAAACTTTAATAATAAAAAAGATGTTGCTTTGACCCGGGTACCCCCCCCCCCCCCGCAATGTATGACATTTTACAACATTTATAATGTTTGGTAGAAGTAATATGAAATTGTACACATCTATAAATCGTTCATGCAAAGTATACAATGTACATATGAATAATACTATTTATGGATTGTCACAGGAAACTTGCTTTGCTTTCAATTTTCGGAAGAACATCCCTTGATTTCTTTGTTTGCAAAACCATCCCATGTCGAGAGCTACGTCCGTACAGTTTGAAATGTCCGTACACTTTCAAACTAACAGCAGTAACTTCATTAATTGCTCTTTCAACAGCTTGTGAGTGACAGGGAATTTGATCCAGTATGATTGGGTTGTTGCGTTTAAGTTCATCATCACAAATATGTTCCAGCAGAGGAGGGGATGTCCCTGCACAAAGATCCCAGTTAATCCTCATATGATCATATGATTTAGCTGCAATATTCAGGATTATATCATTTTTGTTGAAAAATTCTAACTCTGCATGGAGCTGGTTTACGTCGTGATGTTATGATTTTATTTACTGCATACCTTCCAATTTATTCATCATTGTCCTAACTGCAGCCAATAGAATGTTTTCTGGATGTGCAAAGTAGCAGTTATTTTCCAATACAGGCAATATAATAGATGGATCAGCAGTATCAAGGTTCTGAAGCAGTTGTATCATATAGAAAAAGTTTCTGCCCCACTTTGACAAGATGGATCGCAAAAATCCTGTTCGCTTTTGTTAACCATCTTTGCTCTCATCGGTATGTTCCTTGGCTGCCCTATCTCTCCAAATTTTTCTATGTCGACGCATCTTTGCTGGATCCAGAGCTGTAGATGGTGTTAACATGTTTAAGTCCTTCAACACAGCTTTAACGGTAAGACATGCATCCCTATTGCTTAGTTTACATCGATCCACTGCTTCATATTGATATCTGTTTTGTTATTTGGAACATTCCTCATCGCTGGAGAAGTCTGCATCAAGTAGTTCATCATCTTCAGCATCCTGATCTGGAATATCATTATCTTTCTCATCATTGACGTTATCATTTGTGGTTCCTATCTGATCGCCACCCTGCATCAATGAATGTTTTCTTTTCTGTCGATTTTGTAATATTTTTGTTGTTTGCTTGTCAACATTGTCTATGAACATATTTCTTGCCATCTTTTGATCCACCCAAAATGCCCACTCAAGCACAGAAATTATTACTGATTGTGGACATTTACAGTCTCCTCTATCCCTAACACCTGCATCTTTTTACTCGAACAATTATACTGATAATGTCATTTGTAGGGATACTAGCCTGGTCATATAATTGTTTAAGTTAATGCGCTAATGCGTGCGCTCGTGAATGAAGGCTATGATTGTATTGTTCCATTTTAAGCATCCACCAATAGCCTTGAAAACATCTTCACTGGTTGGAAGTTGTCTTTTAGGCAATTCAGCTGCTGACCCAAACACATAATGTACAGTTGCACTTCTTGTAGAAGAACTCATATTCATAGAAGAACTTAATAAAATAATTGAAAAATGAATCAAAAATGAAATAAAACAACCATGCGTGATCCCATAATGAATACATGGTACACCAGTTATATTGAGAGAAAAATGGATGCAATGCTTATCCCAGTTGTCTGAACTAATTGGTTATTCATAAAAAAGTTTATAAAGATAAAACACAAATTGTATATGCATATCATTTCTTTTTTTGAATAACCTAGGTCACAAATTTAACATGTTCAGTCACAAAAAACTCATAGTAAATATAGTACAAATTTCGAACAAAAGCTGGGAGTAGTAAAACTATGTAGTTTTCAAATATTTGTACATATTCCATGTACTACCATGATGTAACAACTTTTTAATAATGTTTCAAAAAAAATTTTTTTTTGGCCCACCCTAATATATATATATATTAAAAGACATTAAAAAACTCACTCATTTACTCATAGGCATCTTTTGACATAAGATAAAGAATGATTAAAATAATACACCACAATGTGCAAAGGGAAATAACACGTGTCATCGATACAATTATAGATTAATCACGCTATACAGGTACAACGTCCGTAATACAAAAAAAAATCATTAGCTGCTCCGTCTGCAATCCCGTGCTTGTAACACAAGATCGCGTCCGTTCACGAGATCGTGTCTGTCACACAAGATTGCGTCTGTACACAGGATGGCGGCAACATTTACTGTATGTTTCATGACAGGCATGATACGTCTCTCTACTGGCCCACCAAAAAATTATCTTACTTAGCTACCAGTAATTGCATTGGTCCTGCCAAATGTCAAGTGGCACAGTAAATAAGCTCTTTACAATTTTTTTAAACGACAGCCAAGGTTGGGAAAGCTTATCGACTAACCCAACGTAATAATATTTCGTACAATCATGATCTATACCATGAAGCATTGAAAGCGGATGTCCTCAGGACATTGTGCCATTGGTGCTGTAAGGTCTCCAGTTCATTACTGCTACTGGTACCTTTGAAAGTTTTTTGGTTGATCACAGGCACATTTTGAACGGCGCCTCGAGCAGTTTTCGATATCTAGGTAACTGTCCACATATAGTGCATCGTAGCAAGCGGACCACAATGAATGCTTGTGAGTTTCATCGTGGGAAATGATTGATTGCTGGGTGGAAGATAACCGGATAACAATTTAATGTTTTTTTTGCACCACGCAACGAAACTGTCCCGAGAAATTGAGCAGCCTATTGATCACCTTTAACTAAAGATTGTCAACCGGGCTCCCCTCGGCAAAGATACCCGCATCTCTGTGGTGCGCACTGCCATGGTTGACACCAATGTCGGTAAAGCATGTTTTATATCCCCAAATACTATACAATGTGGCTTTAGAAATAACTAGATTATATCCGAAATACTCAGACCTATTAAGTAATGATGACCAAGCTAGGGCAGCTATTGGGATCAGTATATGATTACCACAGACTCGATTTGTGGAAAATCTCTCAGAACCGTGTCTAGTCAATCGTGCCAACTAATGTATCGTATAACTGGTTTACTTGTGTGTGGCATACTTACCTAACATGATTTCCTCGACTAATGATTGAATATGATCGAAAAATTATCCTATGATCCATAGAAGTAACAGCTTTGATATGATGAAACATAAGTTTTCCCTCGTATATTTCCCTGACAAGAAATGTCATGTGAAAGAATATCAAAAGATCAGATATCGTTTTATCTAACTAAGAGTAGTTTATGTTTGCATGTACTATTAAAATGGCATCTTTATATATTACTATGCATTTTTTTTACTTCTGTTGATAATCATATATAATAAAAGGCAAGTGTGTATCTGTTCCACCAATAGTATTTGATAAAGTAATAACGGTATGGGAACGTCGTCGCTATAAATAAATAAAACAATCCTCTATGACGTGATTTTCCGATGGTACATATTTTTTTTTATTTTATTTGGTGCTGTATCGTGCCTCATCAACTTGTCTTTGTGCTGCAGAATGACATAATAAAGTATTTTTTTTTTTTTTTTGTGTTACTTTTCAGTTCATTTTTATATAAGTTTTTTTAATGCTTTGTTTTGCTTTTAATATTGAGATAATTAAGGTAATATAAATTAGCACCCATATCTTTATCTAATGGTGTTTGTTTTGGCTTGATTGGTTTTGTTGGTTAGGTTGGTTTCTTTGGTTGATTGGTTAGCTGGTTTTGTTAGTTGGCTTGGTTGGTTGTTTGGTTTGATTGGTTGCTTAAGTTGGCTTGTTTGGTAAACGTAAATTTTGACGTATGAAATGTAGGTCATTTCTGCACAATTAAATATTGAATAAAATGAGGGAACAAAATACGTTATTTAAACGTTAGTGATGCTTTCGGTAAGCAGACTGTTTGTAGTTTGAGTTGCCAGTCATTACTCGCTCACAATTGTTTTTTGGTTGTTGACGGCTGAGTTTAATTTGTATTGAAAAATGGACTAGCCTTGCTGTTAAAAAAAAAATGGTTTATAAAAAAGTATATAATTCAGCCCGTCATTCGATGGGCTAAAAATACTTGTCAGATAATAATTCACGATGCTACATAATTTTAAACTAAAGTGGTTGTGGATTGTTTTTAATCCAGGCAGTGAAATTAAAATACTAATGTTTGAATGGCAATATTTATTAACAATTCGATCTCACAGCAACCTTGATATAATAAGCAGTCGAGAAATGATTAAAATCATTGATAAACAAAGAACACCATCACCAAAAAATAGTGCACAGTAGCGCGAAAAAGAGAACATAATTTAGTCATTAATCATTTTGAAATAGTTAACATCATCAAGAAAAAAATGAACACAATTTAGAAAAAAAGTTTACCACCATCGAGGAACAGTAAACACCATCGAAAAATAGTGAGCCTCATCAAGAAATAGTTGAAATTATTAAAATCAATGAAATAAACATCAAGAATTAATACACATCATCAATAAATAATGAACATCATTAAGAAATAATGAACATCATTGAGAAATAATGCACAAAACAATTTAAGAAACATTGAACAATATCGAGAAATAGTGAACACCAACCATCCAGGCTTAACGACTTAGGTACGAATGCCTATTACCCAACATCCGATGCGCAATACATGGCCCTGACAATACTTTGTGCGTTATCTCATGAAAACGTCGGCGTCATATCCGGCTTGACGGCAATAGGTAAATGGCCTTCACCCAGAGGTCATGAGTTTACTTTTTTTCTTTATAAAAAGAAAAAGATAAGTTATATTTTATAGTTATCAAAACCACGAGTAAGTCAGGAAAAAAAAAAAAGAAACATTGCTTAGTTTGCTAGAAGTTTTTTTTTTTAGATACTTTTAAAAAAACTAAAAAATTATCAAATCTCATTTTCACAAAAATAAACTGCACAGTTTTAAAGCTTACCCAAAGTAGAAAAAAATGATATAAAACACATATATGGGCTATGAAGGAAACATACAATATAGTCCAAAATGTAAGGACACCTGTTTGGTTCTGTTATATTTTGTTTTGTTTTAAAAAATATATGAATGATTCATGTTTTTAATAATGAACACACGCTGGTGAGAGGGGTGAAATGACAGGTATAGAGGCAAACACGAGGTCCGAGTTGCAACACAATATTAACTTTCATTTACGTAATAGAAGGTTTATCCCAGGTGTAATTTTTTACCAAAATGTCAAAAACATTAACTCGTAGTACAGTTATACACTAGTAGAAGGTATTGTAGTAACTTTAATTATACAGAATGACTCAAGGACACGTGGGTTCAATATCTCTAGACTAATACTCTATTCATTACTACAAATTCACTTTACATTTAAATCTACAACTACTAAGCTAAACTAATACATCCACATGGAACAATCACTGCAGGCGACAAGCGAGTCGAGCGTGTTACCTTCAGGTAACGAACTCGTTGTTCTAAGAATAACTTCCTAATTGCTAAGTCACGATTGACCACTTTTTATCTGGTCACTGCTTATATCTGAGGTCCGAAGTAGATCCCCCACCCTCTTAATTCAGGTCACGTGACTGGTCTCGACGCATCGTCCTGATGCTAGCGCCAGATGAGAAGGGGGAGGGGAACGACTGTTGTTTCACCCCCATCCCATCTCTTATTTACACACCTGTGCAGGTGACGAATGGCGCAGCGCCGTGTGTTAGAATAAGAGAGTTATAACAGTATAAACGAACAATAGTCAAGGACTCTTAGCTTTAAAGGGCCCCCCTCCGCCGTCGCTGTTGAATTCAATGGGCAAGGGGTGTCCAGCGCTTGTGATTGTTATAGAGGTCGTAGATGTTTAGGCTGACTCAATGAACACACTTTTATAATGGGTAACACCATTGTCAACACCATTGTCAAGGGCAAGTGGTGTCCAGTGCTTGTGATTGTTATAGAGGTCCTAGACGTTTAGGCTGATTCAATGAACACACTTTTACAATGGATAACACCATTGTCAACACCACTGTCAAGGGCAAGTGGTGTCCAGTGCTTGTGATTGTTATATAGGTCGTAGGCGTTCAGGCTAACTCAATGAACACACTTTATAATGCAAAACATTTCCACAACATATATGGCTATTAGGGTGATAACAATTTTCATTATTTTTCGTAACCAACATGAAACCCCTTACATTCTAAATCAGTTGAAAAACCCCTGACGACTTTTTGGATGCTGCCCAGTGTAGTCTAATAAATAATGTCTTATGGGGAACAAAGTAAATACTTTTTCTTTTAGATGAGTTAGCAATGGAAATATTACACAGAAGCTATATTGTTTCATATTGAAAACAGTGGCATATATATATATATATATATATATATATATATATATATATATATATATATATATATATATATATTTATGCAAAGTATTGATTGCTAGAATATGAATCATATTGTGAAAAAATCTGGAAATTGAACTATATTATTATTTTAAGTTAAAATATATACCGTAATTTGAGATATTATACTTACACCTTCGAAGCTTGCATTGAGAAACGGAAAATTCGTATTAGACAAGTATGTAATTGGTAGGCAAACATCGTCACGTCCTTTGATGTGAATTTTTTTTTCAATCTCAGCTAGGATACAGAGAAGCTAAATAAAATGACATCAGAATAAATCTCACGTCATACTTTTTAAGAAAATTAAATATAACACAAGATAATGAAATAGATTTTTTTTTACTATTAAAAGAAATATACACGAAATGTTACGGGCTTTTTCTATATACTTCATGCATGTTACAGGCTCTATGGTTTATGTTACAAGATCTGTGTTTTAATTTAAACGTGGGGATGTCAAGTTTATGTCCGCCTCTTTTCAATTTGGTTGCTCACTCATTTGGCACAACTCTAATCGTAAAACTTCGGATTGAATTGTCTCTGTCACTAAATATACTCAAGCTTGTTACTTTAAAAAAAGTAAAATATTAGGGAGCGACCGATATGCCTTTTTACCGATAGTCCGATACCGATATTTTCCCCCAGCATTTTTACCGAGACCGATACCGATATTTTCTTTTTAGGGGCTGTCCATTATTTATGTCAACAAATTTTTGTCGATTTTTACCTCCCCCCTCCCCCTTGTCAACAACTTGTCAAACTTCCAGAGACCCCCCTCTATAAAATTACGTCAACATTTGATTACCCCCCCCCTAAAATGGTGGCTTCCAAAATGTTTATGTGGCAAAATTAGTAGGAATATAGTTAGTTTAATTAAAATACTGAATGTTAAGCGAGTGAATAACACAGAACTACAAACGCTGCTTAATTTTCCTATTTATTAAGTAATTATATTAAATTAAAAAAAATAACTTTTCTTGACCTTCCCCCCCCCGAACAATTGTCAAAAATTGTCTAACCCCCCCCTCCTCCCTATTTTGTTGCCGTAATTAATGGACAGCCCCTTAAGCAACAACAATGCCAAACACGTGTTATTCTCGTGGTGTATGACGTATTTCAACCCATGTTCACATATTTTGTAACACTTCGCCCACGCGTGTCTTGTTTCCCCCCCCTCTTCAGATACCAATATTTTTTTTAGTCAACAACAATTCCAAACACGTGTCTTTCTCGTGCTACAGCTAATGACGTATGTCAACCCATGCTTACCCCTTCCCTGTCATATTTCGTGACACTTCGCCCACACGTAAGTCTTGTTTCCCCCCCCCCCCCAACTTCCCATCCCAACAAAAATACACACAGATGTTCACTAATTGTATCATTCTAGGTCATTAATTAGAATTAAGAAATGCCAATCCTATTGTTTCAAGGTCATATCTCTGATGTAGACAATTTCTGTGTACGGGTTTTTTTTTTCCTTTTTTTTAAATCTTGTCTGATCTGGTTATAGAATCTGATTATTTACTGATTTTTTTTTTTATGCAACTCTGTTGTGAAAAAAAATCAATGTATCAGCAGCCAAAAAACGGCCGGTGCGACAGTTAACCCACAGTGCCAATATCGGTTCGACTATCGGTCGCTCCCTACAACAATCGGCCGATCCGATATTAACCGATAGTGCCAATATCGGTCCGATACCGATACCGATCCGATTATCGGTCGCTCCCTATAAAATATACATGTACATGGCGCTTTCAATTTATCTGATGCAGAATGCTGAATTGTTCTTTACTTCATGTGCATTAAAAACACGTAAAAAAAGTTTAATGGCATGGTTATAAATAAAGAATTAACTTCATTTGTGTTTGTTAGTTACAAACAATGACGTTTATATAATAATTATTTATTTAAAAAAAATACTATTTCCAATTCCTAAACATGAAACATTTATTTTACTTGATGCATATTTGAAACAATTTTTTTATGTATTTTTTATGATATATTTTTAATTATCTATGTTAGAAAAATATGCCGGTAAACTATCAAAATGTTCCTTTAATCATCAAATAGTTATGATTGGCAACAATAACAATTTACCTTTCATTATAACATAATTATGATCTTCAACAACCCACATTTACCTTTAATAATCACGGAATTATGTCGCTAAACAACATCGCAAGATAAATACGAAGGTCAACAGCCCACATAATGTCAATCATAAAGAAAACTTATCCTCGTTATGAATCGTCATTCTATACTCTGCCATAATTGTTTATTTTGAGTTTATCCGTAATACTTTGGTGTGACACATTACTGGATCATTGTATGACGAGCATCTCCTGATACGTACTACATGCCAAGTAAACTTAAAAGAATGCAGCTGAAGAAATATATTTATTTATAAACATTTGTATTTATTTCAAAGGAAGTATTTGTGTGACAATGTATTGCTTTAATTTGCAAGATATTACGTCAGTGTTTAAAAATCAAATAATATTATATTATTTGCTTATCAACCTCTTTTTTTTTATCAAAGGCCTATATTAATATGTACGATATCAATTTTTATTTTACACTTAAATCGGCATATATACGCTTTTACAGATCGATTTAAAACTCATAACTAAACATTTGTTGCGTCAGACGAACTGTACAAAAAATAATTTAAAATAATGTGCAAGGAAAGCTTGATTCGATTGTGTAACAACTTTATAAATTATTTTTTTTTTATTTATCATAGCCTATCTGTCGTGACACAACTCTAGAGAAAAAGGACAATACAAAAATATATACATTTATTCCCCGTGACTGAGAGACGTACGAGAGAATGAAGATAATGAATATGGATGTATGGCGGAAGACATGAAGATGATGTACAGATCAGAAAGTGATTGATAAAGTGTTGAACATTAAGTACTAAGTACTGACAGAGACACGTATTGATGGTTAAAGAACCATTCGTTTGTTCATCAAATACAGCAATACCTGAAATATCCATTTGTCCTTACTGGAGATTGAACCAGAGACCATCAGGTAGACAGTCGATAACTTTGCCACACGACCATCAGTTTATAAATACAAATGGAGCAAATTGTGTGTTTTGTACTACTCTTTATTTGATCCCCATCACAACTAGGTGTGTAATAACATTGCAGGCACCATGGTGGACATAATGGGAAAATTTACTTTAAAAAGAACAATTACCTAAGTCCTCAACGCACGGCCTTCCGTCCTCCTCAGGGGAGATGAACTCTCTCAGTGATAACTGCGGACTGAAACTTAGTCTCTTAGAGCCCGTTAGATCAGACTTGCTGTGGCTCTCAACATCTGGAGACTGCCATAAAGCCCAATGACCAGCAAGGTTCAGGACTGGACCACCCTGTGGTCCGCCAGCCCGGGGCACTCAAAAAGCACATGACCCATGGTTTCCTCCACTTCTCTGCAGCGTCGGCAAAGGGTATCGACATACGCTGGCACACGCTGCATCAAGTGAGCTCTTTCGTGCACTCACGGGCTGCGCTTGGGCGTGTTACCACTGCGCTTGGGCGTGTTTCGACATAGTAAGGCAGTCGGCCCTTTCAATCCCAGGCACGTCCGCATGCCTGGGGACCCAATGAAGGGTCACTAACACATTTTGTTATGACGCAAGACGCTGTAAAGCCAACATCAGGGCTTCCAGTAGCTCATGCCTTTCTCCCGTCTCCTTGACATCTTGGAGAACAGAGAGCGCATCAGTCAGGATAACATTGCTAATAGCAGGCCAAGAACATTACCGAATACGCCCCCCCAATGTGATCCACTGCCTCACTAGTGGCTGTAATCTCTGCCTCGTAAGCAAAGAGTGACCCACTTGACCCTGCAAAGTCTTCGACAAAACTAGTTTGTTGGAAACTTATATGAAACTCAAACAATGAGCTTGTTCGGCCGTCAATACTGGTTACAGAAGCATCAATAGCGTCCCCCGCATAGGATCAAATCGTTGTCATAGCCACATTGTGCAGTGTTTTGCGATCCTTTGCTTTACCAGCATTGGTTTCAACCAGGACCGTACGGACATCCTACATGTAGGTTGATTCACCAGGAAGTGCCCGGGATGCGATCTTTAGCATAAGGCGGTTGGTAGGCAGCTCGATTTCTAAGGACAGTTTAGAAGCATTATGCATGAAAAACTTAATCGTCAGCCGCTTTCCTTCCACCCAGCAATCGACCATTTCCCTAAGGACAGAGGGGCTCCTCTTGCCTCTTATACCGGTCGTAAGCATTTATCACGGCCCGCACCCTACGAATGCATAATAGAGGCACTGATTTCCACCTCTGCCGTTGGTGCAGTTCGAAAAGTGCTTTCGATAAGCTGGAAAGCCTGATTTTGTACAACGTCCAGGGCCTATAATAACTTGCTAACAGCTGCCAGTAACAAGGTGTTAAGATAAGTGTCCAATACTAGAAACAAAGATAAGTGTCGTGAAAACAAATGGACTATGAACATTGATACGAATCGCAAGCTTCCCAAAAAGAATCTAGCCTGGTCCCATCTAGCCAAAAGATGAGAGCATACAATGCACACATAGTATGTAACACTTTTATAACAAATGCATTTGTTTTAAAGAAACAAATTAATGTAAAATTGTGTTTACATGAAAACAATATGTTCGGGGATAAAATTTAAAATGTACTTACTATCAAAGCTTTTGGCTCCATACTGTACTTCGTAAGATAGGTTTCTAAATGCGCTACAGCAAAATGAACTGTCGTATTAGAATTCATTTACATAAGTAGGTCGTAAACTTCAACATAATATAAATACAAATAAAAATCAATATGTTAGATCATCCGCTTGACAGAAGTTTGTAACCTAATTTTATAACAAAAGATGAATGTATATTTAAAAATGGTGGTAATACGGTTAATTTATTAAAATTATATTTAGCTTCTATTGTTCCTTGTATATTCAATGAACCATCGAACTCATAAAATGCCGATTCTTTATTCTACAGTATATAAAATACTTGCGAGTGCATGAAGGTGTCATTAAAAAAAATCAGCGAAGCGCTAAAGGCAACGCAATGAAAAAAAAAAGGACAAGAAATAAAAATAAAATAAACACTTGACAGGGGAGTTGTTTTGTATAAATAAAAAAAAATTAAACTTAACACAATGAAATAGGAACGCACATCCATTTTTTGATGTTTTTTTTATTATTATAAAATAATGTATTTTTTTTATAATAGTAATTGGTGGATGTTTACATATACTATTCCACAACAATATATACAGTATTTCGTAATACTGGTTTGTTACAGTATACGTAAATTTTCTAGACAGTATACGTAATATATGTTATACATTATACGTAATATATGCTATACAATATACGTAATATATGTTATACAATATACGTAACATATGCTATACAATATACGTAATATTTGCTATACAGTATACGTAATATAAGCTATACAGTAGAGTGTTTCAACATTTTTTTTTAAAATTTAACCACATAGGGCATTAATGGATGAGGATTGATGTATTAGGTAACCAGTAAAAATTTCAGTCAAAAAGATTGACATTAACAGACTGCTCAAAGGATCTCCTTCTTTTGGCATATTCGAGGCGTGAGTGTTGCCGGTCTAACTCTTAGAGAAAAAATTGATTGATGTTTTATAGCCATATACAAAGCACAAACGAACAAAGAAATATATATTTCTATAAAGTATTATATACACAATTCATATATACCTGATGTTATATATATTTAAACTTGTAGTCATTTTATTATGAATGATTATGCTAACTATATTAAATACACACAATACCATTTTATAGCTATATAAAGTTTAAATAAATATAAAATTTATTTATATAAATTGTGATTATTATGAGTCTAATACTTTATACACATATATAGATCTTTGTTCATTTGTGCTTTTGTATATGGCTGTAAAACCTTCAATCAATTTTGCTCTAAGAGTTAGACCGGCAAAACTCACTCGTCCCTGTTCGTAAGCCTATATGATGCAATTTTGGAGTGGATTTTTTTTTTAAATTGTCTTTGTAGTGTACTATTATTGACATTTAAATTGTTAATTCCGCATTATTCATTCTGCAATGTACACTGCTGTGCGTTATTTTTCTTTCAGATTTCAGATTTAGAGTTCAATTGTAATAATTAATATGGCATCTATACCTAAAAAGACTTTCAAAACTAGATCTGAAATCGATGTCTGGTTGATTGGTCAACAGTTAGCGTATCTTCATTTAGTCACTTGTTCTAACAGCCTAGCAACTATGGGGCTCACTCTGCGTCGTTTGCTTTATTACTTGAAGAGTCAGAAGCTTTCTCTCTCTGAAAGCTGCTCAAATGTGATCGATGAAGTTTTTGCTATATGGTTTATAGCGCACATCCCAACGACACAGAAACCCAATGCTGTTGCCAAGCTGAAAGCATTGTACGAGATATATGTTAAGCTTGGCAAGAACATAGGCTGTCGAAGTGATAGGCAGATGGAGTTGAACGTTAATTTTTTCTAGCTGATGAATCAACAATAGTATCAATGTCAACAAGTACAATATATAGAGCTAGAAAACATTTTGCCAATCAGTAAACCAGAAGGAGATGTTTGTGCCAAGCACACCATTAGTTGCTCATTTTGATGGAAAATTACTACCAGATGTTGGTGGCCAATCAGACGAGCTCGTTTATCGAATGCCAAGTGTTGTGTCTGGAGTGAAGGTTGAAGAGCTGCTGACAATTCTACAACTTCCAAGAGCAACTGGTGAGTTAATGGGTAAAGCTGTGGTTCAGATACTACATGAGTTGAAAGGTGTCCCAGAATGGCTGGCTGGTGTTTGTTTTGATACAACAAGTTATAAAACAAGAGTTCATACTGGCGCCATAAAAGTTATTCAGCTAATGTTTGACAAACGCCTTCTATTTCTAGCATGCCGTCATCACATCTTTGAAATAATATCAGCATCATTGTTTGACAAGTTGTTTAAATCATCTGGACCACACTTTTCACTGTTCAAATGTTTCAAGGAAACGTGACCAACCCTTGATACATCACGATTTGCTGCTATTGATGTCTCTACATCCAGCTCAGAGTTGACAAACAGTGAGAAAGCTTGGCTTTATGAGAGATAAGCAGACCATGATGTTTAAAGGGGCTCAACATGAGTACACTATTATTTGATTAACAGGAATTCTCTATCAAAATAGTATACACATATATGTTACTTACTAATTGTATAACAATCATCATTCCATGTCTTATAGGTTCTAGGCTATAGTGGGTCAAATATTGATGAAAACTATGTGAAGTGCAATGATTGGAATTCAGGATAAAACAATGAGTAAATACTAAACATTTCAGTCTGCTACCTCTTTTAGTTTTTGAAATATATACGTTCAAATATCGCGAAAATGTTACGCGAACTCGCGACTACCCTTAACAATTTAAAAAATCATATCTCACAAAGTTTTTGACCAAATGGTCTGAAATTTTCAGGAATCTCTCAACTTTTAATGTACAACAAGCACTGAAAATTTAAAAAGATCTGAAAGGGTCAGGTGAACAATTGTCAAAAAAACTGGTTGAGTTAACATGGAATGACACTTTTGCAAAAAAAAAAAAAAAACTTAAAAGTTTGATGCTAATGAGCAGTCATCTAGACTCAATATTTTTTCATACAATTTGGCTTAAGTATTACTGATATGAAACCTCACATTTCTGGGGGCATGTAAAAGTGAATGATTTTTTTTTCACCATTATCCTTTGAAACACTCTACTATACAGTATACGTGATGTATGCTTTACATGATATGCAGTATACGTAATATATGATATACAGTATAAGTAATATATGCTATACATTATAGTAATATATGCTATGCATGTTATACAGTATAGTAATATATGATATGCAGTATACGTAATATATGCTATACTGTATACGTAATCTATTTTTTCCAAAAACCTCAATATATTTATTTTTGTGTTTATGTGTGCAACATTATAAAAATTCAAAAGAACACATATAGCAGAATGTTATTATATGACTATTTAAGAACATTACTCTTTC
Organism: Bulinus truncatus; assembly: GCA_021962125.1. Taxonomy (NCBI): domain Eukaryota; kingdom Metazoa; phylum Mollusca; class Gastropoda; family Planorbidae; genus Bulinus; species Bulinus truncatus. The sequence continues at coordinate 44,393 of JAGDYQ010000470.1, forward strand.
CATGCCCTCGGTCGAGCAATATGATTAGGAAATTCCGTAAAAATATTAAACAGACGACGTTTTTCAAAATATATAATACGTAATTTTTCTCGATTTCGCATGAAGTTCCGCCATCAGTTTCACAGCACATTCAGCAATTTGGTTAGATCTGGGAATGTCAGTTAATAACTTCTCGACTGACCAATGGGTCTTTAACACTTAATTGCCTTCTTGCATTTTATTATGATGAGTGAGGTAAATAGTTCATTGAAGGACGCTTCATTGTAGTGTTGCGAATCGAACCAAGCATTTGCCCATTCGTAGCAGATGAAGTTGCAGGCAGAAGCGAGAATACTGCGCCACTCTGGTATCAGAAATAATGCTATAACAGTAAATATTGCCTGGTGTAAATTTGGTAATGTATTCCAGTTGATGCGAGGCCAACGTGGATTCTCGCCTTTGCTAACATCTTTTGTCAGCTTAAAGAGTGACATAGTTTTGTGTTAATTGGCCCATGAAGGAATAGTTGAGTTCTTGTTTGCACATTGGCTCTTGAATAAGAAAATTCATGACATGCTTCAGAAGAAGGTCGAGTACATGGTGCTGACAGTCAATATATTGTGGCTTCTGAAAGCCATTGCTCAAGACATCATCCTGTATGAGCTATACAATCCCGTGCAAATGGTCAGTATTTCTGCGGTCGTGTTGCAAATTAACATACAAATATTTTCTCAAGCATCATATTCATCTATTAGCTGATGTAGTTCATTGTGAATGGTCGCGGCAGAACCATTCTCACATTTGAGAATACCGAGTTTGATTTCGGGTGTCATCTTTTTCAGCAAACCTACTTGATTCTCTTCCCCTTGCACTCTTTTACCATTAAACTGGATACAATAGGGATCTTTGCTTTGAGGTTTTTGAAAAATTTTAGTTTTCATTTTCCGTCCTTCAGAGATTACTCGTTTCCAGACACCCGCCTGACTTGGAACCGGCACATCATGACCCTGTTCAGCAATGGATGAAGAACGTCATGTGCTTTATGTGTGGAAATGTTTTTCAGTACTAGTAAACCCGCCGTTCTAGTGCTTGCTCTTTGGTATTTCTGTTTGCATCCAGAAGATGACGTTTAAGAAATAGTTGGCAACTCGGGTGAAGAAGCAGAGGTTTCAGAATCCGAAGATTTTGAGACAGTTGTATGTTTTTGTGTAGGTTTTGAGACAGTCGTGTGTGTTTGTGTAGTTTATGAGACAGTTGTGTTTGTTTGTGTAGGTTTTGAGACAGTTGTAAGTGTTTGTGTAGGTTTTGAGACAGTTGTATGTGTTATTGTAGGTTGTGATTGAGAAAAGCTGGCTTGAGATTGAGTTTTTGATAGTCGGATTCATTTTCTTGGGTGGAATGATTCCAAAGGGGCCTGTTTGACCATTGAATAACCAATCTTTCCCCCACTGTTAACTTGCCTCTGATAGAGCTCCTTATCCTCTGTGCTTTTCCATTCTCCATTAACGTTGGTGACATCAAATAACTGAGAAAGTGTTATCAGTTGGTTTCTTTTTGTTTTTGTCATATAAATCAATTAGACCATTGAGTTTCATTCTGATTAGTGTACTGGATAATAGTGGAAAGTCTTGAATTTCCCTCCAGAGTAATTCTATATCAGTCATCATAATTTTGATTCGATCCAGTTGCCGTTTCTGGCTATTGAACAGAAAAGTGAAGTTTCCAAGAATTTGACGGTTTGTCGGCATCCATGTGAGATTGATTAGCTTTTCAACAGATAGAATTCTTGAATACCTCTTCTGTTTAGAAGATGAGGGAAGATGAGTATAGTAAATGCCTTGTTTATGAACAAATGGAAAAAGACGACTGAAATGTGCTTAAAAGCAGTCTAGATAGTCATATATACTAATTCAGTGTGAAATCAAAACCGAGCGTCAAATTGCGCAATATGAGAAAACAAAAATTAAAAGGTGGTGGAACTTTTTTCAATTTAAAAAAAAATTAATGTTGCTACTGTCATCTACATATAATTGTTCCTCAAATGTAAGGGGTTTCAGTTTCGTTACGAAAAAAAATGAAAATAGTTATCACCCTATCGTGCATGTCATTCTACAGCTATATTCTTACAAGCAAGGCGTAACACCCATTTACATCGCTAACTAATTTACGGCAGTAAATAATTGTTAAATAATTTCACTACGTTGTGCTACTCTTACTCTAGATGCATAATCTGAACTTCATTTATGGTATAGTGATTATCTTTTTTTGTGTTAACTGAAACATTCGATCTAATGGAACAATATGCTAAGTTATTGTTACTAGACATTGTGAAAATTTAGAAAAAAACAAACAAAAAAACTACGTAATATGAAAATGCTTTTAGGTTAAAATCGCTCAGAGAAAACTCATTCGAGTCTACTAAGGAGTTTAAGACTTTTTTTTTTTTCATTATATGATTAATTCTCTCACTAAAATTTTGAAAGAATAAGCTGAATTTTATCATTAGTTGATTGACTAATTTGGATAAACACCAGAATCGATAAATATAAATATAAGACTAGTGTTGATCGTCTGGTGGAAGACAACGCAGAATACATTGACAAAAATTTGTATGCACAAATCGAACATTTAATTCTTTTATTTGAAATATCATTTAAACAATCTAAATCCTGAATTGAGCCATTGTACAAACTGATTGAGGAAAAAAAATGTTGGATTCATTCCCTAACACCGAAATAAGTATTAAATTGTTCATATGCTTCATGATATTTAACTGCTCTGTAGAGAAGTCATTTTCAAAATAAAAATAAAAAAAAAAAAAAAAAAAAAACATTTGCCATTAATTTTAAACTTTTAATAATTTTACACTAATATCAAGAAACTTTGAAAAAAACGTAGACATTTGAATCGTATTAATTGATTAACAATTTGGTTGATGGGAGATAAAAAAAAAAGATTATGTACATGTTAAAAATATTAAAAATAAATAAAAAAAAAGAAAACACAATCTAGGATTTGGTTACACGAGCATTAATTTTTGTTGGAATTCAAGAACAACTTAGCGATATCATATTTTTTTTTTTTTAAATGGCTCCTCACATTATAGTTTACATAGGACTAGTGCTTGATTTAAGAAGAAACAAAAGGCAGGGTGAAAAAAAAAAAAACTATAGCAGATCTAGGATGACAATGCTAAGTGCCTGGGATATCCCCAGCAGCCACAACGGCCGCTAGATGCCAACAAACTGTGAAGGGATTTTGTTCATAGGGATTTGGATATGCATCTTAGAAAAAATCAACAAAAAAAATAAAACAATATCGGTAAACGCATGCATCTTAACACAGTTTACGTTATTTAAGAAGTGAATTTATTTTTAACAAAAATGCTATTTTTTAAATTTATTCCCTGCTTGTTGAAATTAAAATATCATTTTTTACAAATATTTCAATAAGTTAATTTTGACAAATTGTTCCATAAGTAATTCTTTGTTGGTTAGTCACAAGGTATATCGCTGGCAGAATGCCTTCCGTCTTTTAACCGCATTGTGGATTACAACTTTGCATCAAAATATTGAAGTGGTGGGCCATTAATTTGAATAAACATCAAGTATCAGGCGGTTTCAACACCTAATGAATTGCAAAGAGATGTGTGAGTTAAATTCATTGCGCTGAATCATCTATCGCATCCTGCGCTATATATCGGCAAATCATTTTTTAGTTATAATAATCTTTAAGCTCTGTCTCAGCGACATGTCCATATTTTGTCATGCCAAATTGGTGCACTACGGCAGAATTATGACAGGCTTCAAATTTAAACAAAAAAATGCGAAGTTCCATAATTCACGATCTACATACAACATCAGTTCTTCAGAGATGTTGGCCAGTTTAATTTACATACACATTCAGTACGTTATACTTACAGTGTGCTGCTTTCAAAACTTGAGGAGATGTTGTCAACCAAACTGTGAAACCACTTTAAAAACAAAAATTAATGTGTTTGTTTTGCATAAGTTAGTGACATAAGCTTGATTGTTTTGAAATTACATGAGTGAGGAAATTCCTTTAGAAATATCTGACTGCTAACACCATCATACTCTTGAAAAATGATAATGTTTTATAGCATTTATAAGTTCAGCATTTGCTAATCTGATGATGATCTTGTTTGTAAAACTAGTTACAATTGGTTAATAATCTAAAGGGCTTCATTGACTAGGCGTATTGTTAGTTCAAACACAAAAATTAATTTCATTAGTTTCTGACTTATTCCATTGCATTGGGTTTTATCCCGAACAGTTATGCTTATATCCACACTGTTTCAAAATGTTTACCAAAGCTAGAGAACTTTGCCAGATTGTTTCAACACTGCTCAACGAAAATACCACCCAGCAAATATCGAATGAACGACTAATTTTTTAGTATTTCTATGTATACTTCTTTGCCACAATTTCCTTTTTTTTTGGCCATCCCAAAAATGCGCATATAATGATTCAAGAAATATCTGAAATTATGACAGTTCTGTAAAATTTTTTAATACATCGTGAATAGCTAATTGCAATGTGTGAGCCATGTTGTGAATAATAACTATATCAGTGTTAATATTCTGTTTAAATAATATCAAGCACCCTGCATTTCACTTATACCGCCAGTGAAGATTCTAATAAGCCGCCTATTCTATATATCATCTGTAAATCCAAACTTATGTAGAACTTCAAGCATTGCATTGGCGATATCATTTCCAGTATCACTAGGAAGTTCCAAGAGATCTAAAAACAAATTGTTGATTTCATTGTTACACGTTATTCTTATATAACGGATCAAAAAAGTTTTCACTGAAACTGAGGTACTTTCATCAAGTAATAAGGAAAATGTGCATACCTAAATTTGTATACATAATCCAATAAGTGACTTATATGTTTTCATCAGCATTCTATTGAAGCTTTTTTTTTGTCATGTCTTAAATTCTGCTAGAGATATTCCTTTTGGAAAAAAAAATAATCGTTCTGTATGTTTCCTTCAGATTTTTTTTTTTTCATCAAATTTTTTATCGGCATTAAAAGTATGTAAGAGTTCATTCCATATATTTGGGAAACATTCTAAACTATTTGGTTGGATACTGATGTAATGAATTTCAGTTAGGTGCTCAATAATAACTTTCTTTACACCCAACAAAGAAAGTGTATTGCATTTTAATATGTGATAAGTCCATTTTCATGCCAGATATGCATATTTACACGCACATTTCTGCAGTGCCTCGCACAATCGTCCATTACACCAATGTTCATTTAATCTAGGTTTTCTAAATATACTGTCAAATCTATATAATATGCCCAAATTAGAAAATATTCTTGAATGCAATTGGGATGGTTTTCTAAACAAATGCCACGGCATCTTGTCGCAACTGCCAAGCATTGTATGTAGGTATTGAATTTACATAACTGGAATGTTGAAGTTGGTCAATTATGGCTTAAAAAAACCAGTTAACATCACTTGGCACATCGAAAATAATGCAGCCTCGCTCCTCAATTATTTTTTGTCAGATTTGTGTGTAAACAATATTGGAGTCCCCGAGGCCTAAAATCCAAACGTTACAGTATGAATTGCAATGACTGTCCGAGCAGGCGCTGTTCTAGGACTAGGCCGGGAAAAACTGATATACACCCGCACATACTACTATCTCCTGGCCAGGTACATATTCCTAGATCTGCCTTGTGTCAGCGTATTAATATCAGCATCGTCAAGAGAAAAATCATTTTATATTACACTGGTTTCATTTAAAACATACGATGTATCTTATAACTGTGAATAAGCCAATTCAACATAAATCTAGTGAGTGCAGAATAAAGAATTATTTTATAGATACAACCAACTGCTTAGGTATGCTGATGTCAACTTTAAATTAAACTTATTAAAGTCGAATAATCTAAACTTGTAATAACAAATATTACTACAGATATACTGAAACACATGACCTACAAACAGTAAACGTAGTAAGAAGATTATCTTTCTGAAATTCCACTCTTTGAATTACAGTTGTTTGTTTGTTTGTAAAAGACAACTTAGTTTGGGCTAACTATTTAACTTTTTTACACGGCTGCTATTTAGACATTGCAATTAATTTAAAATTATCAAATACAAATGCTTTAAATCTGTGTCTGGATTTCTATATAAAACAATTTTTTGATCGACAACTTGCGCCTTACGACTTAAACGAGATGAAGGAAAAGTGAACTGAAAATGAGAACCAAAGATTTAAAAAAAAAAAAATACTTCTAACTCTTACTTTTAGTTTATTTCAATTGATTTGGTTGATAGAAGCGCAGTAACAACTTTTTTTTCCGTTAAACTTCAAAATTTACCAGTGCTTGCTCGAGTTAAGAGCTGGAGATAAATGTCATCTCCGGCTGGGATAAACATAAGCTAAAGCAGACCTGGGGTGAAGACAGTTCTCAGTGCCGGAGATATTCCTGGCATCCCCGGCGGTAAATCAGGCCCTGAAGTAGCACCCTACAATAACAGATCCAGCCCTTACTACTATATAACTAACATTAAGACTAACACTAAGGGAAAGTTCAAAATGAAGGAGCAAATTAAAGATATGTATATATATATATATATATATATATATATATATATATATATATATATATATATATATACTTATAAGAGGCATCTTTGGTCTGTCTGTCTGTCTGTCTGTTCCCTTATAACTCAAGATCCAGATAACCAAATAATGTGAAATTTGTTACACATACACATAATTACATGGGGATGGTTATAGGACAGGTTTCGTTTCATCTCGATGGGTAGTTTAATTGTAATAAATTATTTTAGTACTTTAAAGTATTATCGATAATAGGAACGCCATGTCATTTTCCGATGATACATTTTTAATTTCCAAGTGATACATTTTTAAAAGAGGGGTAACTTCCGGAAACTCCGATTGTAAACATGGTGAAATCAATAGTCACATCTATTTACCTATCGTTTTATGTATTCAGAAGATTAAAATTAAAGGTGCACTTTAATAAACCGAAATACGTTAATTAAAATGTTTCTGTGACATTATTAACATTATTAATACAATCATTTAAAGTAATCTCGACGGCGCCATAGATAAAATTCCTCTGTGACGTCATTTCCCTATCATACATTTTTAAAAAAGGGGTAACTCCCGGAAACTCCAATTGTAGACATGATGAAATCAATAGTCATATCTATTTACCTATCGTTTTATGTATTCGGAAGATTAAAATTAAAGGTGCATTTTAATAAACCGAAATACGTTAATTAAAATGTTTCTGTGACATTATTAACATTATTAATACAATCTCAATGCGTAGTTTAATTGTAATTAATTATTTTAGTATTTTACTATATTAAAGTATTCACGGTATGGGATCGCCGTCACTTTAAATAAAAATCGCGCACCAAGTGAATGTGTAATTGAACGGACGGTGAAGAAAGGGCTAGGGACGGGAAAAAAAAAAAATATTGTTGTTGTTTTTTTTTCATGCTGCAAGTACCCGACTTTGCCCGGGATTAAAATAAGGTTTTCTGTTTATTTAAGAAGCGTAATTTGACGTTTAATTGTACAGAGAGAGGGAGGGGGAGAGAGATAAAGAGAGAGGGGGCAGGGAGGAGAGGGAAGGAGGGGGCAGAGAGGGGGAGAGAAGGAGGGAGGGAGGGAGAGAGTTGGTAGGGAGGGAGATTAAAGGGGGGGGTAGAGAGAGAGGGAGGGTTGGAGAGAGAAAGAGGGAAGGAAAGAGAAAGGAAGGAAGGGAGTAGAGAGGGGAGAGAGAGGATGGGAGAAATGGGAGGGAGTGAGAGATAAAGAGAGAGAGGGGGCAGGGAGGGAGAGAGGGGGGAGGAGGAAGGGAGGAAGGTGGAGAGGGGGAGGGGTGAGAGAAGGAGGGAGGGAGATAGGGAGAGAGTTGGAGATGGGAGAGTTAGGGAGGGAGGGAGAAAGGGAGGGAGGGAAAGAGAAAGGGAGAGAGGGGGTAAGGAGGGAGAGAGAGGGGGAGGGAGGAGAGAGGGGTCGGGAGAAAACAATAGGTAAACAGAAAACCTTATTATAAACCCGGGCAAAGCCGGGTACTTGCAACTAGTATATATATATATATATATATATATATATATATATATATATATATATATATATATACATGCGATGTATCCTTTATACGACTGCAATTTACCTTTTATATGACAGTACGGCTGAAGGTTTATAATAGCTTTGGCCTAAATGTATAAACGAGAGTAACTAAATTTCATAAGCTTATAACCGTTACAGTCAATGTTATGAGTAAAAGGTGTAAAAGTAGCTTTATCCTATTTTTTAATTATTATTTATATGTGTCTCATTTAGAGAATGTGTTCATCTTCTAATACACTGAATTGAATTGTTATAGTAGCAGTGGCTAAAGTATTATCCACCATGCAATTATTGATTACTTTTTTTTTTATCTTATTAGTGTTTTGTTATTTTTGTCTGTCACATTTTTTAATGCGTTATGATAAAAACACAATTTATAATCAACAATGAGATATGTCCACTTCAGTTTAAACAATTTAATGTAAATAGCGTCATGCTTTTATTTCATTTAGATGAACGTGTATATTTCGGAGCTAACGATATTGAACTGGAAGGAACATGGACCTGGGACGACATAAGCCAACCAATAGAGGATTTTATGGGACTATGGCACCAAGGAATTCCATATTCCAGTGACTATTCTGATTGTGGAGTAATTGTTAGCATATCACCTTATCTAGCATATGCAAGTAACTGTGAACAGAAATTTTACTTTTTGTGCATGGAACTTAGTGAGTTTTTCAAGCTGAGCGATACATTTATCGATTACATTTTAATTCATACTAACAGTCAATCGTAGCTCAGCTTCCTCTCACCAATCACCTTTTAAATATTTTTATTTTTCTGTTTATAATTGTATTATAAATACATATCTCTTCCAAGACATTTTCTTTTAACATAAAGTAGTTTTTTTTTTTTTTTTTTAATCACAGTAACAATTTTTATTTAATATATTTTTTCAGCTGAGACTACCACTACTGTTACATCAAGTAGTACAATCTCGACAAGTCCTACTAATAATCTTACATCAAGTAGTACAATCTCGACCAGTCTTACTAATCCTCTTACATCAAGTAGTACAATCTCGACCAGTCCTACTAATACTCTTACATCAAGTAGTACAATCTCGACCAGTCTTACTAATTCTCTTACATCAAGTAGTACAATCTCGACCAGTCCTACTAATACTCTTACATCAAGTAGTACAATCTTTACAAATGCTACTATTACTGCTACATCAACTAGTGCACCCTTTAAGAGTGGAACCTCGGTATTGACAACCACAGATCAGAGACAAACAGAAGAAAGTTCAACACAGTCAAGTGCTTCAAAAGCTAATTACTTCTTCATCCTATCTACTTTGATTTTGTTTTTTATTGGTATTATTGAAAACCAACAATACTGACCGTTTGATGACTTTTTTAGAGTTTAATTCAATACAGAATAAATATTGAGTTTTTTTTTTATTTTCACTACTGTGTACCTATTAGTAATACATCTAATATCTTTGAACACCTTATTTTTATCTCTAATGTTATTACCAGGCTTGCTAAGCCGGAGCCGAGGAGCCGGGAGGCGCTACTTTTTGCTGGAGCCGGAGCCGGAGCCGAAAAAAATCTGGCGGCTCCACGGCTCCCAAATGCTTTTTTTTACAGCAGATTTTTTTTTTTTAGCTTTAAAATTCCAAATTTGTTTGATTGTTTGCCTCCTACAATTTGAAATGTTGTTATTTTTACGAACGCCATGTTTGCGTGACACAACTACAAATATTTTTGTCTCGTGTGATACTATCTTAATAGGGAGCCGGAGCCGTGCCGGAGCCGGAACCTTTAAATTTGTGGGAGCCGGAGCCTAAAAAAATTGGCGGCTCCGCAAGACTGGTTATTACCAATATAAATTTATATATCTCATATATATTCCAATTACATACCTAGAGCCGTAAATATCGATTGTTAAGCTCTGAGAGAGTACATACTTTGGCATGTAAACATATTTAACGATGTACAGTAGAATAAAAAAAAATGTTACTGTTATTTCTGCTTAACTTGTCAAGCATAGTAATCAATAACATGTTTTTAATGTTTATATTAAGTGTTTAAATTTCTCTCATACGATTACATTTAAATGCAACTAGTAATAAAAATACATTTTTTTTTTTAGAAATAATGTAAGTACAAAACTGGTTGAGTAAATGGTTCAGTAAACTTAATAAGTTACTATAAGTGTCATAATAATCATTTATATATTAAAAAAGATATATAAAAAAAAAAAAAACGACTTTACCTGCTTTGACGCACACAACATTGTTTTTTAATATCATTAATTTCCATACGAAATGAAGTTTACTGTGATGGACACATAATATTATAATATTTTGGTCTCGACAGTTGCGTCTCTAGGGGGGTGCGGATCGCACCGGGTGACACCCTAACAAGGGGTGACACCAAAATGCAAAATATCTTGTTTTAGGCCTATATTCTTATTTTGTAATTTAAAATAATTCAAAGCCGTATTTAATTTTTTAAAAATAAATAAAAACATCTCCGATTATTGACATCAAATGACTAATCTTCAACAGAAAAACACTAGCTAACCTTTAAGCTGTTTATTTTTTTACGGCTAAATTAAAAAAAAATGCTTCTTTTTTTATTTTAATTTGTATGATAATATATTTATTAATTATTTGTTCGCACCAGTAAGCCTAGATTTCCGCAATTAATAAAACAAAGTTTTACTGTATAAACGGAAACTCCCGATATCAGTTATCGAGATTCTACTAACATTTATAAAACTATAAATCATTGCATATTTAAATTTTTATTTGCCTAATTAAGATATATTTAAAGGGACACACATTATGTAATTTATAATAAATATTCAAACGCATGTGTCATTATATTATATCATATTTGCATACTGAGTAAGCTAGTTTAATTTATGAAAAAGCTCTCTTATTGCAGACCATTTAAGAATCATGAAATGAATATTTGAACCTGTTTATTCGAATTTGTTGGTTCAAAAAGATGCTATTTTTTTTTAAATGACAAAGTGTAAAAATCATGTTACACTGTTACATCTTCTTTTTGTTTTTTTTGTTTTTTATTTAAATGTATCCTTAGATCACCAATCACCAAACTATTTCTTTCACATTTTGCAATACTTCAAAAGTTCCACTCGTAAAGGCAATATATCTTATACAATTTAAATAGAGTAACATTAAATTAAAAGTCAGAACATATAAAAAAAAAGTCACAACTTTATTTTCATAGCCTTTCTAATTGTATATACTAAAAATCAACAAAAAAAAAAACAACATAATATAAAGTAATCCACCAGCCATACTTTTAAACCATTAACCATTTAATATCATCTCCAGTATTGTAGATATTTAGTGCATCAGTCCATCCATCATCTAGCTCTTTATAGGTACAATTTTAACTGGGACATTTAAACGAAATAGTGTGTAATTTTGCATTCAAAAAGTATTCTGAACATAACTAAATAGTTTTAATTACATTTTTAAATAGTAGATAAAACAAATAATAATAAACCATATTTGTAACTTAACCTTATACTTAGTTAACCTTTGTAACTAGAAAAAAAAATTGTAAAAATTTGAGTATTTTCTTTCTTAGAAGAACGATCTTGTATGATGGAACACAATACATTATATATCGTAGATGCTTGTTCTATATTCTATATAAAACACTTATTAGATCTTTCAAGTTAATTTAGTTTAAAATTATGTAATTTTGCAATCGAAGTTTTACGACATTTGTTCATAATGTTTCCTTTTTTTTTTATTTCAATGGTAAAGATTGTCAGACCATTAATGTTGACTATTTGGCATTTCTAGCTATAAATTATGTTTTAATTCTACTTAATACCATAACTTTAAAATCTCACTTATTAGTTATTTTATTTAAACAAGTTTTTTTTTAACTTAAACAATAACATGAAAAAATTAAAATTAATGGTACATAGTAATGTGCACGTTTTTTTTTTTTTGTTTTTCTCTTTTAAACCAAAGAAAATAATATTATGGTCTTGGACACATCATGGTAGAGATATGGCAAATATTTAAAACATATCAGAAATACCTAATAGTTCTCAGTTAGATCAAAATTGTCAACTATGTTGGGGAATAGAGAAGGGCATACAAAACCATTCCATTAGTGTCTTATAGGGTAAACATTGATTTGTTACGCATCACTAGATGTTATATCTTATCCGAGGATTACCTGGGATGAAAACCATTTTTTGTCCCTACATTCAAAACTAGAAAATGACAAAAAACGAGAAACCTTACCTTCTTAGTTGAGGAAAGTAAGGACTGCTGAGCATTGCACTGGCCATACATTCAACCAAAATAGCCGTGACAACAGAAAAATGGAACACTTTTTCATATAAAATCAATGATTTTTATAAACCGCATAAGGAAAAGCAACTTCCTTTATTACAAGAGTACAAGTTCCTTGTTAGTATTAAAAGAGATATTAGTATTTATATATCCACTTTCTTTACCTGAGTTCAATTGCGAATACATTGAAATTTGCGAACTTTATTAGAAGGCCATAGCTAAACATCCTTTAATATTTTAATACAAAAGTGTTCATGTTAGCCCATACATTTTTGAGTGAAATTATTTGTCCTGGAGCAAAGAAGGCGAATTTGTTGAGCAAAGAAGGCGAATTTGTTGAGCGAAGAAAGCGAATTTGTTGAGTTTTTAATGCGTTATGATAAAAACACAATTTATAATCTACAATGAGATATGTTCACTTCAGTTTAAACAATTTAATGTAAATAGTGTCATGCTTGGTGGTGGTACTGTGGTCAATGAGGACTATCCAAGACCGTAGTATTCATAGCTGGCGGTGGTGACGGATGTGGTTGGCACACAACACCCTTCCACTCAGTCCTACTCAAGCTCACCTGCGCAGCCTGCCATTTCGGGCTGAGGGTGCAGGCACATTACACACTCCCCACTGTCAGAGTGGCAGGAAAAACCCCATGCCTTGCCATTCTGGCCGAGCAGCAGTACACACATCCTGCTGGTCTGGCCAGTTTGGGCAAGTCATAAAACCCTCTTTTCTGCCATTCCGGCAGATGATAGCCGGCACACTTACCCCGCCGCTCTGTAGGAATGGTAGACGTGCATCAGCGCCGCCAACAATGCTGGTGTGGTAGGCACACTACACCATATCATGCTGGCAATGGCGGCGTAAAATAAAAGAGAAAAAAAATAACTTTGAGTAGACCACTTTCTATGTATAGCAGTTTTATTATGATATTTGTTCTCAAAGTTTATTACTTTTTTCTATCTATAATTAAGAGGGAACATTTAACTAATATTTTGTGTCATTAAAAATTATCGTTTAAATAATAATTATATGACAGGTTGCTAGTGTAAGGCTAAACATAAAAGACACTATTTCATGTACTCGTTATGTAACATACAAGTGTTGAAAGATAATGTTAATTAAAGTAGGTCATGTTGAAGGAGTTGTTCGATTGCTATACAGAACTGGCTTCTGTCGTTTTAAATACTTTCTTTTTTAAAAGAAGAAATGGATGTTAATTTGGCAATTATGTTTTTTTGTCACCGCTAATCTGTATCATTTTATCCTTTATAGTTGGATCATATTAACATCTAAAAATACACTTCTGAAACTTATCAAACGTTATTACCGTGCAACGTATGGTACAGTCGTATATGATTATTGTATGTAGTCTGTTAAAGCTTCGGTGTTGAAATATTTGAGTAAGATGACCATGAATAAGAAAAAAAAAAGTAGAGAATCGTTGTATGGCAGGCCAGATACTTTTCTTTGCTATAATTTGGATTATATAATTACCAGAAATAGTGTGATATATTTGAGTCTCAGTTTTACTAACATAATTAGCCCAGCAGTTCCCTTGTAAAATCTATACTCTTCGGAATGGTCATGAGTGTCGGGGTTATTACATTTACTGTTGTAGGACTTGTTATATGTCACCTCAATTATGTTGACATCAATATTATTAATAGCAGCCAAAGCACCATGCAGTCTTACTACATCAAAGACAAAATGTTCGAATATTTTTTTTAACACAGCAAAATATTTACCTATATAAATAAAAATTCACCTTCACATAGAGAAAATAATATATGGTGAACTACACTTTTCATGGGTTTCTCGTCTTTTTTCTCACATCTACTTGATTGGTCAATCAATAATTACAAAAACTGGGATCAGGGAAAGTCTTAAGAAACTATGACATTCCTAACAATGAGTACAAAAGCTTTCTTGTTCAGAATGTGATACTACATGAAACGGTAGTTATGAAGAAAAACAAGTATTAATAAGTGTCAGAGACCCATAAAAAATGAAATATTGATATTAACTGAAACAGTTCGAAAATTAGGTCTACACGATTTCATAGATGAAACCGTCGAAAATTAAAATAACTTGCTGTACCCTGAAAAACCTTTGCATAGAGTTATATACCCTTAGGTTTGATAGGTAGGCTAGGTAATTTTTGGTTGTGGGCAGATCCGATTTTTTATGATTGTATTTTAAACTGGAATACTTTTGTATTAATTATAAACTTTCGATTTAACGCAGAGCCCAAATCGCTTATATATATATATATATATATATATATATATATATATATATATATATATATACTAGTTGTACCCTGCAAAACCTTTGCAAGAGTTATATCCCCATTAGGCTCGATCGGTAGGCTAGGTTATTTTTTGTTTCGGACAAATCGGATTTTGTTCATGATTATATTTTAAACTTCAGTACTGCTGTATTAATTCTTTTCTTTCGATTTAACGCAGAGCCCAAATCACTTATATATATATATATATATATATATATATATATATATATATATATATATATATATATATACATATATATATATTATGATCGTTTATCTAAAAAAAAGTAGTGACATTTTTTCAATTATATTGACTTTGTCTATTCCAATAAACTATTTTAAATGTTTGATTAAAAAATACTGACGAAAAAACAATTTGCGAAATAAAGTAAAAAAAAAAATAAATAATATACTGTTTAGTTAATTTAAACACAATACTGACGAACAAATAGCGTGCACACGTCAATGTTTTTTTTTTAATCAACTTTTTCAGTATCAGCGAGGAATTTAATTATTTTATATTATTCGCAAACATTTTGTTATAAACTATAACCATTCCTTTGCAAGGAAATAATAGTAGACCGTTACAAAGTGTAGTTTGTAAAGTTTCTTCCACATATCCATCAATCTTTGAATGTTTATAAAGAGATTCGGTTTTTTTTTTTAATCTTCTTTAATTACAGCAGATAAAGTTTTGTACACATCTGAAACAGACGCCGCCCTTGGATGACAATATGACTTCGTCTTATGGTGCAGAGTAAGTGTTGTATACTTCTGAAACAGTTGTCGCCCATGGATTAATACGCCTTCGTCTTATGGAAAACAAAATAAAAAAAAATATCAAACACGCCTTAAGTTAAATATTTTAGTGTAATGATTCATACCAAATAAACGAACTGCATTGTATCCTATTGTAATATATATTTAGCTACAACACGTGTTGTTTTCAATACATCACTGATAAAAAAAAGGTTGAAGTTCACATTGATCAGACAATGGTTACCGACACAGTTAACATCAACAATGGTTCAGGATACAATAGACAGACTGGTGTAATCACCAAACCTTGAGTAATCATTTAGTATTGCGGAAGCTCTTTCGATAAGCGAATAATGTATTTAGAAATGTAATATAAATACGAACGTCATATTTATACAGATTAAATATAACCTCTATAACTTTGAACGTTTTTTTAAACCAAATGATATACGTTTTTTAGCAAAAAGGAAGGGAAATATGAATCGGGCCTTTTTTATGGCCGCGCAAATACATAAATGTACATAAGAAATTTAAGAAATGGAAATACACTCCCAATATAGGAAATAGTCCATTGTTTATGATACAATGATTTTTTTTTCAAGAAAAAAGGTGTTTATATAAGTAAATAGGATATCATATACTTCCTAAAGTGTACACGATATTTATTGTGTTTATTTATTGTTTCGCATTACAACAGGCAACATAGATAAAAATGTAATTAACTTTTTTTTTAGGCACTGGATGCATGACTACTTTACAAAACATTTAAAAACGTTATTATGCTATACAGGTTCCTGTAAAACGAGCCAATCTTTTTATGTCACAGACAAATGACGCGTTTTGTTCCATGGATATATTAACCATATTTGAATTGAAAGTGCTACACAACAGTTCACAACACCGTGGTAAGTGTATCATGCCAATGTATAAACGAGTAAAATTGTGTATCATGCCGGTGTTTGTGAGTGGGTGAACGATTTAAACGTGTATGTGTGTGTGTGTTTGTTTGTTAGTTTTTCTAGATATTAGTAGCGTGCATGTGTGTGCTTGTGAGTGTATGAGTGAGTATAACCGTCTGTGTGTGTGTGTGTGTGTGTGTGTTTGTGTTCCTATGTGCGAGTACAATATTGTATGTTTGTGTAATTTAGAGAGATGAGGGAGTATAAACGTGTATGTGTGTGTGTGTCTGTGATCGCATGAGCGAGTATAAGCGTATATGTGTGACACATATTGTGTGTGTGTGTGTGTGCTAGTGAGTGTATGGGCTAGTATAAGCGTATGTGTGTGTGCTAGTGAGTGTATGAGCGAGTATAAGCATATATGTGGGTGTGCTAGTAAGTGTATAAGTGGGTGTAAGCGTATATGTGAGTGTGCTAGTGAGTGTATGGGCGAGTATAAGCGTACATGTGTGTGTCTGTAATCGATGGAATATTCCAGTGATCAATTTATTATTCCAATAACGGATGAAACATCACAATATTAAAGTTCACATCCATGTAATAAATCAAACTGTTACGTGCTTCGATATCTATCTAGGTAGGCACTGAAGAACATGTGGGATCGTTAGTTGAATAATGAAAGATTTATTTACAGTTTACAAATAGTACAACGTAAAAGTTACAATAGTTTAGGCGGAAACAAAGACTACGTGTGGTACAACTTGTCCAGTTGAACGAATTTGTACATGTTATGGCGAAGTGACGATAAAGAACTCACTGCATCAACACACCTGGGCTTCTCCAGCGACTAACCAAAAACTGTTATTGTACTCATCTGAGTTTCATGTCCATTCTGGTAATGGTGTCACTCTGCGTCGTACTTTCGTGTCACTGGCCGGTCTGTTACTAACTAGTACTCGCCGTACAAAGCACTGTTACTTTTATAGGTAGTCCACCATCGCTGGTTGCATTAGTTGATATTATTACATTGGTGTGCAAGTGCAGGAGGCGAATGATAATATTTCATCACTTATATCAAGCCATGAGTGAAGGGCCGAATAATATTTTGAAGGCGTGCATAGATCGTGATTGCATGATTCATCTCGGGGGCTGTGGTGCGACCGGAGGGGGGGGGGATGATGCAGTATTTTAATAAATCATTTCATTGATAAAGGTCATACGCACATAACCGGTCGAATATTCAACATAAAACAACACATATGTAACATATAATGCATTAAACCGATTAAAATCTCATTCATATTGCAGAAAAAGATTCAACAAATATAGAGGAAAACATGTTTTCGACTGCCATTTTTCTCATTATGACGTCAGCTGCCTTCGCTATTCCATTGACTTCTCTAATCCCACCATGTCCCACAAAAGGAGGTAAAAAACTGCAACTAGTAGGTATATATATATATATATCTACATAATTTGATATTATTTAATCTCAATATTTGTTATATAGACCAACATTTTTGTATTCAATGGAATTTTTTTTATACCGGCTATTACTAATAATATTATATGTCTATAAACTTGCTACAATAATAAAAATAATAAGTTTAAAAGGACTAATCTCAACAAATTGTTTTGTATATTTAATGAGCTCGTTTGGTTTCTAAAACCATTGCTATCATTTTCTGTCATATATTTAGAAATATAAATCTCCCAAATCTCTCCGACTACGCTAATACATCGACCAAACAATCATTTTCTAACTGCAAATTATACTTTGTCGTCTGTTTATTCACTGGCGGGAGTTGTGCCGTTGTTCATAATTTAAACGCGCTATTTAAACTCTACACTGCTTTGTTTTTTCATGCACTTTTTTTTAACACCAATACAGCCTCTAAACTGTCAGGAACCCATTACACTAATAGAGCCTCTAAACTGTCAGGAACCCATTACACCAATAGAGCCTCTAAACTGTCAGGAACCCATTACGACAATAGAGCCTCTAAACTGTCAGGAACCCATTACACAAATAGAGCCTCTAAACTGTCAGGAACCCATTACACCAATAGAGCCTCTAAACTGTCAGGAACCCATTACACCAATAGAGCCTCTAAACTGTCAGGGACCTATTACATATTTTTAGGAAAATACCATTTTTTTAGCGGCGCTGAAATCTGGTGATCCTATGAGCGAGTACATGGTGCCTATGATATGTAACATGGTTTCATCTACTGAAGGTACCTGGTTCGATCTCTGGTGAGGACCTAGGACATTTTTCAGGTTTTGGCTTAAGTCCCAGATATGTCTTCCGTGGTGCCTCTATGTCCATTATTCTTACGGCTGTGGTGAAAATGATAAAAGGGCTCCACAAAACCGTCCCTTTATTGTTTGCAGGATCAAAGAGATTTCATGTCATCATTAATGGGACTTCACACATACTCACTAGAGTGTCAATGATATTTCTCTTCATTTCTTGTGACATATTACAAGATATACCGCTCCAACAGATCGCTGAAATTCGTTAGGGTGACATCCCCTTTCTGCAGCCCTTATAAATGGGTTTTCCGTCTTGGCCTATGTGCCCACAATTACCAAATCTAATTATTACAGAGCTCAATGGACCGTGAAGTTTAAGTATTGTAGGAAAGCCATAATCAAGATTTGGGCTACAAGTGCTACTCTTTGAACATAACATATATTAGTTCCATGATATTTTATACAGGAAACTGCATACATGTAAATTGCAAAGAAATAAAGATTATTTCTTAATTCAGTAATGAATATATGTGTTTTTAATCAACAATATTCCATCTCTTCGATATTTTATTGCATTTTTTCATAATTAATTGCGATCATCTTCTGTTTGTCGCAATCGCTACAAAAAAATATTTCTTTTTTTCAGAAAATCTTAAATTTTTACAATTAAAATTAATAGTAAACAAAAAAAAAATCAAACTATTCAATATATATTCTTAAAATGTGTGATCTACTGAAATTAAAACATCACTTAATTTCGTTGGAGAAGACTTTAAGGATTACATTTTGCTTCTATACTAAAATTATAATCTAGGAATCAAGCTTAAATAATTAGAACATAATTGAAACCCATTTCGCCACTGACTGAAAAAATACCACCTACCTGGAACTAACAGTACAGCTTTATATACAAAGTTAAATATATTTCTAATAATGTAATACGTTGATAAACACCTAAACAATATACTGTTATATCATTGTAAGAAGTACATACATCAGCAATCATAAATGCTTAATACAGTATTCTATACATAATAAAACATGACTTAGAACGTTATATAACGACCACAAGTCAAATTTTGCTACATCTAGTTTTATTGCATGCTGCTTGTTTTCATTTACTCTTTTTATTTTTATCGTGAAATTGATTTTGAAATTAATTTTATATTGGGTCCTTATATCCTAGAAAATGGTTGCATTGATTTTTGTACTGGTAAAGCTGATGGCAATTACCCCGAAAGCTGACCAGATTGTGAAAGTGGTATCTACTACAACTGTGTAAATGAATATCGGTATACAATGTAAGATGATTTTATCCTATTTTCAGTTAATAATATATCTTTGATAAATGATGTTTAGCTAATTAATTTGATATTTAAACAAGGGTTATGACGGAGCTGATGAAAATCCGCATCCGTCAGATTAGGATTTGGCAAATATAAATCCGTCGGATTCGAATGCGGATGCGGATTTGGCGAATGGAGAGTATCTAAATAAAATACGTTCATGACCAATCACGACGTCTATTGACAGCTGAGAAAGGGTCCAGGAGTTTAGTTTTATCTGTTTTCTTTATATAGGGTTTTCGAAAGACTCTAGGTTTTTTTTATTTTAATTACGATTTCTACGGCCGTGTTTGATCTGAAAACGCATGCACATGCGCATATCTATAGACGGACCCCGAAAAAAAAAATAACACGGCGTCCGTCTAGACGAACTTTAGCCACTGCGTTTTTCAAATTCGAATCCGATCGAATTTTTTTTTTAAATCCGTTGCATTCGAATTTGCTAAAAAAAAGTCGAAGTTTGAATGTCGTCGGATTCGAATTCGAACTTCGTCACATCCCTAATTTAAACATAATGTATAAATATTGAAAAAAAAAAGAATTCGTTGTTTATAAGTAAAATTATAAGTAACATACTACATAATTATATAATTAATGTTCAAAATAAATACAAAAATAATTATTAATTAATAGAAATTTAGAATTGTTGATAATTTTCTTTGTAGTAGATGTATTTAAATTATTAATGTATTGGGAAATTTTTCTTTTCATAAAAATACTTTGGTTTAGTCATATGAGTATTTATATTGTTTCCTCATATTGAAGTCAATATATTAATATGTGTATACTTTATCAAGGAGTGCCCTCTTGGTTGGTACACAGATTGCAATAACAATCGATACTTAAATAAGATGGTATATAACCCAGCAACTGACCAGTGTCTACTGACCTCATCCTGCTGTCCCAGAAATAATCTCGGTATGTTGTTTATGTTTATTTGTATACAACATTAGAGATTATATACTATTGGTTTTGTAAACAAATTATGTGTTTATAAAATGGGAGTCATAGTGGTTGATATGCTTTTCTCACTAATTGTATAATTATCTAGAAGACAAATAACCTTTTGATTGAAACTATGAATCTTTAAATTTCAGTGTGTCCACCTTCAACCACTACTAGACCGACCACTAGTACTACTATTACAGGTAAATTTAAGCAACAGCAATTCCTCAATTCGTTAAACATGTCTTAGTAATTAAATAATGAGAATTATAACATAATGTGTTATTGTATGGTAAATTAACTGCAATAATTCCTAGAAATACATTTTAAGAACTAATAAAACGCCTTTTCAACGTTAGAGATCTCTTACTATTGAATTTGTAAACAATTGATTTGTTTGTTTCTATAATTAATAACTATACATCTTTAAATTTCAATGTCTCCACCTTAAGACACTACAAGATCGACTTCTCCTACTACTAATATTGGTAAATATAAAGTAATAAATTTTGGTTTAGTGAACCATTTCTTAATATTTTAAAATTAGAATTAAGCAAAATTATAAAATCTTTACATTTCAGTTACGTCAACTCCTGTCACTACTAGACGGACCACTAGTACTACTATTACAGGTAAATTTAAGCAACAACAATGTCTCAATTCGTTAAACATGTCTTAATTATTTAAAATGAGAATTATAACACAAATTTGTTAATTGTATGGTACAATAACTGTAATAATTCTTAGAAATACATTTTTAGAACTGACAAATAGCCTTTCAACGTTAATGATCTCCTTCTATTGATTATGTAGACAATTGATATGTTTGTATCACTAATTAATAAATATATATCTTTAAATTTCAGCGACTCCATGTCAAGTAACTACAGGACCGACCACTCCGGCTACTAGTATTGGTAAATATAAACTAATAAATATTGGTTTATTGAAGAATTTCGTAATATTTTTAAATTAGAATTAAATAAAATTATAACATCTTTACATTTCAGTTACGTCAACTCCAGTCACTACTAGACGTACCACTAGCACTACAATTACAGGTAAATTTATGCAACAACAATTTCTCAATTCGTTAAACATGTCTTAATTATTTAAAATGAGAATTATAACACAAATTTGTTAATTGTATGGTACAATAACTGTAATAATTCTTAGAAATACATTTTTAGATCTGACAAAACGCCTTTCAACGTTAGCGACCTCCTTCTATTGATTATGTAAACCATTTTGTTTCGGAGAGTATCACAAAATATTTTGGCATGATATTTTGTGAACTCTCCTTCCTGGTCTGAGAGACATACCATGATCCACGGGGGATGGATCATAGGGGATCTCTAGTCAGGAAAAAAAACCATTACTTGCGAGGGTGGTGGTACTGTGGTCAGTGAGGACAATCCGAGACCGCAGTATTCACAGCTGGCGGTGGTGTCGGATGTGGTCGGCACACAACATCCTTCCACTCCGTCCCACTCAAGCACACCTGCGCAGCCTGCCATTTCGGGCTGAGGGTACAGGCACACTACACCCTCCCCTCTGTCCCAGTGGCAGGAAAAACCCCTTTCCTTGCCATTCTGGTCGATCGGCAGCACACACACCCTGCTCGTCTGACCAGTTTGAGCAAGGATCAAAACCCATCTTTCTGCCGTCCCTGCAGATGATAGCGGGGACACTCACCCCGCCGCTCTGTAGGCATGGCAGGCGTGCATCAGCGCCGCCAACAATGCTGGTGTGGTATGCACACTACACCCTACCATGCTGGCAATGGCGGCGTTAAACTAAAAAATAAAAAAAAAAAAAAAATGTAAACCATTGATATGTTTGTATCACTAATTAATAAATATATAATATTTTTATTTCAATGACTCCATCTCAAGCCTCTACAAGACCGACCTCTCCTACTACTAATATTGGTAAATATAAAAAATAAATTTTGGTTTATTGAACCATTTCTTAATATTTTAAAAAATAGAATTAATTAAAATTATAACATCCTTACATTTCAGTTACGCCAGGTCCTGTCACTACTAGGCCGACCACTAGCACTACTTGTACAGGTAACTTTAAGCCAATAAAAGTTTCAAATTTGTCAAATGAAACATAATATTTTTTTTTCTTTTTTGTATTTGTAGATTGTTTAGTTTATTTAGTTTTTTTTTTTTTTTTTCATCTAATCTATTTAATAATTATAAAATATTTTCATAATAATATCAATTTAAAACATATATTGTTAAAGAGCCTTTTCATTTTACTACAGTTTGATATATATATATATATATATATATATATATATATATATATATATATATATATATATATATATATTAATCACATAACTTTTAAAATAAAAAAAAGTTATTATACTTCAACTGAAATATATCACATCAAACGGAAAATGTTTGAAAACGTACAGTCTGTTGAGAGTTAATTATTTCAAATTAGAATGAAAACAAACTCTGATAGTGTATGGTAAACATATACAAATACAATAATTCTTAGAATTGCAATATAATAACGGATAAAACGTCTTTTTCATTATCCTATTTTTTTTTCTTATTTGATAATACAATTGTTTTTTTCTCTCTGTATATCCTAGGAAATGCTTGCATTGGTTCTTGTATTGGTAAACCTGATGGCAATTACCCCGCTTGTCAGCCTGAATGTAAACTTGGTATCTTTTACAGCTGTGTAAACGGATATCGTTACACCAGGTAGGTTTATTTGTTATTCTAGTTTTAATCAATAATTATTCTATTTTATTTTTAAATTATTTATACCAAATTTGTGTTAACATTGTTTTTCTTTCCTACCATATTATATGTCTTCATATATGATTAAAGCTATGCACAATAGTAAACATTGCAATGCTATAAAATTTTGGTAAAATATAAAGTGTCACGGTTGTTTAATTTTTGTTTATTTATCTCCATAATTTTTTACGAATAAAATTAGAAATCTAATTTTACATTTAATACACATTTCTTTTTCAGGAATTGTGCACTAGGTTGGTATATAGATAGCAATAACAATCGATACACTGAAAAGATGGTTTCTAACCCAGCAACAGACCAGTGCCTACTGACCTCAACCTGCTGTCCCAGAAACTTATCATAGGCCTAACAGATGCATGAGCTCACATATAGTACTTACTGATGTAATATCAAGTTATAATAATCAACGAATATGACACAACTGTTTATCATACTAGAATGATTTTTTTTTTTTTATCTAATATGACTTAGACTCTTGAAAATATAGTAAAAAGAAAAAATGACTAATATTTAATATGTTACATATCCTTTCTGCATTTTTTTTTTATTTTATACTGAAAAATAATAATTAGGTCAATGCAAAAGACATTTTATAAATAAACGTATTAGAATTGTCAAATTATCTTTCAATTTGTAACGATCGTTATATTGTTTAAATATATACATAAAAAATTAGGGTGCTTTAAGATACTTGTGAGGGATTTAACAAAACGTTTTTTTTTTTAATTATATGCCATATTCGAGGAGTTCTATATTAGTTACGTTAGTTCCTGAGAAATAGAAACTTCTCAAGAAAATTATTTTTGACAGAGATATTAAGCACCTGTCTAATGAGAGAAATTAACAGTTGCTTTGTGTTATTGCGTGTAAATTCTCTGAACATATGACTTTTTTTATCTTTTAGATACAAAAACCAAAAATGGTCGCGTTTTATTGTGCCCTTCTTTCTTTCCCACCATAGCCGATAGTGCAATCGCCATGTAGGCACCACGGGAGATATAGCGGGAACGATTTCCTTGGCCTGAAATATAGTATCAAATGGTTTTCACCCGTGATTGAAACATGAATAGTCAGTTCGACAATCGACTGCTTTACAGAAAGATTATCCGTCCACAATACAGACATTTGTCGAATATTCAAGTTCAAAAATGAAAAAAAAAATCATTTTTTCTACTTTGTAAGCTAGCAGATTATAAATGATTGCCAATGACAAGATATGATGGCTTGTAATAAGATATTGGGTTGTTGAGAACAAATAAGTATTAAAAAGTTATATATTTATTGAAAGTTTTAATAGTGTAGCACATACAAATTGTTATAGAATGGTTTTTAAAAAAAAATAATTTCTAGATAATATAACAAACTGTGAGAAATGTGTCGTTAATTTAAAAAAATGTATAAATAGAAATTTGATGATATATCTGTGATCAAGTTTCTCCTCTAGAATACTCAACTTAATTCTTGTTATTGACTTTGCCAAAGAAGTATTGAGAGATGAGCGATAAACATACTATTTAAAAAATAATGGTGTCGTGTCTGCGTTTTTTATCGGAAAAAAGAAATCAAGAAATCTAAAGGACGTCTTCCTCGCATCTCAAAAAATTCATTAAAAAATCGGATCTGTCTAAAACCAAAAATGACCTAGCCTACTGATCTAACCTAAAGGAATATAACTATATGACAAGGATTTGCAGGGTACAACTAGTGATTCAGTTATATTTCATTATTAGAATATGAAAATACATTTTATTGAAAAAAATGATTAAAACGATATACAAGCAATAAAAAATAAGTTCATTCCATGTTGTAATATAATGTTGTAAATATATATGCTAAAATAAACAGCTAATGTCTTCATTAATGAAGATGCATTATTGTTTACTGTTATTTGATGCGAAATGTAACAATACATTTATTCTAGTAATTTCAACCGAAGCCCGAAAGCAACGGTCCATTGGTTTATTTGTTTAGTTAACGATTATACTTGGTCAATTATCGGCTATCACAGCTGAATATATCTCCCTAACGTTTGTAACATATCTGGGTGAAAATGAGCGAATTCATGAAACAATCTACGAATATTAACGCCACATTGTGGATCAAACCCTCGCTACTGCTCGTCAAACTATTGTGAGGATTAGATATAATCTCTTATATCCTATTAACCACTAATTAGACAGTTTATATGTCGCCCTTCTTTCATCCCCACCATAAACGTTAGTGCAAAGGCCATGGAGGCACCACGGGAGATATTTCGAGAACTTGAGCCAATCTTGAGCCCTATATGTAATAACTACTATATTTCACACGTTAAGAACTTAAATAATCAATATTTCTTAGATCTTTTTTATGTTATCTTCAATGTTCATTACCATTTTAATTAATTATATTTTTTTTCTTAAAGTGTTTATAATTTGTATTAACCTCACATGTTAGTTTTTGGATGTTCCTTATTACTTAAATAATTTGTATTCATACGTGATTTAGAAGGGCTGGATCTCACATCAATCAAGTAAAAATGAAAACTAAAAAACAAATCTCTCGTTTAAAAAGATAAATAACTGTCATTAACATCGGGCCACGACGAATACAAGTTTAACTCTGTACACAACAGTTTAACTCTGTACACAACAGTTTAACTCTGTACACCTGCAGTACATTTTTGTACGTGCTATATTTTGTTCAATTAAAAATACACATTTTCAAAATAAAAAAGATGTTCATACCTTTCAATAAAAACAAAGAAACAAAAAAAAAAACAATAAACAATGGAACAAATTCAATTATATCAATTTATTATGATAATTCTAATTGATATCATCCATAATTGTTATTGTTATAGAGAAAATAAGAGAATTGAAATCAACATAAAACCATGTTGTATACTCCTAACAGACTTTCTTAGCAGGACGATATTTTGGCCAAATAAAGTTTCTGTAAATTAGAAACATGGACAATAGAAACTTTTTAGGTCATCGTATTCATTATACATAGTTTTAAAAAAAAAAAGATACGACCGAATAAAACCAATACAATTTTTTTTTGAGGTCTACATCTTTAAATTACAATTTAGCATACAATATTAAATCACACTGTGTTTTAAAAGAATTGTATTTGCTAACGTGTGATGATTTTTCATTTAACAAATACAACAAATTAAAACGTGTGTGCTATTTTTTTAAAAGTATGATACAGATATTTGCAGCAGGATAAGTAAAAAAAAAAGTTCCCTTAGCCCTAACGGACCAACGGGGCAGATAAATTGTAGAAAGCATGTTTCTTAAACCTCGACACATGAATAACTTATGTGGTTAGCACAAAGTTCAGCCACCTTTACTTCCCCAACTTACGTCAGGTACCCTTTTAATCTGGGTGGAATTCCGGAACGACATTGCACCAAATAACACCTGGCAATTTTACAAGGTTCTTACGGTGGATCGAAACCATGACTCTCATGTCGACAGTGTAGTATCTAAACCCCTCGACCACTCGTCCCATAAGTAACTGGAAAAAATAACTATTATTGCGATACACACTTTTCATGCCGTAACATTACAAACCTTTTTGTAAGCTTAAACGTCATGGTAATACCAGGTCCCCCTGTTACTGTACTGTGAGTGCAATTTTCTATCAGGTGAACGACAGACAGATCCTAATGTAAAAAAATAAAAATCTATATCAATAATAACGATTGGATTCTGCGTTAAATCAAAAGAAAGAATTAATAGAACAATATTCTAGTTTAAAATTGTCAAACGTAAACCATAATAATAAAAATCATTAAAAAAATCGGATTTGTCTGAAACCAAAAATAACCTAGCCTACTGATAAAACCTAAAAATATAACTATATGTATAGGTTTTGCAGGGTACAGCTAGTGTCAAATAATTGTCTTTCTAGAAAAAAAAATATAGTAAATTTTGTAAAATGCATGAACATTTTATACAAAAATCACAGAAACGTGTGTATAAATATCAATATTTTAATGACTAAAAAAGAGGCTATTAGAATTATTAGTTTAACTTATAAATATAGCATTTTTTTTTCTTTTGATTTGTTTAATTAAATCATAAACCTCGTGCATAACAAGCACACTGCTAAATTAGCATATCTTTATGTCATAACTTAAATTAAAACATATATCAACTTGTTTTAACATATGTGGTCAAAGTTGCCAGCATTTGAAATTAACTTTAATTGTGTCTGCAACAATAAGGACAACATTTGACATTAACTTTAATGGTGTCTGCAACAATATGGACAACATTTGACATCAACTTTAATTGTGTCTGCAACAATAAGGGCAACATTTGACATAAACTTTAATTGTGTCTGCAACAATAAGTACAACATTTCTGTCGCTATATCACTTTACCCTGCCATCGTCTGTAGAACAGTATGATGAAATGCCATGGAAGATTCCATTTCTTTCAATATAAAATTCGTCACAGCTTTCGCCTTTGTATCTCACTTCGTTACTTGTCAAGTTTCCAATGCTTATATAATTTATAAAATAAATTTAGCTTTTTTATTGAAATAATCAAACAAAAATATTAAAATATGATATATATATATATAATTAAATTAAACGAAATCCGACAGAAGAGACAACAACAAAAAAAATATGCGAAATCAGATGTTATTTTCTATTACAGTATTTCATACATTGCTTTGTTCTTTATGTTCATATCATATCATATCACAATAACAATAATACTATTAATAGATATGAAAAACAAATAAATTAAACATTGCCTAATAAAATATATACTTTTAAACATAAAATAAACAACCAACAAACAATGAAACATATAAAACTAAATCTATGAATTGTGAATGTAAACACAAATCAGTAAATCTGTTGATAAGACATGCACTAGAATTATCTTTCAAATGCACATTTACTCACTGAGAGGGTAAATATTTACTCACTGATACATGAACTTCTATTTAAAGAAAATACGAAAGGCGTGGGATGAGTCATTTAATCATCTAACGCAAATAAATAACTCTTGACACTCGTTTTAGGGGAAAAAAATAATATATCATTAAAAAAAATACATATTCTATGACTGGAGGGACACGCATTCTAACTCAAAATAGCACATATCTATATACATGCATACATACAATTTCACTGAAGTTATACGCATATATTTATAGGCATACACACAGACTCACTGAAATAGCACAACAATTTACGGACATACACACAGACTCATTGAAATTACACGCATCTTTTTAAAGGCATACACATGGACTCACTACATAACCTGAGATGTAGCACGATTATACAAGTAGCCTACCTACACCACCATATATTTTCTGTTAGTATTATACTACGTCTTTGACTTCAGAAATGGGAAGTTATTTTAGATTTTTCTATTGTGCAGACGCTTTGTATTTTTCAGTAGGAATTTTCATATGCCTATAACTGCGGCTGTTTGATAGATAGTGAAATATTTTTGCTTTCACTACATCAAAATGATATTTTTTGTATTGTGCACACTATCATCGGGAAGGTATTTCTTACAATATATATATATATATATATATATATATATATCATATATATATTAGGGTGCATCACCACAATAGAGGAAAAAAATGATTGTTTGTTTTTGAGCTGTCTATGTTTCTAATTTGTTCTAATATCATTAATAATAACTTGTGTAAAATATTTTTCAAATCAGAGTTGATTTAGAGGTCCTCCCGCCCAAGAAATCACAAAACATGACATGTAAAGAAAAAAAAAGTTTATTCTAGCCTATATAAAAATTAAATTAAAGTATTAAATTGTTTATTACTGTTGCATTTAATTCAGTGTCACTTTGTTGCACGTTTGTAAGGTTTACGCACATTTGAGATGTTTTTGCGGTCCATTTTTACCAATTGAAGAATGTTTTGAAAATGTTCATCCGTTCGCGCTGCTTCAACAAAGTCAGATGCCAGTTTCACTCCTCTCTCGGCACAATCGTTAACAACGTTAATAGCAGCGACATTTTCTGCACTGGCAATGTAAGAAGCTGTTTGGCACCAATCATCAACAGGCAGTTAGAGGATTCCTGTGTCCAGTTGAAGTCTGTATATAGTAAACCACGAGTCAACTCCAGCCAGATCACACAACCGAGTTTTAGAATCAATTGATTGGAATCGTGGTTTTCCCCAACCATTTCCAAATCGATTCTGTGGAGTTTGGAGGGCAACCACTGGTCGAAGCTTTAGCAGAGCATCTGCTAGAGCTCGCTTTTCCAACACAGGTACTTCATTGCTGAACAGAGCAAGTGGGATCATTCCAGCAGTGAGGTACCATAGATGCCTATTCAGGGCACGGATTGCTCACTTGGATATGTCTCTGTTGACATCGTTGTAATCCAAAAGTCGCTTGTAGAGCTGTAGATCATGCCATGGTGCATCCACACTCTTTTTGCAAGTGAGCCAGCACACGACATTAACATGTGTTACAAATGTAGCAAATGCACGAATCTTTGCCACTTGATCACGTGTGGTAATAGTACCTGGAGGCAATAATTGAATTTGTTTCTCACACAGTGCAATCTTGAGGCAATATATCAGATTTGCCATCCATCGTGCTTTGTGCAGGGCACCTGATCTTTTAAAGTTAACCTCCTTATTTGTAGCATTCAGGTAAACAAGGGACAGCTTAAGGAATTCGTGGTAGTCGTCTCGCAAGAATTCGGTTTGTTTACTAGAGTTGGCTTGTGCAATTACCGCATCTCTCATTATCGTCAGTCGCTCTTGAGCCTTCAGATCGTGATCAGCTAACGTAAACGAACTACAAACGTGAGACCAATCATGTGCCACCAACTCCCAATTACTTCGCAGCTTGGTGAACAAAGTTATATCCGGGGATTTGGAAACTTCTATTTTCATGTCTGCAAACACATGCGAGAGGATAACTTCACCAATGTGATGGCGACAACCTGACCACAGAAGAGCACGTTGCAGCATATTTTGTATGGCAATGCAGGCAGCAGTCTGATGACCAGTGTTTGATCTTGTTGTGTTGAATATCATATTAACGATACAATCATTACAATGCCACTCTGTCATTAGCTTCATGGTTAATTCTGCAATTATTTCACCAACGGATTTCTTTGGTGCCTTGGCATAATTTGGCACTCCTAGAAGTTTCAATTGCTTTGCATCACCGACAACAACTGTTATGCGTTCTTCAGTGCTACGATGATTTTTTTAGAGAAGGTGTCAGTTTGCCATCCCAGTGGAGAGTGCAGAGTTTGGGTGGTTCCCAGGAGTCATGGATCTTTGTAGATATTTCACTTACAACTTTGCGACGTGAACGATCTGCAGTGGCAGAGGAAGAAGCCACCATTGATACATCACCCCCAGACTCGCTAATAAGGCCCTGTGTGAAAGCTGCCTGCTGTGTTGGTGTAATCTTTAATCTTGTCAATAGTGACACAAGATTTGGTCGGCTTAAAACATCTGGAGATACCAATACTAAAGCTCCTGTTGGCTTTCTTAGCTTTTGCTATGGCATTATATCATCCAAACAGTTATCAACAAACTCAATATTATCTTCAGATTTAGAAGTAGAATCATCGGGTTTGTCACTGCTACCCTCGCTGGAAGGCACTGATATCGTTGAACATGCTGCATTTTCTTCTCTTGCGCCTTTCTGACGTTCCAATGTTGCGACATCTCGTGAATGTCGTCAAGCGACTTTTTTTGCAAGTGTTGTGTCAAATGACCCAAAGCTGGAAGAACTGTCTCCTTTCATAGACCTCAAGAATGCAAGATCTTCTGCATTCTTGATAATAGTCTCGACATTTGGTGGCCACAGTTGAAAAGTTGTTGCCAACATAGATTTCATTTGTTCCAGTTTACGTTTGGTGGCTGGTGTGTTTCGGCGACTTTTATCAATTGAACGAAGTTTATTGTATTCATCAAGAAGCTGAACAATCTTCTCACAAGCTCTCCTCTCTGTCACCTTTGGAATGTTTTTACTTTTTCGTAGAAAGCATTAACTTGATTCAGGGTCAGCCAGCATTTCCTTAGAAGGTGTAAACATTTTATTGTTGTTTTTCATATCATTTCCATGTTCTGATTTTATATGTCGTGTGTATCAGAAATTAAAATAATATAAATAGAGAAATTAAAATGCTTGCCTTGGTCATCAATATGCGTTAAGGAAAAGTGTTGTTTTTGCTAATAAAATGTGAATTTTAAATTTTATTTCTAGCAAAACTGCTTATCAAAATCAATCATAGCTGCCAAACATTATAAAACCAAAGACTATAAAACTATTTATATAGCGCTTCACTTTTTGTATGTAAGTCTGTAAGACTTTACAAGAAGGATGGTTTTATCTAGTTTTCGCTTAATTATGCAAACTTTGTTGAAGTCCGGGGGACCTCTAAATATTGTCAAAGATTTTTTTTATTTTTTTACACAATGCTTTTTTTGATCAATGAAACACATTTAAATAGCAGACAGATCAATTATAAAAAAAAAATTTTTGGTGATGCACCCTAATATATATATATATAAATATCATATTTATAGTTGTATAATTAATATTCAGTCATCGATGCAAATTTGAATATTTTACAAAGTGAGAAAGTTTAGAAAGTCAAAGTGGAAGGCCAATGTTACCACAACGCCTCTACAATCAATAATGTTACATTAACCAACAAACTCCGACAGTAATAAGATTGCTTGCATTACTTTGTCGATGTCTAGTATAGTAAATAACGAAAAAAAAATGATGTGAATTGTTTCACTTGTAAATAAAAAACTTACAATAGGCCTATATTATTTTTTCGATTAATAATTGAATACAATCGCACTCTTATAACACCCTTTGACGAAGTGATTTCTTTGACATATTCATCAGGAAGAGCTCCTTTGTATGTTTCTCTGACAAAGAATGTGATCCTCTGAGTTAAAAAATGTTTAAGAATTAGATGCTTGTTTTATCTGCCAAAAAGCAGATTCGGTTGTTTATATGTAATATGACATACGAGACTATTATATCATGAATATATTTATATATATATATATATATATATATATATATATATATATATATATATATATATCTTTTTATATTATTTTCCTAAAGATCTAGGTAATTATTTTTAAATTTGATATAATTTTTATGAGCAAAGTCATATATATATATATATATATATATATTAGGATAGTCCACAATAAATAGGAAAACATTTTTTTTTTCATTTTCGTTGATTAAAACCCCACATTTGATTACTACAAAAAAAATTACACAGAAATATAAAATTCCATAATTTTCAGATGAAATTTGGAGGTTGCACAAGCTCTCTGAAAATTTAGGTACGTTCTCCATTTAACGCATTTTATCCCGAATATTGATGAACCTGAATAAAGTCTGTTCTGTACAAAGAAGTTTCTGCAGCATTAAATTGATCACATGCTAGTCATCGTCCATTTACTAGCTTCTATAGCTCAATCTGTTGTTCACGATGTTAGTGACATGACATTAAGTCGAAATACTGTACGGCGTGTGAGAGCTGAGATAAGGAAAGAAAACAGCACATGAAGTTAAAGAATTGTTTAATCCACAAGTACCATTATCTGTACATTGGGATGGAAAGTTGCTTCCAGATCTCACAGCCATGAGAAAGTTGAGAGATTGCCAGTGATTGTAACAGGACTTCAAATAGATTACTTGCTAGGTGTACCAAAATTGCTATCAGGGACAGGTGATAGTCAAGCTCAAGCTGTAGTTGAATGTCTGAAGGACTGGGACATTTGTGAAAAAGAAGTAGCATTGATTTTTGACACAACTGCAAGTAACACATGGGATTCCAAAGGGGCATGTGTTTTAATTGAAAAGCTGATTGGAAAAAAGTCTTATTCATCTTGCTTGCCACCACAATTAGATTGAAATTGTTCTGGAAAAGTGTTCACCGCATTGAAGATAAGTGGGCCCTCAACTGGACATGATATATCACTTTTCAAACGGTTTAAAGAACAGTGGCATTTTATGTAGAAGGGATCCTATGATACTGCAGATGAGATGACTGAAGTAGACCTTTTCAAAGATATCACATTGCAGTTTGCAAAACACAATCTTCAAATTCGTCACCCACGAGATGATTACAGATAATTTTTGGAACTGGCCGTCATATTTCTTGGAGGATCACCACCACGTGTGATTCATTTCCATGCTCCAGGAGCTGTACACAGAGCACGTTGGATGGCAAGAATAATTTATTGCTACAAGATGTGGAAGTCTAAGAAGCAATTTAAGCGGAAGCCTTCTGAAGAACAAAAACTGTTTCAGTTCCTCTGTTTTGTTTCCAGTAATTATATGAAACTGTGGTTTCAAGCCCCACAGCCAGCAATTGCGCCATTAAATGACCTACAAATTCTGAAGGATTTAGAAAAAATAACTTCGTTAATTCAGTTATTGGAAAAGCAGCAAAAACAGCTTTTAGTCGACATTTATGGCATCTAAGTGAAATTACAGTAGGCCTAGCATTTTTGATGAAAATATGGATCCCAAGCAAAATGTTCAGATGTTTTAAAATATGCAACTAAAACCCGGATCTACAAATCGAGCTCAGTGCCTTGATTCCAATGGATTCTATGCAGACCAGCCCATGAGCTGTTTTGTTACAAACAATACAAAGGCATTTTTCTCCATACTTGGTTCGCCACATACATTCCTGGAGATCTCCCCTTAAACATGGAGCAGCAACAATAAATACAAACATTCAGACAAGGTTGAAACCAATTTAATATGAAATTTGTTAATGACACAACCGAAAGAGGAGTGAAAGTGATTCAGGATTTCAATTTCAGGTGGTGCAAGAACACCGACGATTATATCTGGATGCAAATAAGACAAGAGTGGCTACTGGACAAGCAAAAAGCCGTCAGTGAATATGACGACCATAAATATTAAACTTTTTGCTTTGTTGCATTCAATTTTTTTATTTCTTTAAAGGTTGTTTTTTTCATGTTTAACACTAAACAATGAACATAAACCATTAAATTACTATTTAGTACCAAATCAATGTTTTCATTGCCTTTGTACAACCCTTAAATATTTCACGATTGTATTCATTTTTTCAGAAACACTTTTTTTCTGGCATAGCACATTGCAGGCCTTAAATTTAGAAAAAATCGAAAACAAATTTTGTTTGACCACCCTTATATATATATATAACTGTTAGGTATATATTTAAGTCATAATGCAAATAAAAAGCTATCACATTACAAAGTCCGAGTTCACTAACCACCTCCGCTTTGAGCAAATGTAATATTTTGGTTTATACTACGTTGTGAGATTTTAGCATTTTGCAACACATACTGATGCAGATTTGTGTCATTCTATGGATCAATATAAAGCTCCGTTATTCCAGTGATTACTATTACGACTATTTGTTTTCACATTCGCCTTTTTTTTTATAATACAAACTAAATTTCTAATAAACAGCACATTCTAATTGAAAGAAAATATATAATTCAAAAAAATATTTGATTCAGTCTTAATATCTAATTCAAACTAAATACATATTTCAACGTAAATTATATCAAATATGTCATTGGCATATTATTGCGGTCTTAAGCCTCACATGTAAAGAAGATGTCTATAAACAAAATTCGCGAACCTCTTACATTGAAAAAAAAAAAGGTAAGAAATTATATCAAGAGCCGAGTTAAGCATATTTATCAATTTAGCAGAGAGAACGAAACTGCAACTTAAGCTCGTCTTGAGCAGCTGTCCCCAACCTCCTGCCCGCGGACCTTTGCAAGTCCGTTGATAAAATGGTGCGGGGTGGCCCACAAAGCATTAAATTATTTCCTTTTCATTTACTATGTTGTAAATCACTAGGGATAGTGGCGACTTTCCATTTGTGAGAGGTCAACGCCCCCCTCCTTATCTCCTCCCCCAAGCAGGACGCGGAGAAATTATCAAACGTCGACCGGTCCGATGTTAGAAAAATGTTGTGGGACCACTGGTCTAGAGTAAAACATGGAAAATAGTTTAATATATATATATATATATATATATATATATATATATATATATATATATATATATGGAGAAAGCTTAAATACTTTTTTTTTAGATTAGTTCGCAATGTTAATGAAACACTAAAGTGATGTTGTTTCATATTTTGAAACAGGTGGAGTTTTAATATATATATATAGTTTATTGAGATATTCTACTTACACCTTCGAAGCTTGCATTGGTAAAAGGCATATTCGAATTTAAAATTTCGGTAATAGGTAGGTTAAGATCGTCACGTACTTTGACGTATTTTCCAGAGATCATGTATGTGAATCTCTTTTCAATCTCAGCTAGGATATAGAGAAAACACATATAATAACATCAGAATAAAGCTGACGTCAAACTTGTGAGAAATTTTAACATATATCCAGATGATGAAATGCCTTTTTTGTTAGATTTACAATTAAAAGAAATACACAACAAATAAATGGAACATACGTGTACATGGCTTATTGAATTTATCTTAAAACAGTATGCTGAATTTTTGTTATGTTCATGTGTATTAAAAATTCGTGGCAATAGTATAATTGCATGGTTATTGATAACGAATTCACTTCATATGTGTTTTCTATTTAATACTTTATTAAAAAAAAACACATGCGCGCTAATGCCGTTTATATTTAGATTTTTTTAAAGCAAACATATTTACAATTTTGAATATCTAAGGAATAACGCATTTACTTTATGTGATTTGTATTTGAAATTTTTTTTTAATATATTTTTTGTGATATATTTTTTTATCATCACGCATTTCAAATAAAATAATACATCAAATATAGTGAAAATTATATATTAAATACCAACCCACATTACTATTTGTAAGTATATTGTCAAACGTCAACAAGACCAAGAATGTTGTCAAACATATAACTTGAGGGAGTATCATATTGATAACGGATCTGAAAATAAAACGCAAAGTGTTGTATTTACGGGATAACACCGATATACACAATTTTAGTTTGTGAAAACTGCAGACATGTAAATAAGTGTTTCGTACTCAATTTTTTTTTATTCTGCTTTCAAATATGTAAATTTAATTTGTGTACACCGTCAATATTTTTTGTGTTCAACATTTAATGATATAGGGAAATAAACATTGAACAAGAAATAAATAAAAAATGAATAAACTTGATTCATTCAGGAAACTCTAGGAAGCTACAAATCTAAAAACAAAAAAGCGCAATATAAAAGCAGATTTACATTTATTAATTATTTATCATTCTGGGAATTGTCTTTTCAGTGATTTTCGTTAATGAGCAGCACCAGGATTAGGACTTTCAATGATCAGCAGTTGACGGCCATCATTTCCACATTACAACGTTCTTGATATCGACTCTCCATTTCAACCTGCAGTTTACTGTTTCACCAAGATTTGCAAGAAAGTTGTCAACGCGGGAGTCCAAAAAAAGCAAATTGACATTAATGCGGCAACCCAAAGCCCGAAATTCGGCTACAATGTTCTTAACAAGACTTTCGTAACCGTCTGAAAGTTATCTAAGTAATTGTTGACAAAATCTGTGAAATCATTCCAGGCTTACAGTTAAACTGCGCCAATTTATGTGTTAACTCCATATATTTCATTACTTCTCAGATCTGCTGCCAATTTATATGTTAACTATGTCAACTCCATATATTTCATTACTTCTCAGATCTGCCAATTTATATGTTAACTCCATATATTTCATTACTTCTCAGATCTGTCAATATATATGTTAACTCCGTATATTTCATTACTTCTCAGATCTGCCAATTTATATGTTAACTCCGTATATTTCATTACTTCTCAGATCTGCATTCCAACAAAGATATGCTGCTTCACTTATTTGTTGACATGTATCTGACAAATATATAAGTCCTTAGTCAAAATGATCCATATTCTTGAAGAAATTCTTCATAAACCTCTATTGTATATGGAGTAGTGGAGTAAGAACTCGATATGTTTCAACCAAAGGATGACACTTTACACTGTAACTTCCAAGTGTGAATTCTTTTCTTGGTGGCCACAATTTCCTTACATAATGCTCAGAGTCCACGCTGATATCCCAAAGGCACAAAAAATGACCATTTTCCAAAAAGCTCTTCTATTATTATATCTCTGACCTTTAAATCGTTACCGCGTGTGTTGGTCGTAATTTAATTAACTGACCAACGTTTTCATGTTTTCATATGTCTCAGTGTTACCGAGTGTGCCAGTAGAAGAGATCAAACAACGCTTCCTTTAAATAAAAGAAATTATTTCATACTGCGCTTTGATTATCGTAAGAAATTCTCTTAGATGTGACAAGACCTTTAATATTATTACAATACAACAAATCTTGCTGACTTGAAAAAAAACTGTACACATTCAGCTCCTCGATATTTTTACACTCACTATGTTTCAGGAGGGAGAAGGTTATGTTCTTGTAAATTGAATGCAATCAGCTCATCTGATAACATTGGAAGGCCAAGATAATGATGCACTCATGTTTTGTTCAAATTGACAAGTTTACTGAGAAGTATCATGATAATTTTACTTTGACAATTTGACATTTTCTTCTTTTCAGCCACAGTGCAAAATCGTCCTCAAAAAAAAGCAGAAACTGTCTGCTGAATTGGTACAATGTACGTTATATTGTACATTTATAACAAAATAGGCTGCACCGTATGTCCAGTGTTCTGACAAATTTAGTCAATAACAAATTTTCATTACAGATATAAGAATAAACATTGTTAACACAGTTTTGATATATTCTCAAACACCTGACGTGATACCCACAAACCAATCACATCAAAGTGTATCATTTTTAACACTCTTTCAGATATTCATAATGTTTTACTTGCAGTTTTTTCATGTAAGTCAGCGATAATCAGTTGGGCTACTTGTACTTACTCTAACAATATCTCTTCATTTGTCTCTCACAATATATTTCCATTTATCTCTAAACTATATCTCTCCATTGTCGTTTACGATGTCTCTTGCAATATATTTCTATTCATTTTTTTTTGTTTTACAATATTTTGTCTCTTTTGACAATCTAGAAGATGGTAAATCTATTTGTTCAACATTGTATTTTTAAATAGCGTAATTATTATATTATACACACCAAAAAACTCATATGTGCTTCCTTATATCACAAAATAACAGGTGTAATGTTTTATTTCTCACTGTTAATGTTAAAATAAAAATAGTTACCAGAAGTCTCAGGATATACCAAATATTACCAGCGCTGTTCAGCCAATGTCTTAGAATGATGCCTTTATAAAGCAGCTCAATGTAGATGTACGATGTAATGTACGATGTACGTGTTACAACAACTCAATGTAGCAGTATGATGCACAAGATACAACAGCTCAGTGTAGCAGTATGATGCACTAGATACAACAGCTCGTAGTGATGTGTGCGTTTCTAAATAACAGATTAAGGGCTGAATGGAGACATGTTGACAGTAGACAAAGGGACTCAGATGTACCAATTAGTAACACATTCAAGACGGACACATGTTGAATTAAAAAGGTATTGACGTAGAATTATTTACTGAATATCTCGCAAAGTAA
This sequence comes from Bulinus truncatus, assembly GCA_021962125.1. NCBI lineage: Eukaryota > Metazoa > Mollusca > Gastropoda > Planorbidae > Bulinus > Bulinus truncatus. The sequence goes on from JAGDYQ010000470.1 coordinate 83,689, forward strand.
ATATTAGTTTAGGAAAATAGTGTCGCTTGACATACAATTTTTTGTTCCCAGCTATCATGTCATTTAATTTTTTACATTAAATAGTGCTTAGATTCAGTGGCGTCACTAGGGTTGGTGTCACCCAGTGCGGTAACTCTCATGACATACAGCATTCTTAGCAAAATTTATAAATAAATTTAAAACGACAATAGAAGAATAAATTATCGATATTTATAGGTCAGTGCAAGTGTACCAATAATTTCATTAAAATAATTAATAATAAAAAGTACGCAGTATCTGTTAATAATCGGAGATATTTTTATTTTTGGCATTCATTTTTTTCGAAGCCTTATAAAGTCATTTGCTGTTAATAGTGACGCCACTGCTTTGAATAGGCTCTGGCATTTAGTTTTATTCAGTGTACTACTTATTTAGTGTACTACAATTTAGTGTAATGAAAGTTTACTAAACAAACATATTAGACTACCATTTTTTTTTAAATTGTTGTATTGTTCATATTTGGCTCTGGCTGATACATTTGCCAACCACTGCCATAGCCTTTAAGAATTGACAAACTCGTTTTTCCGTCTATATGCGTATTTATATTTCTCACTTAAGGTATTGCCATCCTTTGACATATTGTTCTGTTGGACTAGGGTTATCCTCATCTGAACAGTTTCCTTTAGCACAGTCGCCATCCACAGCTTGTAGACCACCTGACAGATAAACAGAAATATTTGAATATATATTTGTTTTTAAATCAGGATAACTCACCCAGTAGGCAGATAAGCTTACGTCATGGAGGGAGGGCTAAGCGAGATAGGGGGGGGGGAAGAAGTTCTACAGGTGTCATCGAGAGAGGGGCTTAGAACTCTCCGCCCCATCTCTGACTGGTCACCAACCCTCTAAATGGGTGTGGCCTAAAGTGGTCATTGAGCATTGTCCAGAAGACACAAATATGCCCGAGCATGGAGCGTGACAATAACGCCATCGTTTCGTTGCATGATGGTACATTACGAGGTCAATTTTATCAAGTGACCGGTGTACTCAAGCTATTTTGGATACATTGAGCATTGACCGTGTATTACAGTGTATAATCAATTGGTCATGAGAACTCATTCTGAAACACTCAAATGAATCTGGATTCCCATAATATTATTTTGTAGTCCAGGCTCATTCAAGGAAAAATATTAGAAAACACTTTTGTTTAATGTATTACTTATTCCTCAGCAGTGCAGGGCATCTCTTAGTGAAAAAGTAAATAAATAAATGTCACTGTTGAAGGACCCACTCTCCCTTTTAGGTACATAGCGACAGAGTAATAACTGTTGTGAAAGGCTCTGCAGTAATAGTCTTTTCAATATCACCGCGGCCCGAGAGGAATATGCGTCGCACTATCCTGAGGGAAATACACAGCAATAAATAAAAAGGAATTAATTTAACGTTTCTTGGGCGGCCCAGTGCCATTTGATCCACGGACCGCTATCGGTCCGGGGGCTGGGGACCACTGTGTTAGTGGCTGACTAGGCGGCCAGTTTGGTAATAATTTAGAGCGGCAACTTGCAGATAATGATCAGGAAAGATATGAAGACGCTGCAGATATACCGGTATATCAAATTTTTATCAAACTTTATAGTTGCATAATATGTGCACGATTAGTACCAGTCGATAGGATTATACACTGTATGATGCAATTATACGGTCAATATTTCTTTTACGCTGTAAAAAGCTTATTCAGAAAAGGCAATAGTATAGATCTAAGTAAATATGTTCAGTCAATTTAAACTTCAACTTAAAACACTTCACGATATATAATTAGAATAGCTAGCAAAATTATTTAAAAATTCTCGCAATTAAAAATGGGATGTGGTTGTTGATAAATAAGTTTTGCTTTTGCGCCCAAAAGTTAGTATGCTGACCCTGCCCGAATGTGTGTACATTTTCTTTATTTTGCACCAAATACTGCATTCAATAAATGTTTATTGAAACATTTTTCCCTCTTTTAATTATAAGTATAGATTGATTTTATAAGGAATCAGTAACAAAAACATTTATATTAAACAAATATACTTCAATATATACTTCAATATATTTAACCATAAAAGTATATATTGTTTATTGAAAGTATACATTACATTTTATAAAAAATATCGATAGCTAAAAAAAAAGTATCAATTTTCAATTAGATGTGCATCTTTACACATAGTATGAGATATATACACTATACAGGGAAAATAAATACACAGTTATTTCCCTCCCCCCCCCGGTGTTGGTGTCGGTGGGCATTAGAAAACCGACACCGGTGTCGGTGTCGGCGGCTGATGGAATGCCGATACCGGTGTCGGTGTCGGCGAATATTTTGGCCGACACCCCACCCCTTGTTATGGGACCAATCGATCCTTTACTATTTGGTGTTAGGATGTTAATCAAGAGCCAATTGCTGTCACGAAATATAACAAACCGATTGTTTTAAATACTAAATAGCATATCCCAACATCCTGCATCACATATGCTCTCCTCCCGAGTCTTCCCACACCTAACACCCCTAGGTCCCCAGGATTATAATGCTGGCCGAAAGAAAAATACAGACGTTGACTAAATATACCATGAGATTGAAAATCTTACACTTATCTAAATTTGACATCGACATGTCTTTTAATTATACGGAAACAACTTGTATGAAAAAGAAAACGGCCCATATATCAATTTTAATCCGTTATATTAGTACATAGAAGTTGATATTAAAGGGATGTAATCGAATTCATGTATTTTTGCTTATTTATTGTATCGATTGCTTCCCTTTGAACATTTAAATATCCTTGTGCTGAAAAAATCAATTAAAATTGACGTTACGTATTTCTTGTAATTTTGTCCTTTGTGCCCGGCGCTTTTTAAAATTAACTAATCTCAAAAAAAAATTGTTTTTGCATAAAATAATTTTATAAAATTGAGATTTACTACAAGTAAAGATTTAAATCAATAACTATCTTTCTTTCGCAAAAATGCCGATTTTTTTTTTCTAGATACAGTTGATGAGAGATAATGTTTGTGAGTTAACAATAAAGGTTATTCCTCTAAGAGCCGCATTGAAAAAACAAATTGTACAATTTAAATGAGATTTTGTACATTTATTAGACTAGATGAATCTCTCGATTTAATTAGCCTCCCTTTCATTGTTCAATGTTTGGCTTTTATTCTGAACTGTCCGACATGCTGCATACCAATTGATGACACGTATACAGTTGCACTAATCAACAACTGGTATAATCCTAAAAAATAGATTAGATTGCATGTAACTTAATAGCAACAAATGTGTCAAAAACTTCATTGTAAAAAAAAAAAAAGTTACTATTATTTCAATTGGCTAGTGTTTGACTTATTTCTCTTTAAAAAATATACGCATAAAATAAACTAAAACATGCTTTTTTTGTAAATAAATAAACCATTGGAACAATTTTCTTGTAATATATGAACTTGAAAAAAAAAAAAATTACTCAGTTACATGCAGAGAAAATTATGACTTGATGAGCAATCGTTAGTCTGAATTTTAAGTTGGAGTTAATAACGGCGCATATATATTTAAATTATCCAGTTCAGAAGCATTTAGTCCATCATTGTCCCATTGCTAGTAGCCATTTTGGTTATTCGCACCAATCCATAAAAAAGCTCCCGTTGAAGATATAATTCAACAAACAGTGACAACATGATACATCGGATAAGGGAAAAAAATAAACAAAAATCCGTTCTTTTATATAAAATAAAATAACCACATAAAGCGCCACAACCATGCTTAGATATTAAAATATGTAAAAATAGTATTGTTAATGATTGATTAATAGCTTTTTTTTCGTATATGATTATATAACCTTATTGTAAGAAAATAAAGAAATCATGCTGCTTATATGAATACGCTATTTAATTACGTTTCAGCCGTAATGACTGCATAGGTATTTGTCTTTACTAAAGATCGTATTTCTTAAGCTGAAATTTTCAACTGTTTGTATTTTTAATAGACTGGTGGGGGAGGGTAAAGGGTGACCGGAGTTTTTGACCCCGCGACACTTTGATCACCGAGAGTTTAACCCCGGACCAGTGAACCCTGTTAACTGATGAAATAATATGTCTGTATTATTAGTTATTTGTGCTGAATATCTTTATTACCTGTGTCCTTTCTATGGGACTGATAGTCGTGTGGTAAAGCGCTCGTCTGAAAGAAGGGCAGTCCGAAACCTTCCTTTTGTATCTTATATGAGCTAAGAGATTTTATCTCATCCTTACACAGACTTCAAACATTAACTTGTTCAAATTATGTGTTTACTTCTTGAGACACTGGGTCTATGAAGATTCAGCAATACCAGATATAGAACGAAATAACTGCTATGCAGAAAGAGCTATACAAATAATGCAAGATATTGTTCCACGTTGCGAGACTTCAAATTCACATATTAACTGTTTTATTCTCACTAATGATGAAGCATAAAACTTTTTAGAGCATTTTCGAAAAAAAAATGCTCTATTGTCCCCGTTTTGTTTGTCCGTCCGTCTGTCATCACCCTAGATCTCAACAACCATAAGTCCTAGACCCATGATGTATATATCATTTTGTAGGTCTTGGCCTGCCAAGAAAAGTCTTTTTTCCATTTCGCGATCTGACCTCTCAGGGCCGTAAAAGGGGCCTTAGTACCGTTTTTTACTATATACGCTATATTAATAAAGGAACGCTATATCTCAGCAACTATAAGTCCTAGACCCATGATGTATATATAATTTTGTAGGTCTTGGCCTGCCATGTGTACATCAAAAGTTCATTTCGCGATAGGACCTCTGAGGGCCGGGCTTCAGGGCTCCTAAGGGGCTTATATATTATATATACACCTTGTACGTTCAATAGCCCGTTCATTTGGTGCGAAATACTGCAGCACGTAGTTTCACCAAGATATATTAAGAAACTCATCAAATGAAATAGTAAGCTTGTGTTCTGAGTTTAATTGAAAGTATCAGAGCTATGCAACAATTGACGGAGTTTCCGGAAGATTAAATGACTATAATTTAGAATGTTTTCAATTATGAGTCCTATTTCAGTAACCACAAACCACTTGTAGTTAGATTTAAGAGACAATAATTTTTTTTTTCAAATATAAAGAAACGTCTTTATAATTTTTTTTTACAAATATATGCATTACACAATTGAATTTATAAACATTTCCAAAATTTACAAATATTTACTGAAAGCTAACAAACGTACTGATACAAAACACGAAAATGCGCTAACACGTCCTGTGTCCAGAATGGAACAGGCTTAATTGCTTGTTTTTTTTATGTTTCCTATGCTGTCCTTTATTATCATTTCATATTTTGGACATCTCTATACTCATGCTTACATGCATTGCACTTGTTGTTCTTACGTAAATTTCCATTACTGCTTTTTCTTATTTTATTTTTTTTTTTAATTTTATTTTAAAGAAATAATTCATCTTTTTTCAAACCTACTTCCACGAAAATATTACGAATATTAATTACCCGTTTTTATATAAAGTCAATGATTGTTAATTAATTTGTTGTACTTTGTTTTTTTTTGTTTTTTTATTTAAATGTTCACTGCTTATTAACATTATTTGTTTTACTTTTTCTTTAATACAAAAAAGATGAAAATCTTTTATTATAAAAACGATAGGCATTATGTAATCTTTCTTCAACCTTATTTTCATTGTTCTAAAGATAATGAATCTCTCTGACATAAAAAAAAAAAAAACAATGACTTGTTGTTACTTATGTGCTTAACTAATCTTTTATGTATACACTTAATCTTGTTTATTTATTTCGAAGTCGTAATTTCTGAAATGCAGATAAAAATTTGAAAAAAAAAAATCTGATAAAAGAACGTTGGATTAAGAACTGTAAAAGTCATTAAAACTTGCCAACCCTACTATACATGGTGTCTTTACATAATATCATGCAAAAAGTAGACATTTCTGTATTATCTTTAAAACATGTTTACCCTTCTATACAATGTGTCATTACACAATATTATGCAACAAGTAAACAGAAATGTAATAGCTTTAAATCCTGCTTACCCTACTATACATTGTGTTATTACAGAATATGATGCAACAAGTACACATAACTGTAATATATTTAAAACCTGCTTACCCTACTATACATGGTGTCATTACACAATGCCATGCATACAAGTACCTAGAACTGAACAATTCTGTAAAACCTGATTACCCTACTATACATGATGTCATTACACAATACCATGCATACAAGTACTTGTCTATAATTAATACATTTTTATTTGTTGTTAATTTCAATTATATTTGTCAATTCAAAGTCATTTTGAAAGTAAATAAATGATTTCGGTGGCTCTTAAATCGTGTAGGGTTGAAAGCGTATTTTATGTAGAACAATAAAATTTATTATATTAGCTTCATCAAGAATATATACAAAATACAAATTAATACTTTTTTCTATTATTTTTTCTTCTTGGCATGCAGGTTGTAAAAACATATCAGGTCTCAAATGGATCGCAGATCTCAAAAGAAAAAAAATAATATATGAGCTTTTGAATAATAATGCCATTGTTTGCCTTGCATTATGAAACATTGTATGATATAAGAATGGAGTTGGATGCTGGGGTGGGGGAAAGGCAAGCTTCTTAATTTTTGAAGATGGGTTTGTTTAGTGTGACGAATCGCGGAAGGGAGGAGTGAAATAAAAAGGGTTTCCTCCTAATTTGTTTATCGTCCCAGCATATATATCCCCCAACCTAGATTCGTTTGGTTCGTCCGTAAAATCGTTATTCTTGTTTCACTATACTTTTTTTTTTATAGTAGTTTGAAATATTAAAAAAATGCACTATATAGCATGCATCAATGTGTGTGTATGTGTATGTGTATATGTATATATATATATATATATATATATATATATATATATATATATATATATGAATATATTTACACATATAGCTAAGATTTCTACTTACTGCATGATTGTCTTTTTTGAAACATGTATCATTGTTTCAGTGGCATTTGGTGAGTTTTTAAAAAGTATAAAGTTTTTATAAATGTTTCAAAATTCTTTTTCATGTAAAGAATTTAACAGAGCCTTAATTCTTTTTTTTTTTTTTAAATTAGTAACTTTATTTTTAAATGTATTTTGACTACATACTTTGAACCCCCGCCTTCCTAATGTAATTAATCAAATGTTTCGACTGCATTATGACCTTAAAGGTTTTACAGACGTTTTCTGTTATAATATGTAGTATCTGACAGGTGCAATCTCCACTTCGTCCAGATAACCAGTTTTTATAAATGATTCTTAGGAATAGTTTACATACACAATTTTATTTCATTTGCCATAGTTTATTATATTTTTTTTCAAGCCACTAAATATACCAAAGCATATACAGTTCACAAAGAGATAATTGCATTTTACCTGTCAATGCTTGGATCCTATTGGTACGTATCGTACAAGTTTTATTTTTTTACAAACAAAAGTAAGAGGGAAGGTTAAAAAAATATGATATTTTAATGATAATATGTTATATTTTTTTTCATAAAGTGTGCTACGCGTACACCACGGGGCCCAGGAAGAGTTTATCGGGGGTACAGGTAGAAATTGGTGTGGGGGTACAAAATAACACCTAAAGTGGAAACAATGAAAAGAAAAGAAACCATGACAATATGGAATTAGTTTTTGACTTTTTATGACTAGTGGTACCTAGTATTATGAAAATATAAAAGGGTACATAGATGTCGACAGTATGGGGAACACTGCGCTAGAAAATGTAAGTACGTTAATATTATCGATAACAATACACAGCAATGCAAATGGCGAGTTATTTAATTGCAGCATTCTTAACACCTATCTACATATTCACCCTCTATGTATTCTTATATTTCCTACCTACTAAATCTCAATAATACATATGTTAACGAATACAATTTTTGTACATGTAATTCAATTTCATTGTTTCTGCTCATCACAGGACACCAACATAATGGGTTATTTGTGTTCGTTTATGGAATGAAGAAAATATATGTTGAACAAGTGTTTTATTTTTTTTTAAGAAAATGACAAGTTCAAATTATATGGCAATATTTAACTGAAACACTATTTGCATTAAAATATGTGGGTGTCTTAAGGTACGGTTTATGGCGCTCAAAAATACCTGGCACATTTACAAGATGCAAATACCAATGTGCTGTTGTTCGATGTTTCAGAAAAAAAGTTATATGATGCATTTTTTATGAAATTTAACTAATAAAATGTTTAGGATTTCAAAAGATTATTGTTATTAACTTCATATTATGTCAGGATAGAGAGATGTAAAAAAATGCAATTTAATATTGCATCGGTGTTACATTTTTAGAGAATTTTCGAAAAAAAATGCTCTATTGTCCCCGTTTTGTCTGTCTGTCTGTCTGTCTGTCTGTCCGTCATCACCCTAGATCTCAACAACCATAAGTCCTAGACCCATGAAGTATATATCATTTTGTAGGTCTTGGCCTGCCATGTGTGTAGCAAAAGTCATTTTCGCGATCTGACCTATGAGGGCCGTAAAAAGGGGCTTATAAAGTACCGTTTTATACTATATAAGCTATATTAACAAAGGAGCACCCTAGATCTCAGCAACCATAAGTCCTAGACCCATGATGTATATATCATTTTGTAGGTCTTGGCCTGCCAAGTGTGCATCAAAAGTCTATATCGCGATCTGACCTCCCAGGGCCAAAATATAACAGTTTCTTATGTACCGTTTTCGCTTATATTTTAAATATAAATAATAAAAGCTAATCAAAGGGGCGAAATCATTATTTATTTTTTGTAATAGTTATTCAACATGATTACTTCCCTCTCATTGAAAATGCTATAAAATGTCCTTTGTCCGAAACGGAAAATACTGAAATTGTTTGTTTCCTTTTATATTCCTGTACTTTCATGCAATTTTTATCTTGAAATTGAAGTACATTTACAGGTCGCTCATCGAGAATGACATGAATTATTATAATGTAAGTATTAAATTAAATACTATCTTAAAATCAACATTAAACGTTAATTACAGCGAAGTAGACAAGTTTAAATGTTAAACAACATAAAATATAATGATATGCAACAGTTACTGAATTTTTATTCATGTATACATTTCATTATAAACATAAACAATGCACTTTACTAATGATCGTCTGTTCAACGCTTCTTAAATAACTTCAGTAAACTTTTTTTTCATATTAGGCACTGTCTTTCTGTGATCTTCTACAACTTGCAGCAATCTCTGCATTTTCAGATTCCGTTTTAGTGATTGACTTATTAAATAATGACATCACTCCAATTGACCGCTCGGCTGCATCATTGACGCCTTAAAGGAATGAACAATACACTTAGCTTCAGCAAATGACGGTAATTGATCTCAGGATAATGAATCAACTTCGACTGAACACATTGCAGATATTGATGAGGTACTTACAAAGTGATGCACTCGATCCGTCCAATCATCGCCAGTTTTCAGCATCGCTTCAGAAACTATTTTTTCAGAAAACAACGCAAAAAAAGAACATCTGGACTACTATACCAAAGATGGTTTTCAAATTTCTTTTCGCAGCATCAGACACCGTTTTATATAATTTCGTGAGATCTGATTGAATAACAATAGATCGTTAAACGGAGCATCACGGCTCACAGGACATGATATCCAAGCATTGACGAAAATGTAAGTGACAAACAAGCAGAATTCTTGCAAAATCTTTACCTCTGAAAGTGTGAGCTAGAACCGATTTCTAAACAAGTAAATCTTGAAGATTCATATCACTTTTGCAATCCAGTGAACCATATGATAATTGTCTAGCGCATGAAAGTGGTACGGTTGGTTGCTTACACTAACGCAAAATACCAACTATCAGGTTTTGATCATCCCTATGTAAACTTCATGTGGTATGTAGCTTGAGGCACTTGACATATATATATGTATATATATATATATATATATATATATATATATATATATATATATATATATATATATATATTACGATGGCTCACTTTGTAATTGAAAAAATAAAGTTGATTTTTTTTTAGAACGATAATTTTAGTTTTCTGGTTCACTGTGATTTAAAACATGTACATACCGAATTCCATTCCATTTGGGCTCCTATAAAATGCTTATTTTTAGATACAAAGAACACGTATATTACACAATAAAAATTAAACAGTAAAATAATATTAGTTACATGACACATTAACCTAACAGAGTAGTTCTTAATACGCTATTCAAAAATACACTTTAAAAGTTTGTTTTTCTTTTAATCTGTGCTTTCTGAGTCCTAAAGTTCTTCAAGTTGCAATCTCTTCAGCCCATTTTATTTTTTTTTGCCAATGGAAACTCTTAGCGATGCTGTTCAACAATTTGGAGAAGTACTGTTTTTCATCTTCTGATTTAGTGAGACATGAGTTGAATGATGACACCAGTGCAATTCTCCGATCAGCACAGTCATTGAAAACGTTAAAGGAAGAGACCACTGATGTTGCCTTCTGAAAAGATGGAGTGTGTTGCCAGATGGAAGCATCAGTCATGAGAAAATTTGTGGGAAGCAGATGAGCATTAAAAAGAGCAGCGATGACGAGGTCGATAAATGCTTTAATGTCACATTATGAAGTACTGAAGGATAATGTGTGCTGCGGATGCATCTTTCTATTTTCTGATCATCAGAAAATTTCTCCATGAATTGCCTCAAGAAAGCACACATATGTTTTTCTCATCCACTGAAACACGTTCTGCAATCGACCTGTCTTCATGCTTAGCTTGAATTGATGACAGAAGAGAAAAATCTTCATGATGTAGATTATTTTAGACATCCACCTTGAATGATAATAAGCTACTGCAAAAAACAAAATCGCACCCCGCATGTTCTTTGCAATCTTAATGTGGCAAATATCTTTCATTTGGAGAATATTTGAACAAAATGTGATGACTTTTTTAATGGCTTGAGATTTTGTTCCACTCGAACATCGTGACATATACTTAATTATGTCTTATTTTTGCCACAACATCTTAAAGCTCTTAAACAGCATCACATCCGGTCCAGTTGTACTACCCCCACATGTCTTATTGAAGACGGCTGTATTTGTAAACATGCCATTGGGCAGTAGTCTAAATTAGTGGAAGTACCTAGCTCAATATACATTGGCATGTCAACTGGACAGTATACCAGCAAAGAAATAGTTCATGAAAAAATAGTACCAACTGACTGCCAGACGGCTGTTTTTGTAAACATACCATTGGCAAGTATGCTCAAGTAGGGGCAGTACCTAGCTGGTCTTTCTTTCCTACTTGATTAATAATATTGCCAGATATGCCAAAAATCTGGTCTTTCTTTCCTACTTGATTAATAATATTGCCAGATATTCCAAAACCTGGTCTCGCTTTCCTACTTGATTAATAATATTGCCAGATATGCCAAAAACCTGGTCTCGCTTTCCTACTTGATTAAATATGTTGATAATGTCATTTATGCCAAAATCCTGGTCTCGCTTTCCAATGCCTTGAGCAATGGTTATGATATCTGTCAAGATATTTTTTTGTTGCTTTTGTACCTAAAAAACAAAATGCGAGCTAAATTAGAGAAATGTTCCATTTTTCTCCCACCCATTAATATTGTATGTGTATAGCAGTAAATGATATGAATTAATTTATACTAGCTTTACCCTGTAAAACTTTTGCATATAGTTGTATGCCTATAGGTTTGATCATTTGGATATACTATTTTTGGTTTAGATACTTATCAGAAATTGTAGCCTGTTTATTAATCAATCATCCAATACATTTAAATCATGAGTCGAAGTTTTTTATTTTAATTTTAATAGAAATCGCAGGATTAATTTCAACTTTCAATTTGTCTATTCTTTGTCTTAAAAAAATAGTTCTATTTTGCAGTTTAAAAACTAATTAAATTACTATTTAATAGAACAAAATAAAGAGTAGTATATTTATAACTTATAACGCATTAAAATTTTGCAGAATTTCTTGTTTTATATTATAAGATCGACATTTAAAAAAAATATAATTACAATTTGTTACGATGTAAGGAACGTTTTTTTTCGTTTGAGAATTTTAGATTATTGCATTTGTTTCCGTTTGACGGTTTTGTTTGTCTTACCATTTCTATTTTATAGACACATATTTGGACCGGGTATCTGTTAGTAAGAGTAGGCTACTAAGTTTGACACATGCATGTATTTTAGTATTTTACATGACCATAAAGATTGATTTAATTTATTCTTACAAAGCTAAATACTTTTTACTTATGTTTTTAAATAGCGTAATTTTAAAAAGAAAATTATATAACTATTTTTATATGTCTAGTCTAAATGTATATTATCAAGTATGTAAAGCTTATAAATCTTTTGAAAATAATATATATATATATATATATATATATATATATATATATATATATATATATATATATATAAAGATCAAAGTGTTCGAAATGGGACTTTCAACACATTATTGCGTTCTTTTAATGCAAAAATAAACTCTGCTAAATAGTATTAAGATATTTTTTTTATATTTAGAGGTCGCTCAGTGAACTTGAAATGATCATAAAAACAAAAAACAAAAATAATGCATTTTTATTTTTTTTCTAATAAAAACGTGTAATTATGTTATTCAAATTAAGTGTTATTTATATGATTTTATCCAATGTTTGATTTCATAATACTTCATCTGTTGATTGTTCGTGTGTTTTCATTAATGCGTTCATAATTGTACACTTTCGCATATCTGGAATTTGACGTCAATGTCCTTCGACGATTTTCAAAACATCTTGCAATTAAGTTTCATCATTGTTAAAAAATTTGTATAATCTGAAATGAGTTTAGCCCCTCTTTCGGTTGTATCATTAACAACTTGTATAGAATTAACAATTGTTTGTGCTTCCTGGTATTCGGTTGCTGTACTCCACGTGTCTGGGTGATGTTCATTCCTGCCCAATTTATTCCAAGCACTTCAAATACATATTTTAATCTTTCTGTTACAAAGCCATCTAAGTTCACGCTTACAATTTTATCCATTAATACTTTGCCTTCAAGCCTTTTTACCTGTTTTTGTTTTTTGACTGGCTTTTCAAGTGCAACCAATATGTTTTTCTTTAGTTTGGTTATCAACACCTTTGCTGAAAAAAGACAGACTCACAAGGTCTTCAGTTAATAAATATAAATGCTATGCTATGGTTTTAAAGGCAGATTTAGCAACTTCTTTGTGAAATATTTTGAAATTATTCACTTTCTTAATCAAAGTCAGGTCGTTGTTAGGAACAGATGAAGAGATAGGAGCCCGAAACAAATGTTCCATGTAAATCAAAATAAAAAAAAAAACGTTGATTTTTTTTTTTTTTCATTTTTTTGTTAAATGAAATTGATGTCGAAAAAAGTAAATTTTAATAGAGTACAATACTTTTGCCATCCATCATGCTTGGTGGATAACGCCAGGAGTACGGAAAGTTATTCCGCTTTGGCCTGGAATAATCTCACCTATAAAAATTATCGACAGTTGCAAACATTCTTTGTAATCGTCGCGAGGTGGTTTTGTTTTTTGCAGCATATTTACAGCAAATTCTAATTCTTATGTTACAGATCCATAAATTGTGAGATCTGCATCATATAAATGCCATTATTCAGAATTAAGTTTACTCCCCTGATCATGAAATCGTTGAAACAACTTAATCTCTGGACCAGAAGATGCTCCAAAACATATTTTGTAAACATGGGATAAAATACCTCAATTAACATAGTGTCGACAGGCTGTGTTTAATAAAGATTTTCAAATTAATTTCTCCACCAGGGAACAAGCACCTGAATGTATACCTGTGTTGCTCGAAGTAGTATTAAAACTGAGTGCCATAATTTTGTCATATGAAATGTTCCAATCCTTTAAAGCTTGTCCAATGATGCAATACTACAGTGGGTGTTCTGAATTTCGGAAAACTTATTTTATTTTGTAACTTATTAATCCCCCCCCCCCGAAAAAAAAAATTTGTATTATGTATGATGACTCATAATTTAACAAAAAATAAAATATTGATAACATTCTCAACCCAATTATTAAAATAGAAGAGATAAAAATGAAAAACGTATGAAAAATGTGGATTCGAGTAACATTGGAAAGTTAAACTGCGTTGAGCAACCCCTAAATATAAACGGATTGTCTCCAAAATTTACCCTTATAATTTTTCCATTAAATTGAACCAAAAAGAAAGGTTGAGAACAATATTTTTTTTTTACCTTGCATTTGCTTGTCACCTAGTATATTTATATATATATATATATATATATATATATATATATATATATATATATATATAGATAGATAGATTGATATCTATTGTTTATGTTATAAATGAATTAAAATATCTAATTAGTTGAAGATCCTTTTTAAATAGTACAATCTAAGAAAAAAAAATCCAAAGCCATACATGTAGTAATTGGTTGCCTTGTTCTTGAATTCATGTTACGGTTTGTAAGGTATATTAGTGCATGAAACGTATGCTAGATTAGCTAAATTAAGGCATAATTGATATGCTTATTTAGTTATATTTAGACATGAACGTATGCTTGATTAGATAGCTATATTGCCGTGACCAGACGCATCCCTGTCTTTTCATAATAATCACACATAAGTTCGATTAAAACGAGATTTTTTTTTTCTAATTAAGCATGTATTGTTGTAAAGGAAGACAACAATCCGAAACAAAGATAGTTTCGGCTTTTGTCACAAATCTAACTTTTTTTTTATTGGGTGTTTTTAACTCGTATGGTTTTGCTCATGTCTATAAAAAACTTTTTTTTTTAAGTTGATTTGCTGATTACGTTTCGGTTGTATAGATTTACCGGAAGTGCCGACACACAGCCAAGGAGAAGAACCGGAAGTAATTTAGCAATCATTTTGAAGAGTTAATGTCGAAATCTGATGACAAATATATATTTGAATGAAAGTAGATACTTTATCGTATCTGACCTCTTGCGAATGAACATTTCTAAATATGTACTATGCTAGGTGTTATGATTATTTTAAATTTTATCTAACGTATGTCTTTGCATGTAAATTGTATCAAACTCTAATATCTTATTTTTTGTTTGTTGTTTTGTCTGTTTCTTTTGTGTACAACAACGTCAGCTACAGTGTGTATGTATGTATATATCATTGTTCGATATAAAAAAAAAAAAAAAAAAAAAAAAAAAAAAAAAAACTAACTGTGTACCCGGCGTTGCCCGGTATGTCGTGAGTTCAAACTTGACATTTGAAACATTAGGTAAATATATAGTTTCTAATTTACGTCAACCAAACTAATGAGCAATAATGACCTAAATTTCGTAGGTACAATTAACCGTACTACGTACTTTTTCATGTTATCAAACATTGCACATTAAATAGATCTCCTATACAAGGTGTTAGAAAACCACAACAACTGGTATGTTTAAATTAGTTCTACACAACTGATACATATAATGAGATATAGGTAGGAAGATATCCTGTTCGCATTGCGTTTGTTATCAATGAACAATTTAATGATGTAATGGTATGATACTTTTTATTCAAATTACTCGTAAAACTTAGTTTTGTCTATCTATTGGTCTATTTTAATTCGTAAGGTTATCTATAGCTTACTAGTCAATCTTAAGTTCATAGACAGTTAACTCTTAAGGTTAAACTTCAACTGAACTGCTATTTATATTGTTCAACAAAGTTTAAAGGTCCACATTTTGCTTGTTAGGTTAGATCTACTTCGTGATGTTTTGGCATTTTTTTTTTATTTTTCTATTTTAATAGCAACACATAGTTGTATTTCAACCTAACAGCCTTGTCATGTTTTGGTAGATTATATTTATTTAGCGGTTTTATGCTTTCTTTGTGAACAAAAGATGCGTCGATTACATTTCTGTGTATTAAAGTACTGTTTAATAATAAAATGTGTATATTTGCAGTCTTATTAAAGTATTTGGTCACTGAGGGACGTTTGAATATGCTACTAATTTAATAGTGTTTTTTTTTTTAACATACACACACATACATTAACAGCGACTATTAAAAAAAAAATAATAATAAAAAAATATTTCTAACCCTATTTATATTGTTTTGTTAACAGAGACCAAACATTTCAGCACGTAAAATAAGCCCCAGAACCTCGGTGAAATGTCCAGTGTTTGAAAACGTTCGTAATATGTCACCAAACGTTTTACCTACCTACATGTCCATGATGGAATATTACTACTTAATAATGTTTCATATAAAAGAAAAACAGCAAAATGAGATAAATGTTCATGAAATTGCACACATTGTAGCACTTTGTATTATATAGCAAAAAGCGTACATTCCAATAGTTTCTAATGCTAGAATTTTAAAGCTCATCAGGTGTGTCCATGACAAATTCAGAAAGCTGATAAAGTCATAAAAAGGAAGGAAGAGAGACAACAAATGCAAGTTGAAGTTACAAACATAGGCAGATAAATGTAAACACAATCTATTTGACATTGTAGTTTGCAAATGCATCTGAGAAAATTACACATGTGAATATAATAATAATAAAGTTCCAAGAGTCGAGCAATGATTTTTACAAGACCAGCGAACCACAAGACTGAAGGTTATAGGTAGTGTTGATATGATCATTTATATCATTTTGAAGAGACGGCATGAGAGAAAACTTAAAGAAAATGCAAAATGTGAAAGAACACTTGACCTAAATGTAAACACAAGCATTAAGCAGCCACTCAATAAGGAGAACAGTTCAAAAAGTTTGTACAATGACCCTCAGGCAGTGGCGTTACTAGGGGGGCGGTGGGTGCGGTCCGCACCGGGCGGCACTTTTTATTACTTTTTAGGGGGCGGGGCGGCAAAAATGTATAGATTAAATTGAAATAACTAAATGAGAGGGCGACAAAATCGTCTTCCGCCCTGGGCGGCCGATACCCACGCTACGCCGCTGTCATCAGGCATATGGTAATGGATCAAATGAAGTTGAAATAAAGAATGAAAGAAGTAATCGTGAAAGATTTAAAGTAGTCAAAGACAAACAAATGAAAAAAAAATGTTGCCAAAACGAGCAAACAATTTGTTATCGGTTTTGGTGTGTCAGACAAAGCTGGGGCATCAATCGCTGCTGCCGTGCTGGAAGATTTTGGTTTGTTTTTCCAAGATAAATCAAATAAAGTCGCTATAGATTGCGTCACTACTGGTCCAATTCAGACAATGTACTACGATGTGCGCAAGGACATTACATTGAAACTAGAATAGAAAGGAAATCGTTGGTATCGCAGAGCATTGAAGAAAGAGTGTCAAGATATCATAGAGTTCAGGTCGGCGAGTATGTTTGAAAGGAGATGTGCATATTTGGTGCGCATGTTATACACCTAAACTTGTGGCGCTCTGTTAGTGAACAGCTGCAAGTGACATACAACGCATATATTTGGTACGTTTATTTTTTTGCATTCACCCATGCCATGTAACGGTGTATTTATATTTATATGTTTGATGTGTGTGTGTTTATTTTACATTCGCCCTATTTCATGTAACCAATTTATTTACATATAAGATGTTGGTGTGTGTGTGTGTGTGTGTGTGTGTGATAAATGATCGACCTGGAAGTATGTTGTATAGTTTAGACAATACGTTGTGTATTGTAATATAGAAATAGCGTTGTTTAGTTATATCGTGCATGATTTTGTTTGCAATATGTAGGCCCTGAATTCGGACGTAACCTGTGAGTAGTACTTGGCGTAAATCGCCCTGTCTGAAGTGTACCTTAACAGCCCTGACACCTAGCCGTTCTGGAGGGATCTTAGACCTAGAAGGCCCAGGCTTGAAAGACCACCTGACAGTAAAATGTAATAGCTGCCATGTTATAAATATAGTCTATTTTCTTGAATGTTAATACTATTTGGCTCATATGCAGGTTTCTATGTTGTATTAGTTTAACTAATATGGGTGATGGAAATCGTCACATACATCTAATATTTTTCTGTACAGTCATTTATAAGTAGTATTAAAGTTATTTGGTTGATTAGTTATCAAGAGTTATTTGATATGTATATTTCATATATATGTGTATGTCCAACCTACGAAGACCTGGGTGAACCTCTCGCCAATGTACCCCTAGACCACAGGTTGTTCAAAATGGGTTGTGACAAAGAGCACAGCACTGTTGTATGTAAAGTTTGGTGTACATTCGTCACACATATAGCGCCAGATTCCTCAACAGCGTGTGGCATAACATAATCTATGTGTAGCTATTAGAGCAAAGTAGGACTCGACTTGAATCAGATACTTGGAATAGGATGTGATGGTACAACCACGAATTATGGTTCTTGAAATACCGATGCAATGGCTGCCATATTTGCTTCATGTATATGAATAACCACTGCGTCATCTCATGAAACATCTTGATGGTCCAACTGCTGTGCAAAAATATTTTCAGCCCTCATAGTAGGTACCACAAACTGGCTCAAAATCGTGGTTTTGCGTCACTGTAGACAATATTTGGATATTTTTAACTTAATTTCTCTATGTAAAACTGATCAAATCTCAAAAACAATTATACCATTTTTAAGTATTTTGTAAGCCCTACAATAATATGTAATTTTCAATTAAGTTGATTCAAAACAAAAGGTTGAATCTTTTAAATGTAAACCATCACCGAAGTCACTTTTTACCGGCCGACGCGCGATCTAATTTGACTATCCTATTTTCAATCTCCGTGCGCTCCTGGGCCATTCGTCCTACAGTAATGTCCAATATATCAATGTGTACAAGAAATACTTGTGCAGATAACGATTGGCGAAAATGGCACTTTTCAAGGTGTAGTGAAAAAATGAAAAAAGTCACATATTCAAAAATTTATATATCTTAAACTATTTGAGCTATAGTAATAAATTTCATGTCCACCATCTTAGATTCTCTAGTTCTTGCAATATTCATGTTGAAAAAAGCCGTAAAACCATTTTTAAAAATCAGTCTGTGGTACCTACTCATAGCATCAGCTCTACCAACTTGTGAGATTATAGATATCTGTAGATTTACTGAAATTAACTGTATACTACCAGAAGTGACAGTAAAGATTTTAAGTAAAGATCAAATGTACTTATATGAAATGTGTCTCAATGTTAGTAGTGTAAACTTTACTGAAGAACTTGCCCGAAGAAATCCCGGAAAATGGCTCACTAGCTTTGGTTCACGACAGCAAACTGAACTCTTCAGCTGTATATCTCAACAAGTAATCCGACATCAATTAAATACACTTTAGGGTTTAGGTAATGTGTGTATGTACCTGTGTGATTTGCCATCACATATATGCCTAGCTGCAAAAATGGCGAAATGCACCTTTTGCTTCGATGACCCTTTTGTATAAGTGAACTTTACTTTTAGACTGCTGAATTAGATGGACTCAACTCGGATATTAAAACTGAGGGGGAAGTAGTAAAATACTGCCGCAAGCGGCCCTTATTGTTACGTCCAGCGACATAATAGCCTGTCGGTTATTTACATACTGAAGTGTATAAACTCTTTCGACCCACGAAATCACGAGTCTCCCACATCCATTTGTTCCGCTGACTTTCTTAAGCACGCCTCGTTCTGCGCCTCATGCTGCTATATTCGCTGTGTCTTTTGCTGCGCCTCTAGCAGCGTCTCTTGCTGTGACATTTCCTGAGCCTTTTTCTGCGCCTCTTGCTGCACTTCATATAAATATGAAAGATACAGACAGAGTTACTGACATATACATATATATCTACTAACCTTACGGGGCCAAACGATCCTTTACTATTTGGTGTTAGGATGTTAATCAAGAGCCATTTGCTGTCACGAAATATAATAAACCGATTATTTTTAAATACTAAAAAGCATATCCCAACATTCTGCATTCTGCATGCTCTTCTGTGTGTTTATATTGTGTGTGCCCTTTAAATATGCGTGTTTGTGTGTATCATTTGCGTGTAGACAACCTATGTCACCTCTTGGTGTGACAGTTTATTTGGGAGTATTTCGTCTGTGTTTTTCCTCTGTGTGTATTGTGTGTGTATAAATAACTCTTTGAATGTACTCTGTGGATGTGATCTGTGTATTTATTATGTGTGTTCTCTGTGTGCGTGTTTATTGTGTGTACACAATTTCTGTAAACTGTGTGTGGATCCTTATCTTTGTTATGTGAGTTTGTGTGTACACTGTGTATGTTTACTCTTTGTTTGTACTACAGATATGTACTCCATGTGTGTACTTCCTGTAAATACCGTCATTTGTGTCATTTTCCTCGAAATGTTGTAGCACTAAATAATGAAACTCGGGTGGTACGGAAATTTGAAGGCTTCTCGAAAAATCAATTAAAATTGACATTGCGCATATTGTGTAATTTTGTTCTCTGTGCCCGGCGCTATTCAAAATAAACTGATCTAAACAATAAATGTTTGTGCATAAAATATATTTTTTTTTTTAAATTGAGATTTACTGCAAGGAAAGATTTAAAAGTAATAACTATCTTTGTTTGACAGTTATGCCGAATTCATGTCTTCTAGATGAGAGAAAATGTGTGCGAGTTAATAAGAAACGTTATTCCGCTAAGAGCAACGTAAGCAAAACAATTTTACAATTTAAATGAGACGCATCTCCATGGGCTTCAGTTGTGTTGTTTTGTCCAGTCACAACACTTGTCACAACACTTGTCACAACACTTGTCGAAACGCTTTCAGTGGCTAGTGGATTATCACTTGCTCTACTACTTGACGTTGTCGATGATGTTGTACTTTCTGCGGTTGTGAGGTTGTTGTTGGAGCTCAAATTCAAATACATATTAAAAAAAGAAAACATTTTAAAAACGCTAAGCTTATGTAGAAATTGGTTTAGTTAATTAAACATTAGAATTGAAAGGAATCTTAAAAGTAATTTTTAATCCTAGAACCAAGTAATGTCATTTTTGAAACGCTTTCAATAAATGTCTGACAAATTGTTTCATTTTCTCTTGTGTGCTATTCACATGAAACATTAAGAAAATCTTAAAGCGGTAAAGTAAAAACATTAAATAAAAAAAAAATAACAGCTTTCTAATGGTAGAAAATCATCATATATTTCAGTATGATTGAACGTACAGCAAACGAAACAATACTTATATATATATATATATATATAAAAGAGAATGGTCATTTTGATTGCAGACTTTGTAGCTGGAACATTAATTAGACTAGATGAGTCTCACAAATTATTTATCCTCCCTTTCATGGGTCACTGCTTGGCAAATTTTCTGAAATGTCCGACATGATGCATGTCAGCTGGTGACACTTACACAGGCCCGTAGCGTGCGGGGGGGCCAGGGGGGCTGTGTCCCCCAGCGTTTTGTCTGCTTATTTGCTCAACCTAGTAAAACGTATTACCTGCCCCCCCCCCCGCTATTGCCTGGCCCCTGCTGTAGAATGCCTGGCCCCTGCTGTAAAATTTTCACGCTACGGGGCTGCACTTACACAGTGTGTAATTTTACTTGCACTATTCAACACTGGTATAATCTTAAACCATATATTAGATAGCAAGACATGTGTCAAACAGCTCATTATAAAAAAAGGTTACTGCTATTAATTATATTTACTATTGTTTGAATTATATCTCTTAAAAGTTATACGCTTAAATAAACTAAACGCAGTTGTTACTAAACCAGCAAACTGGAATAATTATTTCTTTTCCGCCGACCAGCAAAAGATGTGCGCATGCGCGATTAACGGACTCCGTATTATTTTTTTTCCGGATCCGGCTATAGATATTGCGCATAACACTATTCCTAACCTTAACCCTATTCCAAACCCTAAACCTAACCCTAACCCTAAACCTAACCCTAGCCCCGGAAACAAACAAAAATATGCAATAATATGCCGTCTGAGTCCGTCGAGTCGTGCATGCGCACATCTATTGCTGGTTGGCGGAAAGAAAAACTATTCCAGTTTGCTGATCGAGTAGCAATAGCGTAAACTAAAACATGTTTCTTTTGTAAAGTTCATAATAAACAAACAAGTGTAACAATTTTCTTGTAATAAATGAACCTCTAGTTTAGCTGTTTCAAAAATAGCACAATGTGTTTTTATGTTAGAACATAAACATATTTAACAAATTTAAAAAAAAAAAAAAATTACGAAGTTCCATGCAGAGAGATTCATGACTGGATGAGCAATCGTCTGTCGTGATTTTTGAGGTGCCGACAAAAACGGCGCAGTGTTGACCATCAACTGGGTGTCCTGTGGCCCACATATCTAAATCAAACAGTTCAGAAGCGTTTTTTCCATCACTGTCCCATTGCCAGTAGCCATTTTGGTTCATGGCACCAATCCATCCTGAACTACCTGTTAGATTTATATATATATATATATATATATATATATATATATATATATATATATATATATATATATGTGTGTGTGTGTATATATATATATATAAAAATAATGACAATAGTACATCAATATAAAAGGGAAACAAAATCTGTTTTATTATATAAAGAAAAAAAAAATATTCACATAAAGCGCCACACCCAAACATAGATTTAATAATATTTAGAAAATTTGTTAGTGTTAATAATTGATTAATAGCTTTTTTCGTATATGGTGATATAACCTTTTTGAAAGACTATAAAGGAAACAGGGTGTTAATTTGAATACGCTACTTAACTAAGTTTCAACCGTAATAACTGCATACTTTTTAGTCTTTTCTAAATATCGAATTTTATTAAGCTTAAATTTTCAAATGTTTGTATTTTTATTAGTCTGGGTGGAGAGGGTGGGAGGGGGCGTCCGGAATTTTTTTACCCCGCGACACTTCGATCCCCAGACAGTTTGACCCCGGACAATTGAAGCCTGTCAGCTGATTAAATAATACGTCTGAATTATTAGTTCTTTGTTTTGAATATCTTTATTTACTTTGTCCTTGCTATGGGATGGCTGGTCGTGTGGAAAAGCGCTCGTTTATCGACCTGAGGGTCACTGGTTTAATCTTCGGTGAGGACCAATGGCCTCTATGGCCATTTCACTATCGGCATTGGTGGGGATGAAAGAAGTGCAGTCCAAAACCGTCCCTTTGTAGCTTAAATGATCTAAAAGATTTTATCTCATCCGTACAGGGACATCAAACATTAACTTTGTTCAAATTATGTGTTTAATGTTTTCAGATATTTGTTTAAATTTGTATTATATAATTGTTTTAATAGCTAAAAATATGTGATTTAGACTTTGTGATTTCTTAGCGATGGGCATTATTTTTGTGAATATTGGAAGCGATTTTACTGTCCTTATAAATTTTAGAACGTGATTTGAGCATAACGACTATCATAACTCAAAACTCTACAGAAACACATATTTTAAACAATCCAAACAAATTTTGTATGTGTGTGTCAGTTATTTTTTTTTTTTTTTTTTTGTGTAAATATCTGTGTAATGGTAGTTAGTTTTTAAATAACTGACTGAATGTCCGGGTTTTTGTTTCTGAAAACGGAAGTGATCATTTAACTTCAAGGAAAGAATACAATATATAACACAACCCTAACATATTTAACAACATAAACCCCGAAGATCTCTGAGCTCATCAGCCCATGTATTGTTAGTGCTCGTTCTAATAGTAATGTATGATTCTTTAATGAACGGTTGTTTTGAATGCGGCTTGTGTGTTACATTCTATTATATCAAATGGTTTCATCGAGCTTCTAAATGGCTAAAAACCCATTTATTTCTTTAAAGAAAAGAAGCTTTAATGAAAATACAATATTGGGTACATTTTAGGAGACATTACAACGTTAGGAATCAAAATCAATTATCAGAACCGGGAATCGACTTATTAGGGAACATTCAGAATCGAATGGACATCGCTAAAATTCGGCATTCGCACGGACCCAAATAAATGTTTTTTTTGTATGAGGTGTGTTTTTAGAGCATTTTCGAAAAAAAAAATGCTCTATTGTCCCCGTTTTGTCTGTCTGTCTGTCCGTCATCACCCTAGATCTCAAAAACCATAAGTCCTAGACCC
>JAGDYQ010000470.1:112704-139661 GCA_021962125.1 Bulinus truncatus
AAAAAAATAAGTAGGTCAATTTATTAATGCGCAATAAATATAAAAAAAGCTCTCACGTGATAATTTGAATATTACAATGTAAACAATATATACATTATTTACAATTCTGAAATAAATTTAAAGTTACCTGAATGTTTTTTTTTTTTAAAACTAGGATTTTAACGATTTTTTAGATGTTTGAAATAAAACCCAGGTAAAAAATATAGCTATTACGGTAACGCTTGATTATATAATGCACGTACATGTGCTGGTTGATAGGAGTTTAGATTTAAACACAGAGTGTAGTAACCATAGATATTCTTTATATCTATGGTAGTAACCATTGGTATGAGTATGTATGTATAAATATATATATATGTGTGTGTGTGTGTGTGTGTGTGTGTGTAAGTATTTGTCATTAGTTTCTCGAATTCACTGCCATTAGAATGCATGCATACTTTTTTTTTTTATTTACAAAGTCATGTTTTTTTTCAAATCGTATGTATTAAGGGTCCATATGAATGCTAGTATTTTTCTTTTCTAAGGTATTAATTGGATATCTTTTTTTTTCTTCTTTTTTTAGGAATGTGGATTACTTTCCTAGATAGAATTGTCTTCAACTACAATGTCTTTCTAACTGCTTAAGAAAGCATCGTTTAACTAAACTGAACAGCTTGTGGACCTTATCGATTTATTTATTCATCATGAGCAATACGCTCTTAAGTTAATGGTCTTATTGAACATACTTATTTCATTCATATATTATTATTGCTTTTTAGGTAAATGCTATTATTTTAATAAGTGATACAAATAATAACTACATGACATAACAATATATGATGAGAATCCATAACCAATTAATGTCAATTAAAAAAAGATGGATTAATTAAATATTTTTTTTTTATATTGAATGAATATATTTTTAAGCATTAGGATAATGGGGTGTACAGGTATAATTGTTTCTTAAATATTAGGATCACTTTTTATTTAACTAGATCCGGGTTTTTTATATTTCCGGAAGAGAGATGTTCAGTTGAAGAATCACTCTTGTACAGGACAGACGTGTCCATGTTTTCCTTGATAGGATATTGTAATTATTATTGTGAGTGATCACGGAGAGTAACAGTTCACCTCCATGATGGAGATATTTTTCTAGATAGTTTTTGTGTATTAATACTTGGATATAATACCGATGGATTAGTAGAACATAATTGAGTACTTATTTAAAATGTGGTGATTCAAAAGATTAATTTTCAATGTGTACAGTGAACTTATTTTAATCATATATATTATACATTATTGTGTTGTAATAAACTTCAATCAGCAAAGAACACTGCCTTCTCATGTTATTTGATATTGAATGGAATGAAAGAAGAGCCACAGCTACCACAAACACGCCTCCAAGATAATATCATACTAATGTTTAAACTCAGCAATGACTCATCAATAATATTGAGATAGTAACACCCAGACAATAATGAAACCACATAATACCCTGACATGGGGTTACAAGGGACTTACTTTATCATTAAAAACTTTTATAACAGTGTTAGGACAAAAAGAAATAGTGATATAAAAAAGAACATTTACTCACCACAATTTCATTCTAAACAGGTCAATAGTTATTATTATATCAATTAAATTTCACTAAAAAGGAAACAAAAAAAAATGATTTATAATGGCCAGTTTTTATTTTTTTTTATCAAAAGTTTAAGATTATCAGTGAAGTCTTAAACTGACATTCTGATTTCGAATACATTATTATACATTTTTTAACAGTTACAACATGGGATTTTAATTGTCAATATAATTGCCGAAATAAACAACAAACATTAATTTAAATGCATTTTTGCTAGGTTCAACACATTTTAACATGAGATCGAGTACAATAGATATGCACATTTTGTCGGACAATTATTTTTCATCAACAAATGTAATGAAATGAATTGTACAATTGTAATATTTTAAACAATTATTGTATACACTAGTTATCAAAGGCCCGGTACCCGGACCGGTGAGTAGGCACACAGTTGGAGTTGAAACTGGTGATATATATATTAGCTCGTTAACAATCAGTCTATATACTTGCAGTGGCCCTAAGGACATGAACAGATTATTGTAGCTAAAATACATTTGAGAATAGGGACACCTAATAATACATCAAATAAATTTCATGTGTTAAATAGTTCCTCCCAAAGAAAATAATCCTCACTATGGGTAAACATAAACTACAACTCTTAAAATCATATTCCTTCATAATATTTTAATGGACTCCTTTCCAAACAGTTATTCATTTAATGTTTTATGATGTTCAACATGGCGTATTAAAAAAAAAGAGAGACATGAGCGAGTGCTTGTGTTAAGCGAAACGCTACATGTTTAGCAGGTGGTTTATTTACTGTTATACACATTGTAGCATAGTACAATTAACTATGAAAAATTGCCGACCCGGCACTGCAGAATTTAGGGATTTAGGGTCCCGGTGGGCTTGGCCTCTTTGGTGGCTGCTTCTGCATTATGACATGAGATAATTTTTTTACCCTTCTCAAGCTTGGTCCCGAGAAGAAATAATCGTTGTGTAGCTTTTAGCTGACCTTCAATTAAAAACATATTATTTCATCAATGCAGTTGAGGCCGCAGACGCAGAAAACATTAGTCCTCTTAAAAAAGAAAGACATATCAAAGCTTTCAACATTATAGTTCTGTGAAGCCAATGCCGAACCAAGTGATTTTAGGCATCTTCGGGAGCCACTACATTTTGACATGAGATAATGTACTTAATATTTAGTTTAAAAAATATTTGGGGGCCCTCCTCAAACTGGGCCCCCTCCATACACCCTCTGTGTGAAGCCCCCATCGTAAATGGGTTAGTTTGCATTGTAAACATTGTGTACTGCGCTACTCAAACTCAACATTTATTCAATGCATTCATGTGACGTAATAGTCAAAAAATGAAAAATAAAGTGACGTTTTTTATGCATGTTAAGAAGAAAACAGTAAGTGTTTCTGCCATCTTGGATGAATTGTTTATGCCGCCATGTTGGATGACAGACGGAAGTAGCGATGACAGACGGAAGTCGCGATGACAGACGGAAACCGGAACACATGATATAAAATCTGTATTATAGATAGAATACAAAGAGCGATAAGTACGTTATAAAAAATTACCTAGTATAAAGATAGTTATCCTGTAAGGGTTTTATTTTTGTAAATCTTTTTAAGTTACAGCTGAGGAGACAAGCGGAAATATCCCGTTACGAATACTAATTTATCATTGTGGTTTCCTTCAGGTATTACCATTTATTTACCTTGCTTGTGGCTTTAATACGCCATTTCATGTTGCCGATGAGTTAAGGTTGATTTAAATGTCCATTAATTGATTTGGTTTGTGCATGTGTGTTAATCACACTTTTTAAGTAACTCTAGAGAGCATGAATTTTTATATTGTTATGTGACGTAGTTTTTTCTAGTTTGACGTCATTTAAGATTTTTGCTTAGAAACAAGCTTAAAGATAGAGTTATTTACTTTTTAAATCATAAACATATAGGACGTATTTTTTGTTTAACTATAAAAGAAGTTAATATTCTGCTTACATATAAGCAGGTTGTAAATTATTTGATCTTTCCAAGATGTGCTTGTATTACATGCCTTCGTCCAAAGTGTAATAATATTTTTAAAGTATGTGTTTGTAAATAAATGAAGAATCAGCAACATTGTGTTATCTCGTGTTTTAAGGTGTTCGGCAGTTGCATTAAATGGAAATTCGCAAGTTTTAAAATGGTGTTTAAAATGGTGTTTTTTAGAAACAAAGATCAATTATATTATACACAGTAGGAATTAAACATTAAAATAATACTAATTAAATGACACATTAACCTGACAGTAATATAGAATAGTTTTAAAAAAGCCATTTAAAAATACACTTTATTTTTTTTTACTCTGTGCTTTCTGAGTCATGAAGAGGTCTTCAAGTTGCGATTTCTTCAGCACGGTTGATTTTTTTTTTTGCATCTGGAAACTCTTTGTGATGCTGTTCAACAATTTTGATCAAGTACTGTTTTTCCTCCTCTGATTTGGTGAGAGATGAGTTGAATGATGACGCCAGTGCAATCCCCCGCACGGCACAGTCATTGAAAACTTTCAAGAAAGATACCACTGATGTTGCCTTCTGAAAGGATGAAGTTTATTGCCAGGTGGAAGCATAAGTCATGAGAAAATTTGTGAAAAGCAGAAGAGCATTAAAGAAGCGCATTGATGACATGTCACAAAATCCTTTAATGTCACATTTTGAAGAGCTGAAGAATTATTTGTGCTGCGGATGCACCTTTCTTCTTTCTGATCATGAGAAGATTTATCCATGTATTGCCTCAAGCAAGCAGTAAAGCTGTTTTTCTCATCCACTGAGACTCGTTGAGAAAAGATAACCAAAGGAATGTTTTCTGCACTAAGGTACCAAAGATGTCGGCCAATTGTTTTCAATGCAGTCTGATAAACAAAGGGAGAAACATTCATATAATCACTAAGAAGCTTGATGAAATTCCGATCATTCAAAGGTGCGTCTGCTAGAGTGGGACAATGAATTCAAGCTTGAATTGATTACGGAATATATACATCTTCTTGATGTAGATGACTTTAGACATACACCTTGCATGGTGGTAAGCTCCTGGAACACAAAAAACGTACCTCAAGGTGGAAATTCTTCACATGAACATATTATTCAGAGTCAGAAGTTCTTTGTAATCGTCACGTGGCAAATATCTTGAGTTGTCTTTCATTTGGAGTATATTTGAACAAAATGTGATGACTTCTTTTAATGGCTTGAGATTTTGCCCCAGTTGAACATCGTGGCATATACTAAATTCTGCCTGTCCAATGTTGGGCCAAAATGTCTTACAGTGCTTGAATGGCAGCACATGCGGTTTAGTTGTACTACCCCCAAATGTCTTATTGAAGACGGATGTGTTTGTAAACATACCATTGGCCAGTTGGCTCAATTAGGGGAAGTACCTAGCTAAATAAACATTCCACTGGACAGTATACAAGCAAAGAAATAGGTCATAAAAAAGTGTACCAACTAACGGCTTTGTTTGTAAACATACCTTTGGCCAGTAGGCTCAAATAGGGGACATAATTAGCTCAATGGACATTCGCATGTCAACTAGACCGTATACACGCAAAGAAATTGTTCATGAAAAAATAGTACCAACTGACTGCCAGGTGGCTTTATTTGTAAACATTGAATGGGCCAGTAGTCTCAGTGAGGGGAAGTATCTAACTCAATAAACAGGAGTTGTGTCAACTTCTATGCCAGTAATGAACAACACTTTTTGACCCAGTAGTCATAACTAAATGAATGATATTTATATGGCCGCAACATTTGATATTATAACACTTGATTTGTATAACTACATTGAAATGCACTGGTGAAGCTGACTAATTATATGTGCTTAGATGTGTTTGTATACTGGAGTTGTAAACTTGTGGATCAATGAGCGTGTGCTTAGATGTGTGTGTATGGTGGAGCTGTGAACTAGAAGATTAAGAAACATGTACTTAGATGTGTTTTTATGGTGGAGCTGTGAACTAGAAGATTGAGAAACGTGTACTTAGATGTGTTTTTATGGTGGAGCTGTGAACTAGAAGATTAAGAAACATGTACTTAGATGTGTTTTTATGGTGGACGTGCGGATAGATGTATTTGTATGCTGTAGTTGTGATTTTTAGGTACAAGGAACTCGTGTATATATTTGTTTGTATGCTAGAGTAGTGAACTAGAGGACATGTTTACTGTGACAGAAGTGACAGAGACGTAGATTGACGAGGAGTAAAACATGTTACAATATTGAATTCTAAATGTCTGTACAAAATATTAGCAGCGCCTTTAAAAAAAAACATAAATACATAAAAACAATTGATTAACTGTAAGACTTTCAAAATTTACTCTTTAATGACGTGGTTCTAAACCGGTGGTACAAGTACCTCGACTGTTACGGGGACACGGTTATGCAAGGGGTTAGCAGCGATATAGAATTGCATTAAGAATATAGGTTCATGTATTTGCAACTTCTCAGGGGTAACTCGCAGGCATATTTTCAATACCTCTGGGGTACAGATCCAAAATAAATGTTGATAAACGCTGCTTTAATGTACCATTATTAATCTTAACAAATTTCGTATTATCGTGGTCCTAAAATGGTCCGTTTACTTGTGATTAGGTAGCAAGTTACATTTTACAGTCACCTAAGTGTTAGCCGTGAAATGACTTTCAAACTAGAGTACAAGCCATTATTTTTTTTTTTTATTTTGATTTGATCGTCAAATTTAATTTTAATTTGTTTTTATTACAAATTAAAAATGCAATACAAAGTAAAAAAAAAGACTGCAAAAAAATCATTTGAATGGAAAAAATACAATTTCATACAATACAATTTTATCATATTGAAAATTACGGAATCCATTTAAAACAGTATATTTCAATAGCATATATTAAATCGACAATAAGCCATTCATAATTTAAAAGGAAGCAGAATTCGTTCTCTTTAACTAAATTTCTACCGACACCAAATTATTTATTAGGAAAATTTAGATTTTTTTGAATAATTAGTTCTGAAGATTTAAAATATGTTTGTAGCACTCAAACTATTTACTGGAGTTTTAGTACAATACGTTGATAGTTTATTAATATATCAACTATTAGCATACATTTTTTGACCAAGAAACAAATATATAATCTAATATTGTCAATTGGTATTGGTTTAGGTGAAATTAATAATTAACTAGATATTTTGGAAGATAGATATTTTTGTTTTGGTTTGATGTCCCTTTGTTATAATCTTATTCGCAGCCAACAGAGAGGAATCCGTGGAGGTAGAAACGGAACAAGGTAACTAAGACACGGAACATGCTTACAAATGTTATTTTAGGGTTGTGGGACTTGAATGTATTTGCCAGGACATGGATAATACTCGCAAGGATCCCTGACAGAATTGAACCCTTCTCTATCAGGTCAACAATCGAGAGCCTACATAACACACAATTATTGTAATTAAGAAATACAAATTTAAAATATTTTAGAAGATTAAACTTATAATGTAACTACTTACAAAGCTGTTTCCTCTATATACTTAAAATCTTCAAAAATGCTTCTCAGTGCCGCAACAGCCAATTCAACTGTTTTAATAGCATTCACCGACAAATGTAGGTCGTAACCATAGTTAGAATATAAATACGATATAAAATTAAAAAAACAAAACAAAAAAAAAACTATAATTGAATCGCCAGACAGTCAGTAGGGTATGTATACAATATTTTTTTTGTCATCAATTAGACAAAGAATTTGAATGTATTTATATTTGAAATATGCTTTACCTACTGGAAGTCTATTGATCATACGGTCTATCGCTACAAATTCTATTAAGCCTACCGCGTGTCTTTTATCCCGACTGACACATTGAATGTACAACGCGAATGCTCATAGTCCATTGAGCATATTCTATTAATTTTGATCAGCATGTTTAAAGACCAAAAAAAAAATTGGGTTATAGTATGATTTTTTCTATTATATATATATATATATATATATATATATATATATATATATATATATATATATATATATTGTGTCTACGTGTGTAAACTTGTATGTAATAAATAAATCTGTACTGCTTAAATAGCACCACATAATAAATCAGCAACGCGTTTTCAGACATTACATTTTTTAATATATTATTAATACAAATGTTGATTCAATTTAACATATTTTTGAAAAAGTATTTGGAAATGTCATTTAAATTATTCATTTGTAATAAATAAAATGTGTTGAGTAATAAGTGGGTATTTAAAAAAAAAATACTTTTTTAAAAAAAAATATATTTTCTAACTACAAAATTGTAAATGATATATTGTTGTGGGAGTCACTTTCAGTGGTATCGTTTTGGACGTAGCAATATATTCTTTATGATAACAAACGCATCTGAAAACAGTATCAACAAGTTCACACTTGACTTTATATCTCATATTAAAGTTTCAATGGCGACAATCATCTTGATTTACCTAATAAGTAAATTTTTAAACTGAAAGCATTCCATTACGTTTATACATTATGAGTTTGTTTATAAAAGCAGTAATAATCTTGTGTGTATTAAAATTACTTTATCCCATTGAAGATGTAAATTTACTTCATTAAATATTTTACATAGGTTCGTTGTAAACAGAAAAAATATAACTATTAAAAAGATATCATTAAAAATATCATTTAAAAAATACAAATAAAAAAGATCCCATTATAAAAAAATATCATATGAACAAAAAAAAATCAAATGTGGTCATAAAATGCCATCTTCGCGTTCTGAGAACTGTGGTACTGAGTCTAAGATACTATGCTATCAGGTCATAAAATCGGGTCAACATAGGTCGTCGGACATGACTCTGTTTTAAGATTTATTGATTCAACTTATACCATTGTGCAGTGGAGAATAAAGTGTTGTTTTTTTTTTAATTATAAAGTTGCATTTGAAGAGATGTTTGGCCTTTGTTACTTGCTTAAAGGAAGATAGTGATTTCTTTCCACCAACATGTAATGTATTTGTCTTGGAGTATGAGATAGTTTTAATGCTATAGTGCTCTGATGATAATATTTTACAGCTCACGTTCATTCTACACCAATACAGTTAAACAACACCGGTTCTTTAGCTTCTATGACAAGTTTATTAAATGCAGTTATTGACGCCAGTAATTTTATTATTCACTATTTTAACTTACTTCTCGCTCTCTCTCTTCCTCTCTTCTCTGACCTACTGATAAATCATACGATATATATATATATATATAGATATATATATATATATATATATATATATATATATATATATATAAATATATATACTTCAAAACGATTGGCTTGATATCGTTGATTTATTAGCCGTAACTATATATATATATATTTATATTTATATATATATATATATATATTTATATATATATATATTTAATATATATATTAAACAGATATTTAAAATATGCATACTCAGTTTATAAGATGGGAATATTGTGCATATAATATATTTATATTAGGTCATTGTGTGATCATATTAATGGTAAATGGTTTGCTTATCATATTGGTAATGTGTGTATATAATATGCGAGTATATTATTGATTTATACCGTACAGTTGTATAATGTTTAGTAATAAACACTTTGTTCTGAATTTTAAAATGGACTTTGTAGATATATCATTGGTAAATTCTGTAAGTGAGGGATAGTAAAGGTGTGAGTATTTTATGGGTATATGTGGGAGTATTGTATGGGTATATGTGTGAATATTGTATGGGTATATGTGTAAGTATTGTATGGGTGTAAGTATTGTATGGGTATTGTCCTATTCCTTGTGATTACGCTTTGTTTACGTTTCATGTTATTGCTTTATTTGGTATTGTTCCAGCCCTTGCTACCACGCATTGTTAGTCACGGCGTTATTTCCTTATATAGTATGGTAAGTGTTTGCAGGGTCAAGCATGTATGATGCAATAATGTCAATCACCCCACGCACGGAGTTTGGCGCGAATCGCCTACACATTGACCTCTGTGGTTTTGGCGGGAAAATGATGTAATATGCGGGGGTGATATATCCTATATATAGGGAAAGTAAAAACGGTTGTTACTTGTTAGACACACGAAGACACACACACACACGGAAAGACTAGAGACCCAGGAAGGGGATACTAGGTGTAACACGTGGACTAAGTTTACAGTGCAAACGTAAATATGACATAGTTATAGACTCGTGTACTGGTTTATAAGTTATATCAGCTACATGTGATTATGTGTTTTGCATTCTTGACAAGCATCAATATAACTATGTGTATCTTTTTTGTATCCCGGCTAAAAGCAATGTCTTGCAATTCTTTGCCATGTCTTTGTTTTTCCCATGTGTCCTGCCAGTGGGTTTGAGTGAGCACCCTGCAGCAACAGTAGCCTCATTGTTTTTGGAATAACCAATTGTGTGATGTTTGCATATAGAGAAATACCTCATGCAGCAACAGGATACAGTCCCTTTGAGCTTGTGTTTGGAGCTAACGCTAGAGGACCTATTTTTTTTTTTGTGTTGAAAACATTATGCCAAACAGACAAAAGTTAACACCTTATGACTTAGTTACACAAACAAGAGAAAAAATTGCTTATGCAAATCAAATTGCCACAGAAAATTTAAAGGACAGGCATGAGCAAGATAGATTGCCAATCAACATTCACAGACATTTGAGATGCATGCAAACAGGTGATGAAGTTCTAGTATTGCTACCTACAAAAAAAGGTTTTAATCAACAGTGGCAAGGTCCCTATGAGATAATAGACAAGATTAATGACGTTGATTTTATAGTGAACATCAAAGGTAATCACAGAACATTCCATATAAATCGCCTTAGAAAACAGGACAGCTTACCTGAGCATTTGGCAGAACAGGTACATCAGATACATTCAAAACATGAGGAAGAAAAGTTATGTGCTTTAATTATTAGTCACGAAGACGTAGAATTAAAAGATATACCAGTGTTAGACATGAGACAACAATCAAAGAAACTAAGTATCATTTTACCTCATAATGTACCAAAAGTTGTCAGAACTCGAGTAAACAATTTATTAATGAAATATAAAGATATTATAGACAATGAACCTGGAAGTACAAAGCGTATAGAGCATACTGTAAAGTTAACAGATACCAAACCAATCAAAGTGAAACAATTGTGATTATTGTAAGGGTATGTGTGTGAGTATTGTAAAATTATGGGACGGTGACCAAATAGGCTAGTTTGATCCAATCTGTGAACAAAATATTGTTGGATTTCCTGAGCAGTATTTTTGCGCATTGCTTACACGAAACGTTGGTTGATTTTATTTGTTTAACTATAGAAGGGTACATGTCGTAAATAAAACTTTGGCACATTTTGTTTTGAAATATCAGCTAAAAGTACAGATAGAAGATTAGTAAAACATATTTATAAATCGGTGCGAAAAATATGTTCGACGTTCCATATAATCGTAGCCTTTCTTTACTGATAGTGCGATGCCAAAATAACCAACTATGCTTCAAATTATGATGAATGAAGTAATTACACTGGTAAACAGTGAATTCATTGCCAGTTATATTTGAATCATTTTATACAAAGTCAACTATGCTGATTTAGAATATGTAAGTGCTTTTGCTAGATTGGCTCTATTTTTCGAGATAATTAAAGTTAATGAAATAATGTATGCACCGTGTTTGAAAATTGTCAAGAATTGCATGAAGTAAAATAGTATACTAACAAATAGTAGTGAAACTGTTAATGGTCATGCAGAAATTTGTTCAAAATTAATTGTTAATTTTTGTTATACCAACAATACTGATAATGTTTGCTAGGCCTATATTTGGTCTATGCTACTGAGTTAAAATATATAAACACAAAAAATAAATTATCCTTTTCTGTGATCATTAGTTGCAACAAATTGAACTTCATTGACATATAGAAAAATTCAATGATATAAAAAAAAATACTTCAAACAGATTGACCGCACCTTTCTTGCCTTTTTTTTTTAAATCTTTCGTTATCTTGAAATGTTTAGTCTAGGAGTGTTAGATAATAAGGTTTCAATTTATAGTAAGGAGAGATTGCGATTTTTTTTTCTGGCTTTAAAAGCACATCAAGTAATATTTTATCCAATTTAATTTTGGAAAACTTTATCTTCACTAGCTACAAAGACAGGAAGTGTTAATAAAATTTCCAGTACTATAACTGTATGTGGATAGAAAAAAAATAAAGTTTTGTTTTAGCACAGTAATATAAAAATATTCCAAAAGTTTCTGAATATATCGCATGCATCTTTAAGGCAATTTCCAACCAAAGTTTTTACTAGAGAGAGAGGCAATAAGAGTGTACGGTCATGAATGTAATTTTTCATGTATTTCATACTTGTAAGTTGATGTTTTTTTTTATTTCTAACTTGTTGTCTTGGTTTTGTCTTCTACATCAGTTTAAGTTAAAACAAATTAAAAAACACATTCTATAAACTCAATATATTTCTTTTCCATTAATTGATGTTCACGACTTGAGCATAAAATACTTTGTATATACATTTTTTTCACACATTTCTTTTTTAAAATCTAAGTATGTTTATCTATTTATTTATTTTTTCGCCAAGTAAAATAATTTACCTTATATACTAAAGAGTCTAGAATAGCAATCATTGTTATTAGTCTTCTAAATGTTGCTTTTTTCAGTATAATACTTTTTAAACGATATTTAAGCTTATGCCGTAGTAAAGAATGTGTATGCCAAGATGAGTAAAATCATGTAATGAGAAACCATACTCTATTATTGTAAATGTCTTTTTCATTATGGAAGTAATATATCAGGAGTTTATTTTTTTTTTTTTCAGTTTTTATTTTAGACTATCAGACATCATTTGTTTTCATGATTTTTGTTTAAACTGTCAGACATCATTTGTTTTCATGATTTTTCTTTAGACTATAAGACATCATTTGTTTTCATGATTTTTGTTTAGGCTATCAGACATCATTTGTTTTCATGACTTTTGTTTAGACTATCAGACATCATCTGTTTTTATGATTTTTGTTTAGACTATCAGACTTCATCTGTTTTCATGCTTTTTGTTTCTACTATCAGACATCATCTGTTTTTATGATTTTTGTTTAGACTATCAGACTTCATCTGTTTTCATGCTTTTTGTTTCTACTATCAGACATCATCTGTTTTCATGATTTTTGTTTCTACTATCAGTCATCATCGGTTTTCACTGATTTGTTTTTAGTTGCGTTGTCCTGTGCCTTAAATTGTCCAGAAAGGATTGTAAACTCGACTGGTTCATTACGTTGCTTAATAATTTGTCTATTTTTATGTACAGAGAATAATATAAAGAAAGTAACCACATTTATGTGTATATCTTTTTTTGGCTATACAACTCTCTACCAAGCAGGGCAATGTCTGACTGCAAACTATAAACGATTTTTTTAATTATATCAGATCAACATTGAACAACGTTTATTAAAGATTTTTTTGGAGTTTTTTTCTGATATATTGGTTTGAACGCCCACTATATACATTAATTTAAAATGTTTTCTAAACGAATAGCACTGGCCTGACATTAAATTACGTTTAAACATTGACATGTCTATAACACATGCCAATATTGTTATGCTCTACTTATATTTTTTTTCCTCTCAACAAAATGTATATGCTCGTGACGCTTGTTTGTGTCCTGTAGCAAAGTAAAGTAAAGTAAAGTAAAGTAAAGTAAAGTAAAGTAAAGTAAAGTAAAGTAAAGTAAAGTAAAGTAAAGTAAAGTAAAGTTCCCTTCTTAGCCCTAACGAGCCTTCGGGGCAGGTGAAGTGCAGAATTCATCTGTTTCTATAATCTCCTAGCGTCATTCAACTGTGTCAACTGAGATTCAACACCGGGCAGGTATGAATGCAACGCTTTCTTTAAATACATATGGATATGTATGAATAGATATTTTTTTAATCGTTTTGTATAGCTAACGATGTATAGCTCTTGACAAATTTAATATCAATATAGGGCTTATTATTAAGAGATTTCCTCTTTATATTGCGTTAATCATCGTCATGTAGTTGTTGTAAGCAGCTTTGAAATGTTTCTATAATTGCAGTTAAATAATATAAGTCTGAGTGTTATTGATTAGTTGAAATGCAATTGTCGTGACACAACTCTGGAATGAAGGGACAGTATAAAAAATATAAGAGTTGTTCCCCGTGTTAGATGGCAATATGGCGGAAGTTATGAAGGCTATGGACAGGCTGATAGAGGATGAAAAGATTTCGAAGATACAGTATTGAGTATTAACAGACATACATATTTAATGGTTGATGAACCAGTATTTGTTTCTTATACATGAGTTTATTCAATGTAGACCTATATAAGTGTAAATAAACTGTTTTCTGCTACCATCCCAATTGGTTGTTGTGATATATGCCTGTGTTGTTGTTGTCTACATACACGCTACCCAAACATAAATAGAGTCATGACACAGGTATATTATTCTTGGTGATAGCGGTGGTAGTCTCCAGGTATATTATTACAGTGGTGTAAGAACATTATTGCAGTGGTGTTCCAGATATATTAATTCAATGGTGAAGGCCTAATAAATCAGTATATTATTACATGGCAATGGTGAAAGCCATAATAGCCCAAGTATATATTATTACATGGAGACTCAGACAACAGTGGTAGCCTACATTCAAGATTATTATTACAAAGTAGCAAGCAGTATCAGCCTAATATTTGATTATAGAGACAGTTGCAAGTAATATTTTGTTGTTCATCTATTGTTTTATGAACACATTCTGCTGAATTTAAATATTTTATATTTAAATTTAATGATCTCGCAATAAATATAACAAATGACAACCAAAAAAGAAGAAACAAGTACCACAAATGACACATGGACTCTATGGGAAAATAGAGGCATAAAAATGGGTCTCAAAGATAAAGGACTTTTTTCTTTTGTGAATGAAAAAGTACAAAATGAGACATTAAGGCAAGATAGAATTAATGAAAGAAATTACAATGAAGAACTGTTGGACAAACAGACTGTTAAAATACAAAGTGAAATTGAGCTAGAAAAACTAAGAAAATTGGAAGGAGGTAGCAATTATAATAATGCAGAATATAATCATGATGCTTGGAAATCATTCAAAATCCAACCTTTCAATGGAAAAACCGAGGACATAGACTCATGTTTGAAATTCTTTGAGCAAGAATGTAAATTACAAAATATTCCCATAGAAGAATGGATTAAGGAACTATCCAAAGTAGTCAAAGATGAAGCCAGGAAAGCTCTCATTACTATTCCTAATTATACTCAATGTACATATGATGATGTAAAAAGTAAAATTCTTAAATACCTCAATAAAACAGAAGAATATTACAGACAGAAATTTCATGACAGAAAAATAGAGAAAGGTGAGCAGCCACAACAGTTTATTGACAATGTTAGAGCTGACATGATGTCTTGGTCAATGATATCTGAAATAAATATGAATGACATAGATGCCATCTTAGACATATTCATTTTAGATAAAGTTTTAAACATGGCCAGTATGCCATTGTTTTCTTTTATTAAACAAAAGAACGTCAAGTCACAAGGAGAGTTGATCAAAGCCATCTGTGATTTTAAAGATTGTTTTCCTAGTGATGATCTGAATAAGACAGATTGTTTGTCATTTATTTCTTCAAATAAAACTACTAAAAATAATTCTTGAGACAAGGTGAGAAAAGAATTTGTCATCACTGTAACAAAAGAGGACATTTACTAAAAGATTGCTGGTTGAGACAGAGAGAGCAGAATAATAATGGTGCAAGATCATTAGACAAGAATTATAAATATAACAATAAATTTGGACAAAGGAAATATAATGATCAAACTTATAAAAAAGAATTTTTCAATAAAGATTCAGAAGGATCACAACAGAGACATACAGAAGAACCACAAAAGAGACGTGCAGAAAGACCACAACATAGCACACATAGAAGCTATTATCAAAGATCATATTCGCAAGATAGTCAACAAAGAAATACTTACAAGAGGTCAAGTCCACAAAGAAATACTTACAAGAGGTCAAGTCCACAAAGACAAGTACAACAAGAACAATATATTGCTAACATAATCAGCTCAAAAGGACAAATTAAATTTCATCCAGCTATAGTCAATGGTATTAAAACTCAATGTTTGCGAGATAGTGGATGTTCTACTATCATAATTCATAAAAATTTAGTAAACAAAAATCAATACACAGGTGCCAGTATTACAGTGAAGATGGATGATAATTCCAAAATAGAATGCCTAGTAGCCATTGTTGATGTTGATTCGCCTTGGATAGCAGGAAAAATAGAATGTTTAATTATGAAAATACCAGTTGTTCCACTAATCATAGGAAATTTGTCAGTGATTAAAGATATTGATTCAGGAACAATTGTAAAAAAATGGATTGATACGAAAATAACTGAAGGACAAAATATTTGCTGTTTCTCAATAAATGAAAGTGTAACTTGTCTTAATCAAGTGACATGCAGTCACATAGCTTTCGAAAATAAAGAGATGACTAATTGGAATGGTACAGAAAGGATTTGTGTGATTCACACATTTCTTATGATGATAAACTTACTACAGTGAACTCAATTATGGACATATCAAGAGATAAGCTTTTTAAAGAACAACAGAATGATAAAAAAATAATGGAAATAGCAGAGAAATTGCAAGTTGACAGTAGTTTACAAAATAAATTTTGTAAAATTAATGGTGTAATGACGAGAAAAATAAATACAAGTGCTGGTGATACTATCAATCAAATATTTATTCCTCAATTTTTAAAGCTACTAGTCTTACAGTCTGCACACAGCAATCTATTAGCAGGACACATGGGTATTAAGAGGACATGGCAGAGACTGTTTAATTATTGTTATTGGCCTGCTTATAGAAAGGACATAACTACTTTTGTAAAATCTTGTCCTACTTGCCAAAAGCATAACTACATAGGACCGAAACATTAAGCACCTTTACAGAGAATTGACATATCTAGTAGACCTTTTGAAAAATTTGCTGTGGATATTATTGGTCCTATGCCAATTACTTCTAAAAGAAGACATACATTTGTTTTAACAATTATTTGTTTAGCAGCCAGATGGATTAAAGCAATACCTTTGATAGACTTAACAGCAGACACTGTGTGTCATGCTTTGTTGACAGTGTTCACTCGATTTGGTTTCCCTAATAAAATTCATTCGGACAATGGAACACAATTTAAGTCTCAGTTAACAGCTGCTTTTACAAGTATGCTGAATATAACACAGACATTTTCGGCTCGATATCACCCACAATCAAATGGATCTATTGAAAGAGCCAATCAAACATTGAAGTACATGTTAAAGAAAGTTTCAGAGGATGAAAAATCTGATTGGGATTTATTTCTACCCATGATACTATTTGCATACAGGGAAGTACCACATGAAGGAACAGGATTTAGTCCATTTCAGCTACTTTTTGGAGCAAATCCAACGGGTCCTATAGCCTTATTTGCTAAAGAAATTATACCAGTTAAGTCTGAAATTAAAGATCGTTATAATTTACTCACATCTACAAGAGAAAAAATAGTTTATGGTGTTCAGCAAGCTAAGAAGAATATAGAAGATAAACATGACATTGATATACTAAGATGCAATAAAGGAAGACACCTCAGAAGTTTAAAAACAGGAGATAAAGTGTATGTACTTTTACCTACAGGAAAAGGCCTTAACAAGGAATTTCAAGGTCCATATGATGTTATATAGAAAATAACTGATGTAGACTATAAAATAAACATCAAGAACAAAATAAAAACTTTTCATTTGGATTTACTTAGAAAGATTGAAATGATTCCAGAGTCTTGGACTTCTAATGCACATGATGAAAGTACACAAGAAAATCTTACTACAATAATCAATGAAACCGAGCAGGAAGAAAAACAGATACCTACATTAAATATTGAGCAAACTGTTGAATTGTCTAAAATAAATATAAATAATCAGATTCCTGACAAAGTAAAATCAAAGCTGTTGGAAGTACTAAGGAATTACTCAGATGTGATTTCTCATGAGCCAAGTTGTAGTGAAATAATTCAACACAAAATTGAATTAGTACCAAATAAAAATTTTAAACCACTTGTTTATGAAATTCCTTATAAATACAGAGATCATGTTGATAGAGAGATAGATCATATGCTGTCTAAAGGACTTATCAGACCATCTAGTTCAAGTTATATGTCACCAATGGTCATTGTTAAGAAAAAAGATAATTCTTTAAGAATTTGCTGTG
Organism: Bulinus truncatus; assembly: GCA_021962125.1. NCBI lineage: Eukaryota > Metazoa > Mollusca > Gastropoda > Planorbidae > Bulinus > Bulinus truncatus. The sequence continues at coordinate 130,544 of JAGDYQ010000470.1, forward strand.
ACTACAGAAAGTTAAATGAACTAACAGTACTAGATAGACAACCATTACCAAATACAGAAGACTTAGTAATGCAAATATCAAAAGGAAGAATTTATTCACACTTGGATTTAGTTAAAGGTTTCTGGCAGATCCCTATGAAGGAGGACTGCATACATTTTACTGCATTTAAAACTCATAATGGTTTTTATGAATGGACTAGAATGCCATTCGGTTTGATTAACTCTACTGCAACATTTTCAAAAATGATGTTTATGCTCCTGCATAATGTAAACAATGTTACTCATTATGTGGATGACATTTGTGTTTTTACAGAGACTTGGGAAGAGCATTTGAAGGTTTTGGCAACATTGTTTAATATTCTCAAGGCTAATAATTTACATGTTGCTCCAGAAAAAAATAAAAATAGGTTATTTTTCATTGGATTTCTTGGGTTATCAAATTTGTTATAAAAATTATAAACCAACTTCACAACTGATGAACAAGATTTTATGTATTGAGACACCCAAAACGAAAAAGAATGTCAGAAGTATTCTTGGACTGTGCAATTTTTATAGAGCATTTTTTCCAAATTTCTCACAAATTATAGAGCCTTTGATTTTGCTGACAAGGAAAACTATGCCTAATCAAGTAATTTGGACTGTAGATTGTCAAAAGACATTGGACATAATAAAGGCACAATTCAACAATAATGTTATACTTTCAACTATTGATTTAAATAAAGAGTTGATAGTAGCTACTGATGCTAGTACAAAAGGTATTGGTGGTTCGTTGCAACAATTGGAGGGTACAGTTCCAAGACCTATAAAGTTTATTAGTAGAAAGCTTAGTAAAGCTGAGATGAATTATTTTGTAATTGAATTGGAAGCTTTAGCCATAAAATGGTGTGTTTTAAAATTACAAAAATATCCTTTGGGACATGAATTTGTGATTCAAGTTGATCATAAACCTCTCATACAGATGACAGATAAAATAAATAATTCAAGAATTTTAAGATGGAAACTTATCTTGTCTGATTTCAAATTTAAAATTGTTTATATAAAAGGTCAAGACAACCACATACCTGACATGCTATAAAGATTTCTGATTGGAGCTTATGAAACAGACAATTCTGAATAAATAAAAAGAAGCATAACAGCTATATCAAAAGTAAAATTGAAACAAATTATGTGACATAAACAGTTTAACTCAGAGGAATAGAGACACATTGAAGACATACAAAGTAAAGGGTTATATAAATAAAAACGGACAATATTGTGAAGTGCTTTTCAAGATTATTATAGTGATTAATGACAATGTTGAGTATTTTTCAAATTGCGATTTTAATGCAATTTCTTAATTGGACAGAGACTTTGTAAAATTTCAAGGTGTTGAAATTTTTTTTCCGGTTAGGGGGCTATGTCGTGACACAACTCTGGAATGAAGGGACAGTATAAAAAATATAAGAGTTGTTCCCCGTGTTAGGGGCAGATAAGAATGAGAGATACACAAGATGACAATATGGCGGAAGTTATGAAGGCTATGGACAGGCTGATAGAGGATGAAAAGATTTCGAAGATACAGTATTGAGTATTAACAGACATACATATTTGATGGTTGATGAACCAGTATTTGTTTCTTATACATGAGTTTATTCAATGTATATAAGTGTAAATAAACTATTTTCTGTTACCATCCCAATTGGTTGTTGTGATATATGCATGTGTTGTTGTTACTCTACATACACGCTACCCAAACATAAATAGAGTCACGACAGCAATTAATAGGGTTCTGATTGTTATTAATCAATTTAAGAAATGCTTTATAATATGTGTTTACGTGTTTATGGATCGTCTCACAATCCTCCAAGGGGTAATGCGGGCTCTAGCACACAGTTTAAAAAAAAACCTCTTCTAATCAATTCAAAATGAACCATGCATTAAATCATTTATTTGTATGTTTAGTGGCATAAAGAGACACAATAAATTGTACAAATAATACACAAATTTTTTTGAAATAATCAAAAAAAAAATGTACATATTTTTGATGTTATTTAATATCTCGCTAGCCATCTGTCAAACTGTTTACAAATTACATAACTCTATTTAATACAAATGTAATACTAAGTGATGACATGTTGTATAACGCATAATCTGTAATGTTTGTGTTATCCATGACAATATTTTTCTTGTTTTAACTATATAAGCTGAGATAATTTACAAGACATTTACTACCGGCCGTTCACAATAAAAGGATACTGGAAAATGAAAATTTTTTATTCGTCAAAGCATAATGTTTTTTATATGTCTTTTTGTGGTGACACAAATCGCCAAAGTTCAAACTGGTACAAAACTTTTTTTTTTGTTTTTTTTTTTTTAAATGATTTTATTTTAGCTTTAATAAAAATTTAATTTTAAGAATTTATAATTATTACCGAACATTAGCTAACTGCTTATAAAAAATATGTAAATTGTTCTTTAGCATCTAAGAAGACTTTCTTGCGGTAGTAAAGCTATTTGTGACGTTACTACATTCCCTAATGGAAGGCTATTAATACATTCTCAGATCCATTTTCTGTGGAGCTGACACAATAAAATTCCCAATAAAAGGGAAAAAAAAGACAAAAAGGGCGCCTTAGCTGTTCGATCCAATTATTTGTTGGAACTATTGTGATATGACTCGCAAATGGGGATGAGAGAGGGGTTCATGAACTTTACCGTGACAGAGCACGGACTTATTCATCTTTCGTAATATCATGCGAATTATTTTATTTCTCTCTGTGTGAAGGTTTTTGTCAAGTTACTCTTTTTTTATTGTTAAATGTGAACATTATTCCCGAGGTTTATTCTATATTGAGGCCGACATATTTCAATATCCATATTTGGAAATTAGCATTGTTGTAGGTGCATTTGAAACAACTGAATTGCTAAAAGACTCATGGTAAAAGTGAACTCATTTAAGGGATAATGAAACGTACTATAAAATAAGTACATGACAAACAACTAATACTAGATAGAGTAGTGGAGGAGGATTAGTCAAAAATATGTGTAATAGTGTTAATAGAGGAAAACATTTTCATTTGAAAAACTAATTATGTCTAATTAATTAATTAATATGTTTATTGTCTATGGTAATGCATTAGCAAATCGCTGTTTGCTCGACTTCCTTTTGTGTGTGTCGTTGGGTCAATTGCGCTGGAGGCTCCAACAGTTGTCAGCCATCATATGTATGTCCCACCTTCATTGATATCTCACCTCCATCACTCTCATATCCTGATGAAACCTCTCACATTGTACGTCACTGAAGTCCCCAAGGATACCTGGAAATTTGTCTAAATGACAGTGCAGGTAATGTACCTTGATGTTCATATTTGTTCCAATGTTTCTGAAGTTAGCGAGCATATCTTGTACCAGTTCTTCATAATTCTCTGATCTGTTATTACCTAAAAAGTTCCTGACAACTGAAACAAAACTGTTCCTTGAAGAAGCTTCAAGGTGATCCATGAAATTAGTAAAATTTCGATCATTGATGAGTTTCCGATTCTGAGGACCTTAAAAAATCCCACCTTTCAGCTTCTCCAGGCTCAATCCGGGAAATGATCTGCAAATATACTTGAAGCCTTAACAAATTGTTTCATTAAACATAATTTGATATGAAGCGGTCCGAGAATTATCTTATTTTTGTCAACCAGTGCCTTGATGATATTTTCTTTACCTACAGTCATGGTTTCCCTTGCAGGCCATGTCACTCTTGTCCAATGATCTTGCCTTGCCCTGCTATCCCAAAGGCACATGCAGCATGGGTATTTAGTGTATCCTGACTGCTGCCCAAGCAAGAATTTTACCATTTTTAGATCAACACAAATTGACCACTGATGCTCATAGTAACGGACTTTCTGCTATAGTATTTTGATATTCTCATACGCTTCTTTAAGTTTTGTTGAGTGGGAAATGGGAAGAGATGCATAACGGTTACCATTGTGTAACAGATCACATTTCAAGCTTGTAGTCCCATTTTGAGCAGAAGTCCAGGGATGTCATTACAGTAAACAAGATCTTCCTCTTGGCTGAATTATGGAAGAAAAACTCTTCTCTTTTCCGATAAAATGTTATTTTAACTTCTGGTTTGAGAAAATTTCTTTCATTGAGCCTGGACGCTTTAAAGCTCAGATGCTTGCTTGGACAGATTTCGGTCTCGTATTAGGTCATTGAGTTCTTCTTGGCTGAATGGATGAGGTGTTGAAGAACTTCCTTCATAATCGCTTCCACTGTTTTCACCTGCCAAAAACTCCAGATCTTACCCCCCGTCGGAGTCTGATGGTGAAAACTCTAATAATCCAGTAAACACTGGTATAGGAACTTCACTGCTATGTGGAATTGGTCTCTTTTCAGATTCAAGATCAGAATAATCCCACTTAGATTTCTTGTGGCGATTGAAGCAATACAAAAATACAAAAATAACATTCACCAAAATGGTCTTTCGGCTCTCGCCATACCATTGGTACACCGAAACTTAGACTTTTCTTCTCACCATTTTTCCACTGCCGTAGGATCTCCACACAGTTTTTGCAGACCTTATGGGGAGCCCAAGACTTGTCGCTAGTGACACAAGATTTGGTCGGCTTAAAACATCTGAAGGTACAAATACCAAAGCTCCTGTTGGCTTTCTTCGCTTTTGCAATGGCATTATATCATTCAAACAGTTATCAACAAACTCCATATTATCTTCAGATTTAGAAGTAGAATTGTCGTAGATGGCGATTGGGCTTTCTTATTATTACTTCAACAATTGCCTTCTCACATAATGCACAATAATTGAATTACACAACTACTCTCAATAAAAACACTAGAAGTCAGTTTGACTCAAAATATGGAAATGATCGTTGCTTTATTTAATATAATATAAGTCACAACATTTTAATCACTAAAACCACTTAACAAAAAGCCTCATCAATACTATGGCTTCACAATATCAATTCCTCGAAAATAACCACACACTTCTTACTAACTCCTTCGTTTCTTCCCAATTAACTACTTTTCTCAAACTCTAACAAAACTACACAACACGGTCGATCTACGCTCAGCAATTCCTCTCAACAATTCCTCCGGAACTAGACTAACATTCTCTTATATAGGCTAGCTGGACAAAACATCCTATCGTCCTCACATCTGCCGTTTGCTTGTTGGTTCCACCCCCATTCAATGTATAATTAAGAGTTTGGTGAACCTAGCAGAATAAACGTGACATCGCACTACTAATGTTATTTGAATTCTCCGCCCTGACACATTGTTTCTTGACTTGATTTAGTTGTAGTGCAGCCCTACCCTGAACTCATGACCATCCCCTCTTCCACGTATCTTCCCGAATTCTACCTTGACACTATTCTTTATTGTCTAAAATTCCCCTACCTTGCTAAAGTTAATGGATTCTGTCCCCCTTTCTGCTCCCCCATCTCATATCAAATTACTTTAAATTGTCTCAAAGCTTGAACTTAAATTCACCTACACTCTGACCTACTTTCACTGTCCTGACATGAATCATCGGGTTCGTCACTGCTACCCTCGCTGGAAGGCACTGATATCGTTGAACATGCGGCATTTTCTTCTCTTGCGCGTTTCTGACGTTTCAATGTTGCGACATCTCGTGAATGGCGTCGAGCGACCTTTTTTTGCAAGTGTTTTGTCAAATGATCCAAAGCTGGAAGACCTGTCATCTTTCATAGACCACAAGAATGCTAGATCTTCTGCATTCTTGATAATAGTATCGACATTTGGTGGCCACAGTTGAAAAGTTGTTGCCAACATAGATTACATTTGTTCCAGTTAACGTTTGGTGGCTGGTGTTTTTCGGCTACTTTTATCAATTGAACGAAGTTTATTGTATTCATCAAGAAGCTGAACAATCTTCTCACAAGCTCTCCTCTCTTTCACCTTGGAATAATTGATTTTTTCGTAGAAAGCAGTAACTTGATTCAGCACAATTTTGGCAGTTGTAAATCGAGAAGGTGCACCAAGAGAACCTGGACGCTCACTGTGTGCTGCTACATTGCAGTGATACATCATGCACCTCAAAACTTGTAAACAAGTTGGTAGTCGAAGAATTCCAGTAATTATAGCATAATCAACACAGATTGCAGGGCCAATGCCGAACGATTCAGTTTTCACAAGAGTTTGTGGTTTTTTTGTTCGCGATGCAGGAGACGCAGTAATAACTGGATATTCAACTGTTGAAGTGATGCCAGGGTCAGCCAGCATTTCCTTAGAAGGTGTAAACATTTTATTGTTGTTTTTCATATCATTTCCATGTTCTGATTTTATAGGTCGTGTGTATCAGAAATAAAAATAAAATGCTTGCCTTGGTCATCAATATGCGGTAAGGAAAAGTGTTGTTTTTGCTAATAAAATGTAATTTTTTTTTTCTAGTACAACTGATTATCAAAATCAATCATAGCTACCAAACATTATAATACCAAAGACTATAAAACAATTTATTTAGCGCTTCACTTTTTGTGTGCAAGTCTGTAGGACTTTTACAAGAAGGATGGTTTTATCTAGTTTTCGCTTAATTATGCAAACTTTATTGAAGTCCGGGGGACAACTAAATATTGTGAAATATTTTTTTTTTTACACAATGCTTTTTTTGATCAACGGAACAAATTTAAATAGCAGACAGATCAATTATTATTTTTTTTTTTTGATGATGCACCCTAATATATATATATATATATATATATAGTATACATCAAGACGTAGTTTAAATGCCTAACTCTGATCATATACAATATCTAGTCTTTTACTGAGTATAGCTTGAGACTAAAAAAAAAAAAAAAATTATTAAAAGAATAATTAAAGATAAAAAATCCCCCAGCTCTTGTGGTATCCATTTTGTAAAAAAAAATATATAAAAAATAATGTTCATTATAACAGTTATAGCATAACATTTTTATTTGTAAATAAAACGTACGTTCATTCAAATGAAGTATTGCAAGGTTCATCAAAATTTTAACATGATAGCGGAGAGTAAGAAAAATTACCCCCATTTTTTCAGGTCATTTCTGTTCTTTTTTTCGACCTTAATAATGCCATTGGAGCGATTTGTTAAATTTCAATAATTACACGTAGAATACAAATAGCGATAAATACGTATTAGAGAATTACCTAGCATGTCATATATATTGCTTTGAAGAAATTTGATTTTGTTTTGATTGTATTAGAGAATTAACTAGCATGTCATAAAACGATTTCCTTTTGTAAAGAGATTTACGTTCAGCTGGAGAGAATGAATGAGATATCTTGTTACGTTTCAGTTATTCCCCTTTAATACTAATTCTACAGTCTAGCCTTGTCTCTTCTTGTCTCCACGTAATACAATTTACCTAGCTTGTGTATTTATACACCGTGGCATGTCATGCTTGTATCGGTCGTTATCAAGTTACAATGTCTGCATTTTGCAATGTTATTTTTTTTTAAGAACGAAGTGTGCATAGTTAATATCATATTTGCTGTTATATAGGTCAGTCTGACATTGTTGTTGTTTTTTTTTTAACAAGGCGCTGTTTTTTCTAACTCCATATGTGGAGCCACTGTAAATACAAGATGTCCATCTCTTAGATTCTTACATCCCGAAAACCACTATAGAATACTTTAATTTGTGTCTTTCCATCATTTCCCCACAAGCGGATTGTGCAATGGCCATGGAGGTACCACAGGAGACATAGAGATACACATAACTCCACCGTGACCTGAAAAACAAAAAAAAAACCTTTACTGAAAGACAATCCAAATTCAACAGCCGATCTAATTACAGCTAAGTAACAACTTAAACACGCTTTCACATTTTATACGCTGCCTATATTTTTTTAAGTTATTACATTTGAAAAAAAAAAAAACATTTATTGAGTAGGAAATATTTAGGCTACATGACGAAGAAAATAACTAGACGAATATAATAATGTTTCATTTGACGGTAACATAGCATAAGTGAGATACACACAATGATTCATTCATAGCTAAACTGATTGTTTTGTCGTTTTTCACAGGGTGACTGTTGACCAATCATGCTTCTAACGGTCAGTGGGAAAAAAATAACTGTTTTACTGGTGCTTGAGTTCGATTGAGGAATATATGCATTGATGTAATATATGCTTGAGTAATGAAGTAGAGGATCGAGGAACATTAGTTCGGATGTGTTTGTATGATTGAGTAGTGAACTAGATCATCGTCCAATTGCATCGCTTTCTTTTCAGAAAGTTGACATACGTGTATATTATTATATTGTGCATCAATTTATTACTTATGTCACTATATAAAGTGAAAATAACGAAAATGGCGTGATTTGTTTTATGTCATTGAAATGTGACTTTTTAAATAGCAATGCGTTTGCTGTATAATGTATATTCTGAAGTTTGTACTGCTAATTAAATTTTTAAAGAAGTTTTGAATTTCAAAGAAATGATTTATCAAACTGAAACTAGTTCCACGAAAATATTACTAATATTAATAACTCTTTTTTATATAAAGTCAACGATTGTTGTTTTATTGTTGTGGTTGGTTTGTTTCGTTTTTTATTCGTAAGTTCACTATATATTGAAATTTTTTTGTACTTTTTCTTAATACAAAATAGATATTAATATTTGTTTATAAAAATGATAAGCTTTATGTAATTTTGCTACCTATACATCGACCTTATTTTTTTTTCCTTCTAAAAGATAATGAATTTCTTTGACATAAAAACAAACATCGACCTGTATTTGTTTATGTTGTGTTTATCTAATCTTTTAAGTCAAAACTAAATCTTGTCTATTTATTTCCCAATCGTAATGTCTAAAATGCAGATACAATCAATTATTTTTTTTTAAATCTGATAAATGAACGTTGGACTAAGATCTGAACAAGTGTAAAACCTGCCTACCCGACAAATACATGGTGTCATAACACAATCTGATGCAGCAATTACCGAGAATAGATCATGTGTAAAACTTGCTTACCCGACAATACATGGTGTCATAACTTAATATAATGCAACACGTACTGAGAACTGAACAAGTCTGTAAAACGTGCCTACCCTATTATACATAGTGTCATAAACAATACGCTTCAACAAATACTGAAAACTGAACAAGTCTTGAAAACTTGCCTTCCCT
>JAGDYQ010000008.1:0-219254 GCA_021962125.1 Bulinus truncatus
TGTGTGGCCAAGGGTGAGTATCGTCGCGAGGCCAAGGGCGAGTATCGTTGTGGGGCCAAGGGTGAGTATCGTTGTGGGGCCATGGGTGAGTATCGTTGTGGTGGCCAAGGGCGAGTATCGTTGTATGGCCAAGGGCGAGTATCGTTGTGGGGCCTAGGGTGAGTATCGTTGTGTGGCCAAGGGCGAGTAACGTTGTGTGACCAAGGGTGAGTATCGTTGCGGAGCCAAGGGTGAGTATCGTTGTGGGGCCAAGGGAGATTATCGTTGTGGGCCCAAGGGCAAGTATCGTTGTAGGGCCAAGGGTGAGTATCATTGTGTGGCCACGGGCGAGTATCGTTGTGGGGCCAAGGGTGAGCATCGTTGTATGGCCAAGGGTGAGTATCGTTGCGGAGCCAAGGGTGAGTATCGTTGTGGGGCCAAGGGCGAGTATTGTTGTGTGGCCAAGGGTGAGTATCGTTGCGGGGCCAAGGGTGAGTATCGTTGTGTGGCCAAGGGTGAGTATCGTTGTGTAACCAAGGGCGAGTATCGTTGTGTGGCCAAGGGTGAGTATCGTTGCGGAGCCAAGGGTGAGTATCGTTGTGGGGCCAAGGGAGATTATCGTTGTGGGCCCAAGGGCGAGTATCGTTGTAGGGCCAAGGGAGATTATCGTTGTGGGCCCAAGGGCGAGTATCGTTGTAGGGCCAAGGGCGAGTATTGTTGTGTGGCCAAGGGTGAGTATCGTTGCGGGGCCAAGGGTGAGTATCGTTGTGTGGCCAAGGGTGAGTATCGTTGTGTAACCAAGGGCGAGTATCGTTGTGTGGCCAAGGGTGAGTATCGTTGCGGAGCCAAGGGTGAGTATCGTTGTGGGGCCAAGGGAGATTATCGTTGTGGGCCCAAGGGCGAGTATCGTTGTAGGGCCAAGGGTGAGTATCGTTGTGTGGCCACGGGCGAGTATCGTTGTGGGGCCAAGGGTGAGCATCGTTGTATGGCCAAGGGCGAGTATCGTTGCGGAGCCAAGGGTGAGTATCGTTGTGGGGCCAAGGGTGATTATCGTTGTGAGCCAAGGGCGAGTATCGTTGTAGGGCCAAGGGCGAGTATCGTTGTGTGGCCAAGGGGTGAGTATCGTTGCGGGGCCAAGGGTGAGTATCGTTGTGTGGCCAAGGGTGAGTATCGTTGTGTAACCAAGGGCGAGTATCGTTGTGTGGCCAAGGGCGAGTATCGTTGTGGGGCCAAGGGTGAGTATCGTTGTGTGGCCAAGGGCGAGTAACGTTGTGTGACCAAGGGTGAGTATCGTTGCGGGGCCAAGGGTGAGTATCGTTGTGGGGCCAAGGGTGATTATCGTTGTGGGGCCAAGGGCGAGTATCGTTGTAGGGCCAAGGGTGAGTATCGTTGTGTGGCCAAGGGCGAGTATCGTTGTAGGGCCAGAGGCGAGTATCGTTGTGTGGCCAAGGGTGAGTATCGTTGCGGGGCCAAGGGTGAGTATCGTTGTGTGACCAAGGGTGAGTATCGTTGTGTAACCAAGGGCGAGTATCGTTGTGTGGCCAAGGGTGAGTATCGTTGCGGAGCCAAGGGTGAGTATCGTTGTGGGGCCAAGGGAGATTATCGTTGTGGGCCCAAGGGCGAGTATCGTTGTAGGGCCAAGGGTGAGTATCGTTGTGTGGCCACGGGCGAGTATCGTTGTGGGGCCAAGGGTGAGCATCGTTGTATGGCCAAGGGCGAGTATCGTTGCGGAGCCAAGGGTGAGTATCGTTGTGGGGCCAAGGGTGATTATCATTGTGAGCCAAGGGCGAGTATCGTTGTAGGGCCAAGGGCGAGTATCGTTGTGTGGCCAAGGGTGAGTATCGTTGCGGGGCCAAGGGTGAGTATCGTTGTGTGGCCAATGGTGAGTATCGTTGTGTAACCAAGGGCGAGTATCGTTGTGTGGCCAAGGGCGAGTATCGTTGTGGGGCCAAGGGTGAGTATCGTTGTGTGGCCAAGGGCGAGTAACGTTGTGTGACCAAGGGTGAGTATCGTTGCTGGGCCAAGGGTGAGTATCGTTGTGGGGCCAAGGGTGATTATCGTTGTGTGGCCAAAGGCGAGTATCGCTGTGTGGCCAAGGGTGAGTATCGTTGTGGGGCCAAGGGTGAGTATCGTTGTGGGGCCAAGGGTGAGTATCGTTGTGTGGCCATGTGCGAGTAACGTTGTGTGACCAAGGGCGAGTATCGTTGCGGGGCCAAGGGTGAGTATCGTTGCGGGGCCAAGGGTGAGTATCGTTGTGTGGCCAAGGGTGAGTATCGTTGCGGGTCCAAGGGTGAGTATCGTTGTGTGGCCAAGGGTGAATATCGTTGTGTAACCAAGGGCGAGTATCGTTGTGTGGCCAAGGGCGAGTATCGTTGTGGGGCCAAGGGTGAGTATCGTTGTGTGGCCAAGGGCGAGTATCGTTGTGTGACCAAGGGTGAGTATCGTTGTGTGGCCAAGGGCGAGTAACGTTGTGTGACCAAGGGTGAGTATCGTTGCGGGGCCAAGGGTGAGTATCGTTGTGGGGCCAAGGGTGATTATCGTTGTGGGGCCAAGGGCGAGTATCGTTGTAGGGCCAAGGGTGAGTATCGTTGTGTGGCCAAGGGCGAGTATCGCTGTGTGGCCAAGGGTGAGTATCGTTGTGGGGCCAAGGGTGAGTATCGTTGTGGGGCCAAGGGTGAGTATCGTTGTGGGGCCAAGGGTGAGTATCGTTGTGTGGCCATGTGCGAGTAACGTTGTGTGACCAAGGGCGAGTATCGTTGCGGGGCCAAGTGTGAGTATCGTTGCGGGGCCAAGGGTGAGTATCGTTGTGTGGCCAAGGGCGAGTATCGCTGTGTGGCCATGTGCGAGTAACGTTGTGTGACCAAGGGCGAGTATCGTTGCGGGGCCAAGTGTGAGTATCGTTGCGGGGCCAAGGGTGAGTATCGTTGTGTGGCCAAGGGTGAGTATCGTTGCGGGGCCAAGGGTGAGTATCGTTGTGTGGCCAAGGGTGAGTATCGTTGTGTGGCCAAGGGCGAGTATCGTTGTAGGGCCAAGGGTGAGTATCGTTGTGTGGCCACGGGCGAGTATCGTTGTGGGGCCAAGGGTGAGCATCGTTGTATGGCCAAGGGTGAGTATCGTTGCGGAGCCAAGGGTGAGTATCGTTGTGGGGCCAAGGGTGATTATCGTTGTGAGCAAAGGGCGAGTATCGTTGTAGGGCCAAGGGCGAGTATCGTTGTGTGGCCAAGGGTGAGTATCGTTGCGGGGCCAAGGGTGAGTATCGTTGTGTGGCCAAGGGTGAGTATCGTTGTGTAACCAAGGGCGAGTATCGTTGTGTGGCCAAGGGTGAGTATCGTTGCGGGGCCAAGGGTGAGTATCGTTGTGTGGCCAAGGGTGAGTATCGTTGTGTAACCAAGGGCGAGTATCGTTGTGTGGCCAAGGGCGAGTATCGTTGTGGGGCCAAGGGTGAGTATCGTTGTGTGGCCAAGGGCGAGTAACGTTGTGTGACCAAGGGTGAGTATCGTTGCGGGGCCAAGGGTGAGTATCGTTGTGGGGCCAAGGGTGATTATCGTTGTGGGGCCAAGGGCGAGTATCGTTGTAGGGCCAAGGGTGAGTATCGTTGTGTGGCCAAGGGCGAGTATCGTTGTAGGGCCAAGGGCGAGTATCGTTGTGTGGCCAAGGGTGAGTATCGTTGCGGGGCCAAGGGTGAGTATCGTTGTGTGGCCAAGGGTGAGTATCGTTGTGTAACCAAGGGCGAGTATCGTTGTGTGGCCAAGGGTGAGTATCGTTGCGGAGCCAAGGGTGAGTATCGTTGTGGGGCCAAGGGAGATTATCGTTGTGGACCCAAGGGCGAGTATCGTTGTAGGGCCAAGGGTGAGTATCGTTGTGTGGCCACGGGCGAGTATCGTTGTGGGGCCAAGGGTGAGCATCGTTGTGTGGCCAAGGGCGAGTATCGTTGCGGAGCCAAGGGTGAGTATCGTTGTGGGGCCAAGGGTGATTATCATTGTGAGCCAAGGGCGAGTATCGTTGTAGGGCCAAGGGCGAGTATCGTTGTGTGGCCAAGGGTGAGTATCGTTGCGGGGCCAAGGGTGAGTATCGTTGTGTGGCCAATGGTGAGTATCGTTGTGTAACCAAGGGCGAGTATCGTTGTGTGGCCAAGGGCGAGTATCGTTGTGGGGCCAAGGGTGAGTATCGTTGTGTGGCCAAGGGCGAGTAACGTTGTGTGACCAAGGGTGAGTATCGTTGCTGGGCCAAGGGTGAGTATCGTTGTGGGGCCAAGGGTGATTATCGTTGTGGGGCCAAGGGCGAGTATCGTTGTAGGGCCAAGGGTGAGTATCGTTGTGTGGCCAAAGGCGAGTATCGCTGTGTGGCCAAGGGTGAGTATCGTTGTGGGGCCAAGGGTGAGTATCGTTGTGGGGCCAAGGGTGAGTATCGTTGTGTGGCCATGTGCGAGTAACGTTGTGTGACCAAGGGCGAGTATCGTTGCGGGGCCAAGTGTGAGTATCGTTGCGGGGCCAAGGGTGAGTATCGTTGTGTGGCCAAGGGTGAGTATCGTTGCGGGGCCAAGGGTGAGTATCGTTGTGTGGCCAAGGGTGAGTATCGTTGTGTAACCAAGGGCGAGTATCGTTGTGTGGCCAAGGGCGAGTATCGTTGTGGGGCCAAGGGTGAGTATCGTTGTGTGGCCAAGGGCGAGTAACGTTGTGTGACCAAGGGTGAGTATCGTTGTGTGGCCAAGGGCGAGTAACGTTGTGTGACCAAGGGTGAGTATCGTTGCGGGGCCAAGGGTGAGTATCGTTGTGGGGCCAAGGGTGATTATCGTTGTGGGGCCAAGGGCGAGTATCGTTGTAGGGCCAAGGGTGAGTATCGTTGTGTGGCCAAGGGCGAGTATCGCTGTGTGGCCAAGGGTGAGTATCGTTGTGGGGCCAAGGGTGAGTATCGTTGTGGGGCCAAGGGTGAGTATCGTTGTGTGGCCATGTGCGAGTAACGTTGTGTGACCAAGGGCGAGTATCGTTGCGGGGCCAAGTGTGAGTATCGTTGCGGGGCCAAGGGTGAGTATCGTTGTGTGGCCAAGGGCGAGTATCGTTGTGTGGCCATGTGCGAGTAACGTTGTGTGACCAAGGGCGAGTATCGTTGCGGGGCCAAGTGTGAGTATCGTTGCGGGGCCAAGGGTGAGTATCGTTGTGTGGGCAAGGGTGAGTATCGTTGCGGGGCCAAGGGTGAGTATCGTTGTGTGGCCAAGGGTGAGTATCGTTGTGTAACCAAGGGCGAGTATCGTTGTGTGGCCAAGGGCGAGTATCGTTGTGGGGCCAAGGGTGAGTATCGTTGTGTGGCCAAGGGCGAGTAACGTTGTGTGACCAAGGGTGAGTATCGTTGTGTGGCCAAGGGCGAGTAACGTTGTGTGACCAAGGGTGAGTATCGTTGCGGGGCCAAGGGTGAGTATCGTTGTGGGGCCAAGGGTGATTATCGTTGTGGGGCCAAGGGCGAGTATCGTTGTAGGGCCAAGGGTGAGTATCGTTGTGTGGCCAAGGGCGAGTATCGCTGTGTGGCCAAGGGTGAGTATCGTTGTGGGGCCAAGGGTGAGTATCGTTGTGGGGCCAAGGGTGAGTATCGTTGTGTGGCCATGTGCGAGTAACGTTGTGTGACCAAGGGCGAGTATCGTTGCGGGGCCAAGTGTGAGTATCGTTGCGGGGCCAAGGGTGAGTATCGTTGTGTGGCCAAGGGCGAGTATCGTTGTGTGACCAAGGTCGCGTATCGTTGTGGGTCCAAGGGCGAGCATCGTTGTGTGGCCAAGGGTGAGTATCGTTGCGGGGCCAAGAATGAGTATCGCTGTGTGGCCAAGGGTGAGTATCGTTGTGGGGCCAAGGGTGAGTATCGTTGTGGGGCCAAGGGTGAGTATCCTTGTGTGGCCATGTGCGAGTAACGTTGTGTGACCAAGGGCGAGTATCGTTGCGGGGCCAAGTGTGAGTATCGTTGCGGGGCCAAGGGTGAGTATCGTTGTGTGGCCAAGGGCGAGTATCGTTGTGTGACCAAGGTCGCGTATCGTTGTGGGTCCAAGGGCGAGCATCGTTGTGTGACCAAAGGTGAGTATCATTGCGGGGCCTAGGGTGAGTATCGTTGTGGCCAAGGGTGAGTATCGTTGTGGGGGGGTCAAGCGTGAATTTCGTTGTGTGGTCAAGGTTGAGTATCGTTGTGGGGCCAAGGGTGAGTATCGTTGTGGGCCCAAGGGTGAGTATCGTTGTGGGGGGGTCAAGCGTGAATATCGCTGTGTGGTCAAGGTTGAGTATCGTTGTGTGGTCTAGGGCGAGTATCGTTGTGTTTCTAAAGCATCGTTCCTCTATAGAGTCACGTGACTGGACCTGATCTATATTTAGTTCTCATAGAAACATGAACGTTCCAGCCCAACTGGTTGGTTGCGTCTATCAATGTGGCGCATTCGGAATTAATTTATATTCAAAGCTGCACAATCATTTCCCCTGCAAGAATTATCCAGAAATATTTGAAAAAAACAAATCTATATTAGCATTTGAAGAGTTTTAAGCCGTACAAGCCTAGCCCAAATATTGGTCTTTGACTTGTTCGACCTATGATGATTGCTGTATAACTATATATATATATGTATAATATGATGGGGCCCCCTCGGGCATTGGGCTAGTCACACTGCCTCACGCCCCCTCACTATGCGGGGCCACAGGAACATTTCATCTTACCTGGTGGACCAGTAAAGGCTCAAGGAACTTAACTTTACCAACTTGACGTTCATGCGGCCCCCCCTCACCCCGCAGTTCTCATCCTGTAATACGCGCACCCCGAGAGGTGCAGGGGAAATTTCATGCAGTGGTACGCATCGACACATGATTTTCATTTAAAACCTTCCCAGATTTTTTGATGAAGGTCGCCAGTTTTTTGAACACTAAAGGGTTCCCGCGGACATGCTTGCGTGTCTTTCGGGGTACAGTCGCGAAAAAAGGTGGACAACCGCTGGACAACCGCTGGACTAGTGCATGACGTGGTCCAGGCCATTCTGGCTTCAAATAACTAATAATCTAATTTTGTACATAAATGATATACATATATATATATATATATGTGGGCCCAAGATCGAGTATCATTGTGGGCCCAAGGGCAAGTATTATTGTGGGCCCAAGGGCGAGTATCGCTGTGGGCCAGTATCGTTGTATATATATATACTTTTTTGTGTCGGTACGCACCTATACGGCGTTCCGGCACCTTTTTCAATGTGGGGAAAAAAATATTACTTTTATTTTATTTTAACGTTTATTATTAATTTATTATATCATTAATTTGTTAAAAATTTAGTTTTTTTTTTAAAATAGTATATTTGCAGCTGTGATTTAGTTTACATCGAGGTGCGAACTGGTAGTTAAAAGCTAGGCAATCCATCACTGAGTACCGGCACCTATTTTTTTTTACAAAAAGCACTGTATATATATATATATATATATATATATATATATATATATATATATATATACAATTGTATCACATCTAGATATCACTCAGAAATATCTTGACCTCGATATATGACATGCGTGACCCCGATTGGCAGGCCTGCTTCGATCTCTATAGGATGCAACGAATTTCATGCATGTGCAGATTTCACTGCACTGTGTCTATTATAATTGTCGTCGGGGTATCGTTTCCGTCATCAGTGAGGTATCGAGTAAGCTCATCACAGGGTATCGAATCTCTCATTCTTTTTTTTTCTTTCTTTTCTTGTTCATCCTTTTATCCCATTTTACTTCATATAGTCTTTAATGGGCAGTATCGATCTCAAGGCAAGAAGTATCGCATAAACTATCATCCTACGTTCCGTGAGAAAAGGGAAGAAGAAGGGAGGCGGGGATTGCTGTTCACATTATTGGACAAACGGAGGGAGGGGGGGGGTGAGAGAAAATGGACCGATGGAAGAAAGAAACAAGAAGATAGATGGAAGAAGGTATAGAAAGGGAGAGAGATAGAGAGAGAGAGAGAGAGAGAGAGAGAGAGAGAGAGAGAGAGAGAAAGAGATGTAAACACTAAAAATAAATCAAGCAAGGAAAGAAAGAAAACAAAAATTGTAACGGGAAGATATCAAGGTTCGAGAACTCTAAAGCAAGGGGGGGGGGGGGGGGAGTTGTCTCATATCCTCAAGTACTGATTGTTTCCCCTGGGCTAATAGCTTTCCTTCAGCGATTGCCAAGTTGTGCAGCCAGCGCAAATACAGCAGACCCCCAGAATAAATGGATGTTTGCTGTTAGGTTTATTATTATGTTTTTAATTTATTTTTAGTCCAATTGTTCTTTATATAGTGTTGATCCATTATTGATTGAACATGTACTGACAAATATTGAATATGGAGTTTATTATTCTGTTAATGTTGTGTGAACATGAAAGGTGATTTTGCTTTGTTTTTAAATAAAAAAAAAAGTTTAACTGTTTGCGCTCTGCATCATTTTAAACGGCCTAAGGGTTTGGAAAAGAAAATCTGGCAGATGGTAAAAATATATGAAGAGGAAAAAAAAAAACGAAAACGCAAAGGAAAGTTTGATGAGCTAACGTAGATGGGGGGTGGGGGTGATGTGTGTTGGGGGGGGGGAGAGGGGAGGGGGAGGTTGAGAAAATTGAAACAGAAAACAAAAAAGGGAAAAAATAATAAATAAAACCGCCAATGTGTTAAAGATGCAATATATCGACACGGTTGAAACAGTGTTTTGCAGGCGAATCAGTTTATCATTGAAGCCGTTGACGTCGTTATAGCGGGGCAAATAATTTAATTCATCCACCTCAAACCGACAGGATGAGTTATTGTTTTTAGGAAAGGGGGAAAGGGGGGTCTGTGTCTGACCTGTTTACGGGGAGAGGAGTGAGGGGGGGCGCTAAAGATGTTAGCAGCTAGACTACATAAAAGAACAACTAGACTATATAGAACAACAGCTAGACTTCATAGAACAACATTTTTTTCTTACAACTACATCCCCTCCTCCCCCCGTTAATCAGAGTTCAGACTTGAAACAAAGCCGCTAACAAAGTCTTTTTTTTTGTTGGGCCCTAGAAAGAGTAGGGGCATAGGCCAGTGTACTTACGGGGACCCCTAAACTAAAAAGATGAAATATAAATTCATAATAGACCCCGGGGGGAGGGGGGGGAGGCGGCCTTGGTAAGTGTTGACTCTAGGCGACTGCCAACACCATACATACGGCTCTGTTATAACGGGTTATCCGGGAGAGAGAGGGGGATAGTGGGTAGCAAACAAATAGGGAAAGGGGGGGAGAAGTAGGGTGTGAGATGGTAGGCGTCCTAGGATTCAAACCCATGACCTGTACTTTGACCAGTGGGCCAACTAGTACTTGACCACATACTACACGTACCACCGGTAGATTTAAAACAAAACAACAACAGAACGTTCCTTACCACCGGCCGGCCGACCCACCTGTAGTGGCTACAACGACACCCCCACCCTAGCAAGGAAGCGGGGTGGGTGGGGCGGGGCCCCACCACCACAACTATTGGGTGTCCAATATGGCGGGGGGGCCAACACCAAAACTATTGGGTGTCCAATATGGCGGGTGGGGCCCACCACCACAACTATTGGGTGTCCAATATGGCGGGGGGGGGGCTTAAATAAAATCTACTTGTTACACCAGAGTGCACCTTTCAAACCCCACTCCCCCCAATCATTTAGGAGACTGTGGCGATACGCGGGGGTGGGGGGGGGGGAGACTGGTGGTCGTGCGGTAAAACGCTCGGCTCTCGACCTGAGGGTCCCTGGTTTGATGATTTCCGGTGATATTTCAGGTCATGGCTAAAGCCTCCTCTATATATCCCTCCAGTTGGTGCCTCCCTGGCCATTGCACCATCGGACCATAGTTTGGGGGGGGGGGGGATGTAAGGCGGACACTGCAAACAAAAATAAAAACCGTCTCATCCTTAGTTTATAGGATTCTAAGAGATTTCATTCTCATCCTTACATGGGACTTCACACACACACACACACACACACACACACAAACACACTGGGGTGATAGCTGGCTACTGCCAGAAGACTGTGCTACTGTGGCCTTGTTTGCTGGACAGGGTCTGGGGGGGGGGTGGCTAGTCACGATGGGGGAGGGGAAGGGTGGAGGGGGGGTTACATCTTGTTATTTGTATTTCTTCACACAGTGTTTCCTGAAGATAAGAAACTGAAAGAAAAACAAAATTCTCCCGCGTTTTTTTTTCCCCCGCGCGCACACCCCCCCCCCCAACCCTTTTTCCTTTTCCGATTTAAGAGTTGGCAGAATCTAGTTCAGTGTTTATATGTCACTTTGACCGCCAGCAAGTCCAGACAGTTTGAGTGTATTTAAAAAAAAAAAGCAAGAGGCATAGTGAGGGTAAGGGATTGTGTTGTCTGGTAGTAGAGGGGTGGGGTCTCTTGGTATAATTCACCATATTGGTCATTATGTATGTCTTGAAACTGGCTGCGAGATTTGGATTACGAAATCTGAGGCATCGATACGCGAAAAAAAATAAAAAAAATATCCACAGTAATAAGAGCCCTAAGTCAGTGTACAACATAACATGTTCCATGTAAGATGGCCAATTCAAGTCATACATAACATATTCCATGTCAGATGGCCAATTCAAGTCATACATAACATGTTCCATGTCAGATGGCCGATTCAAGTCATACATAACATGTTCCATGTCAGATGGCCGATTCAAGTCAAACATAACATGTTCCATACCAGAGCCTTGAGATAAATTATTGCTTTCTATTTTTCTACCACGTTCGTTCACTCATCAATTATCTACAAATTCACAAACTGGATACAGCATATGATCGGGCTGTAATAGATTCGATTGTATCAAAAGTCCGAAGTGCCCCAATTGCTCACCTGATAAGTGGACCACGCCCACTAATTACCGCAGGCTCTTATATAAATCGACTGAATCTTACACTAAGTGGTTGAGTTAAGTAATGTTGTACACTTTGTACACTCACTTTGTACACTTAGTACAGAAATCATTCTGTCTTTATTGGGGCAGAGAGTTTCCGAGCTATTTTTGAGGCCCAAAGCAACTGTAACTATCAGGACTATCTTACCACCAGATTTAATAGCAATTGATACTTGAAGGGGGCTCTTTTAATGTGGTGGGTGGGGTCCGTCGGGCCAGTGGTAGGGTACATCTCGGACCCCCCACGCCCAGCCAGGAGTTCTAAGAGAATATAAAAAAACCAACACCTATGGACGCAGACATTTCGTAAATGTAAAAAGAAACAAAACATTGTACAGACGATGGAACGACGGACTGAGGTGCAACAAATTTTGTTACTTATAAGGCGCACCGTAGTTTGGGTGCACACGCGGGGATGCACTGCACTACAGGACGATCCCAGAAGAATAAAGGAGGGTTGGCGGGGGGGGGGTGAGAGATGGGGGTAAACACATTAATGGTGGGGATATTATTTTGAAGCATTAAGGGAGGGGGTGGGTGGGTTGGCAACAAATCATGTTTGATGCACCTGGGGGCGACAGATGGGCGTGGCGAAGTTTGGCGAGTGCACTTGATGGGCGGACTAGAAATACATATGAATGTAGGTCACAGAGATGGACAAAACAACTTGATTGGTCCACACACCCCACACCCCACAACTTCCACTTCAGCGTTGACAACATTTACCCAAAATGGACACACCCGAAAGACACACACACCATCACACACAATCTAACAAATAGATAAACAAACACACGCACACAAAAAGAAACTCAGAAGTAAAACAAACAAACACACAAAGTAACATACAAACCAATAAACATAGAACAAACAAAAAAAAACACACACATCCATTCAAACACACACATAAATGAACAAACACACACACACATACATTCAAACACACACACACACATAAATGAACAAACACACGCACACAAAAAGAAACGCAGAAGTAAAACAAACACACAAAGAAACATACAAACCAATAAACACAGAACAAACAAAAAAACACACACACGCACACATTCAAACACACACACACATATAAATGAACAAACACACGCACACATTCAAACACACACACACACATAAATGAACAAACACACACACACATATAAACGAACAAACACATGCACACATTCAAACACACACACACACACATTCAAACACACACACATACACATAAACGAACAAACACATGCACACATTCAAACACACACATATAAACTAACAAACACATGCACACATTCAAACACACACACATAAATGAACAAACACACGCATACATTCAAACACACACACATTCAAACACACACACACACATAAATGAACAAACACACACACATTCAAACACACACACATTTAAACACACACACACATAAATAAACAAACACACGCACACATTCAAACACACACACACATTCAAACACACACACATTCAAACACACACACACATTCAAACACACACACAGTCAAACACACACACACACACACACACTTAAACGAACAAACACACGCACAAAAAAACAAACGCATAAACTAAGATAAACAAATACACATAAATACACACACACACAATCCCTCTATTGTTCCCTCTATTATTCCCTCTATTATTCCCTCTTTTGTTCCCGCTAATGTTCGCTCTACTTTTCTCCTAGTGTTCCCGATAATGTTCCCTTTAATGTTCCCGATAATGTTCCAAATAATGTTCCCGATAATGTTCCCGATAATGTTGTCTCTAGTGTTCCTGATAATGTTCCCTCTAGTGTTCCCTATAATGTTCCCTCTAGTGTTCCCTATAATGTTCCCTATAATGTTCCCTATAATGTTCCCTATAATGTTCCCGCTAATGTTCCCTCTAGTGTTCCCGCTAATGTTCCCTCTAATGTTCCAAAGGCTGAACGCACAAAAAGTTTCGGTGCGCTCAGCTGTAATGTCTGTTCGCGCGATCGGCGACTAGCTGTGCGCACTCACACGCTCACGGCTTTGAGGGAAACGGTGCGCGGAGCCATGAAATCTTACCGACACAGAACAAGACACGTTGACTGAGCATACTCCCCTCTCTCTCCCTTCCTCCCTCTCTCCCACCCTCTCCCTCTCTCTCCCTCCCTCTCTCTCCCCTCCCTCTCCCTCTCTCC
This sequence comes from Bulinus truncatus, assembly GCA_021962125.1. Lineage (NCBI taxonomy): Eukaryota > Metazoa > Mollusca > Gastropoda > Planorbidae > Bulinus > Bulinus truncatus. The sequence continues at coordinate 13,071 of JAGDYQ010000008.1, forward strand.
CTCCCTCTCTCTCCCCTTACACATCCTTTTTTTCCCAATTTCTTCAAACTCCATTGTTTTTTTTTGTTTTTCCCTTTTATCTTTATAGAGTTGTCAAATCCTGTTTTAACCCTGCCTGTAAACATAAAGATCCGAGAGAGCCAAATAAACGTGACAGACAGACAGACAGAGGAAGAACAACCAACAATAAAAATTCGAGCAGAGCCCTGATTAAAAAAAGTCACGTGATGGTATATACAAGCAACACGTTTGTGAGTTTGTAAGTAAAGTAACATCAATGGAACTACAAAAAGAATTTTTTTTTAAATATAAGATAGAGAGAAAGAAAAAGAAAGAACACACACACATTTTTTTTGTATTTTATTTGTGGCTGTTCTGGCAGGACTTTCTTACCTGTAGGCTAAATATCGGTAAGGAATTCGACACATTTTGTTAAAAATCACACCATGGCTTGCTCAAGGGGGGATAATTCAAGATGGGTGGACTATTTTGTTTGATGGCCGTATGGCGCGTCAAGTGAACTATCAAGATGGAAGGTGGCTCAACTCTCATCTGAACTAACAAGATCGAAGTTGGCTCTCAAGTGAACTAATAAGATGGAAGGTGGCTCAATTCTCAAGTGAACTAACAAGATGGAATGTGGTGGCTTAACTCTCATCTGAACTAACAAGATGGAATGTGGTGGCTTAACTCTCATCTGAACTAACAAGATGGAAGGTGGCTCAACTCTCATCTGAACTAACAAGATAGAAAGTGGCTCTCAAGTGAACTAACAAGATGGAAGGTGGCTCAACTCTCAAGTGAACTAACAAGATGGAAGGAGGTGGCTCAACTCTCAAGTGAACTATCAAGATGGAAGGTGGCTCTCAAGTGAAAGGGTCGGTAAATAATTTATCATTACATCTTTTTAATGTATTTTTTTTATGACGAAAGAAATGTTTTTTTTTCATCATTTTAACACGGAAGGAAGCAAATTGTGGATTAACGGTAACAGTGCGTGTGATCTTTTGTAGTTATCTTCCCCTGTTAGCTTATAGGTCACGTGATACCCCCCCACCACCACCACCCCTCACGTGAAAGTGTGAAAAGTAAGCATTCGACTAGAGATGCAGGGCCGGTTTGAGGAAGTGCAAGGCCCGTTGGGGGGGGGGAATATTTATAAGATAACGAAGATTTTTGTTCTGGGTAAGTGGGTAAACGACGCCATCGTCCGTTACACACATGCACAGCAGACGTCATGTGTAAACATATGCGCGCTCAATCACTCACATACATGCACAGCAGACGTCAGGTGTAAACATATGCGCGATCAATCACTCACATACATGCACAGCAGACGTCATGTGTAAACATATGCGCGCTCAATCACTCACATACATGCACAGCAGACGTCAGGTGTAAACATATGCGCGCTCAATCACTCATACATGCACAGCAGACGTCATGTGTAAACATATGCGCGCTCAATCACTCACATACATGCACAGCAGACGTCAGGTGTAAACATATGCGCGCTCAATCACTCACATACATGCACAGCAGACGTCATGTGTAAACATATGCGCGCTCAATCACTCACATACATGCACAGCAGACGTCAGGTGTAAACATATGCGCGCTCAATCACTCACATACATGCACAGCAGACGTCAGGTGTAAACATATGCGCGCTCAATCACTTACATACATGCACAGCAGACGTCATGAGTAAACATATGCGCTCTCAATCACTCACATACATGCACAGCAGACGTCATGTGTAAACATATGCGCGCTCAATCACTCACATACATGTACAGCAGACGTCATGTGTAAATATATTCGCGCTCACTCACTCACATACATGTACAGCAGACGTCATGTGTAAATATATGCGCGCTCACTAACTCACATACACACAAAAATACGTTAATATACTAGCATTAACATTAAATGAGAGAGAAAAAGATAGATAGATAGATAGATAGATAGATAGATAGATAGATAGATAGATAGATAGATAGATAGATAGATAGATAGACAGACAGACAGACAGTCAGACAGACATACAGACGGACGGACGGACGGACGGACGGACGGACAGACAGATAGATAGATAGATAGATAGATAGATAGATAGATAGATAGATAGATAGATAGATAGATAGATGGTGGCATATGCTAGGGCCCCCTGACTACAATGATGTACAAAAGGGCTCCTACGGACAAAGATTACTTTTGGGGTCCAACATTTGCACGTGGCGACCATGACAAAGTGTAGATCTGTAATTGTAAACATACGTTTTGGGCCCAGTTGGGTACAGTCATCTTTTCATCCGACTTAGCAATTGGTGGCAAAGTAAGTAGAGGGGGGCCCGTTGATGGAAATTGTCAGTGGCCCAAGATAATCTGGCCGAACGGTCATGCCAATAATTTGGAATTTGAATTTCGTCAGCGCCAATTCTACCCCCCCCCCCCCCACTCAATCTTTCCTCAAATATACAGAAATATGACGTATTGAATCAAGCTCCAACTTTGATTTTCGCTTCAGCTTTCTTGAGAATCTCTCCTTTGAAAGATCAGCCACCAAATAAAACAAATTAAAAGCAATACTCTATTCAAAACAGGAAGCAGTGGAACAAAAAATGGGGTAAAGGGGGTGGAGAAATTGAAAAATGCGGAGTAAAAGGAAATGTCAATTGTGCCAGACTTCTCTACCACCGCGAGGCTAAAGTTGTCAATTTGTGAAATCAAAAAAAAAAAGGCTGGTAAGTTTGGCTTGATTTACTGAAGACACAAAATGAAAAGAAATCTGGCCTATCCCGCCCCGTCCACGTCCCACATCCACCCCTCCCCCACCCTTCCCCCGGGGCTAAAGGATGATACCATCTTATCTGGCAAATTGACACCCCTGGCAACATTTCAAGACATTTGATGGAAAGGGGAGGTAACACATTTTCTGTTTCTACGATCTAAAATTTTTTTTTGTTTTTGTTTTTTGTTAAGAAAGATAACGGAACAATAAATAAATAAAATGTTTGGACTATAACAGAGTGAATGGAGGTCACAGAGGTCACGAGTCTTGTCGGAAGTCGACGGAACTGCAGCTTCGTGTTTATATATTAAATATTAAAGAATTATAAAACTGGTCAACAATATATATATATATATATATATATATATGTGTGTGTGTGTGTGTGTGCGTGTGCGTGTGTGTGTGTGCACTACTGCTACAAGCCCAATTGGAGCCCCCCCCCCACCTGTCAATCTTCACGATCTTGAATCACATGCCACGCTTTTCAGCCCCAATTTCATACTACACACCAATTTAACAGCCCTGTTTCATACTACACACCAATTTAGCAGCCATATTTCACACGATAAACTCCAAGTTTTAAACCATATTTCACACATAACACAAAAATTTCCAACATTATTTCACTCGAATGTGTTTCAGTAAAACCAAACTTAACACCCCCCATAATTTCCCGAATCTAGCAACATCCATCCACCCTTTAGTCATGTGGCATTCCCGGGATGGTGTTGTTATGGTGTTATGGTGTTATGTACAAGTGTTCAGGGGGCGCTGTTTGGGTAGTGTTATGTCCCGCGGTAAAACTCACAACACATACGGAATACCGTGGTGTTTCTCTAACATGATCCCCATGGTGTGTCTACGATGATCACCATGGTGTGACTGAGAGGATCCCCATGGTATGTCTACGATGATCACCATGGTGTGACTGTGAGGATCCCCATGGTGTGTCTAAGATGATCACCATGTTTGACTGAGAGGATCCCCATGGTGTGTCTAAGATGATCCCCATGGTGTGACTGAGAGGATCCCCATGGTGTGTCTACGATGATTACCATGGTGTGACTGTGAGGATCCCCTTGGTGTGTCTAAGATGATCACCATGTTTGACTGAGAGGATCCCCATGGTGTGCCTAAAATGATCACCATGGTGTGACTGAGAGGATCCCCATGGTGTGACTGAGAGGATCCCCATGGTGTGACTGAGAAGATCCCCATGGTGTGACTGAGAGGATCCCCATGGTGTGACTACGATGATCACCATGGTGTGACTAAGAGGATCCCCATGGTGTGTCTACGATGATCACCATGGTGTGACTGTGAGGATCCCCATGGTGTGCCTAAGATGATCCCCATGGTGAGACTGAGAGGATCCCCATGGTGTGACTGAAAGGATCCCCATGGTGTAACTGAGAGCATCCCCATGGTGTGTCTACGATGATCACCATGGTGTGACTGAGAGGATCCCCATGGTATGTCTACGATGATCACCATGGTGTGACTGTGAGGATCCCCATGGTGTGTCTAAGATGATCACCATGTTTGACTGAGAGGATCCCCATGGTGTGTCTAAGATGATCCCCATGGTGTGACTGAGAGGATCCCCATGGTGTGCCTAAGATAATCCCCATGGTGTGACTGAGAGGATCCCCATGGTGTGCCTAAGATGATCCCCATGGTGTGACTGAGAGGATCCCCATGGTGTGCCTAAAATGATCACCATGGTGTGACTGAGAGGATCCCCATGGTGTGTCTACGATGATCACCATGGTGTGACTGAGAGGATCCCCATGGTGTGACTGAGAGGATCCCCATGGTGTGACTGAGAGGATCCCCATGGTTTGACTGAGAGGATCCCCATGGTGTGTCTACGATGATCACCATGGTGTGACTGAGAGGATCCCCATGGTGTGACTGAGAGGATCCGTCTGGTGTGCCCAACTGTGTTGAGCCGCGCCCCCCGCACCCACCTACACCACCGTTTAAAAACTTGCCAATGTTGTTCCCCTCCCCCCCTCTTCTTTCCCTACATATAAATGCAAAACATCTCTTACTCTCGTGTTTTCTCGGTTATATCCGAGTTGCCTCGGGCGTCGTCATGGCAACAGCTTGTGTTGCTATGGGAGGAACTCGAGACGAGAGGAAAGCCTCGCGCGATAAAAACATGGAACCGCCTTTCACAACCCACCTCCCCCGGGGCGGGAAAAAAAAACCTTCTCATGTATACTCCATAGAGCTGGGCAGATCTCAATTCAAGGGCTAGGACGGGTGGGGAAGGGTGGAACCCACAATTCGCCCGGGCGTAGTATCCCCGGGGTTGGGAATCTAAAATGTCACCAACATTCCCGCGCGAAAAAAATGTCGCCCCTGGCAGAGGGCAAAGTACGTGCCTGCAGGCCCCCACACCCTAACCCCCCACCCCCATTACCTAGACACGCCACTGATGAGATGCGGCACAGCAGAAACAAAATTTCTCCCAACAAAATCTGAACTTTATAAATAGGAAAACACAACAGTGAGCACCACCCTTAGATCTAGACTCTAGAGGGACATCGGGTCAGATGAAGTGTAGAGTTCATCTGTTTCTGTGACCTCGGCATATGAAGGGGTTGAGGGGGTTAGCACAACGCCCAGCCGACATTACTACTCTAACTAGTGTCAGTTACCCATTCAAAGCAGGGTGAACTTGTGGGTGAAAAAGTGTTCCGTATTCTCACCGTGGATCGATCCAGGGATTCTCAGGTCGGGAGTCGAACGCTCTACACCACTCGGCCATTCATCCACCTATATATATATATATATATATATATATATATATATATATATATATATATATGTTTCCACATCCACCATATATATATATATATATATATATATATATATATATATATATAAACATGTCGTTTTTTTTTTGGTCGGTTCAAACCTCAACCAACCTTCGAGTACTCTTGTACTCTCTAGGTCTCTAGAGCATCCCAGCATGTACTGCATAGGACACGGGCTCGAAACCCCAGTGACAATTTAGTCAATGCTCGTAATAAAAAAAATATATATATATATATATTGGGGTGGCTCACTTTATAATGGAAAAAAATAAAGTTGATTTTTTATCATGAGCATTTTAGTTTTCTGGTTCACTGTAATTTAAAACATGTATATACCAAATTTCACACCATTTGGGCTCCTATAAATACTGCCTCAGTTCACTTGTTATCTCGTGTTTTATGGTATTCGCCATTTGCATTAAAAGAAAATTTTGCAAGATTTAAAATGCTGTATTTAGATACAAAGAACAATTAAATTACACAGTAGGAATTAAACAGTAAAATAATACTAGTTACATGACACATTAACCTGACTGTATTGCAGAGTAGTTCTAAGTACGCCATTCAAAAGTACATGTACACTTTAAAAGTTTTTTAGTCTGTGCTTTCTGAGTCCTGAAGGTCTTCAAGTTGCGATCTCTTCAGCAAAGTTGATATTTTTCATCTGGAAACTCTTTGCGATGCTGTTCAACAATTTGGAGCATATACTGCTTCTCCTCCTCTGATTTGGTGAGAGATGAGTTGAATGATGACGCCAGTGCACAGTTATTGACAACTTTCAAGGAAGAGACCACTGTTGCTGCCTTCTGAAAGAATGGAGTTTATAGCCAGGTGGACTAACGGTGGACTAACGGTGGTGAACTAACGGTGGTGGACTAACGGTGGACTAACGGTGAACACCGAATCCAAGCTTAATGTAAACCAAGGATGCAAAGATACCAAATTCTGTAATTGATCTGTCTTCATGCTTAGTCAGCTTATATTGATGACGGAAGAGATAAATCTTCATGATGTAGATTATTTTAGACATCCACCTTGCATGGTGATAATCTCCTGGAACACGAAAACGCTCCCCAAAGGGGGGGGGGGAATTCCTCACAGGAAGATAAGATTCAGAGTCAGAAGTTCTTTGTAATCTTCACGTGGCAAATATCTTGAGGTCTTTCATTTGGAGGATATTTGAACAAAATGTGATGACTTCTTTTAATGGCTTGAGATTTTGCTCCAGTCGAACATCGTGGCATATACTAAATTCTGCCTGTCTTATTTTTGGTCAAAACGTCTTAAAGCACTTGAATAGCTGCGAATTCGGTACAGTTGTACTACCAGTTAAATAAAAAACACTTTTCGACCTAGTAGTCATAACCAAATGAATGATATTTATATAGCCGCCACATTTGATCTTATAACACTTGATTTTTATATCTAAATTGAAATGCACTGGTGAAGCTGGCTATTTATATGAAAATCAAAACTTTTAGAGATTTCTAGAATTTCCCAGAACCGTCTCAAGTGTTTCCACGTTTTTCTAGAAGCTTTTAGAACCTTCTAGAGATTTCATAGAACCTTCTAGAATGTTCTGTTTAATATATATATATACATACTCACATTCAAAATTCATTCAAAATGATTTAAAATTACAGTGTCGATGAGGCTATACTAAATAAAGTCATATATTCATGACATTTTTTCTGTGCTGTTTTGAATTCAAAGGAAACATAAGAAAACAAAATGTGACAAAAAAATTTGACAAAAAGTTATTTTTGGTCACCCTAATATATATATATATATATATATATATATATATATATATATATACTTATAAGACGCATTCGTTGTCTGTCTGTCTGTCTGTCTGTCTGTCTGTTCCCTTATAACTCAAGATCCAGACAAACAAATAACGTGAAATTTGTTACACATACACATAATTACATGGGGAAGGTTATAGGACAGGTTTCGTTTCATATCGATGGGTAGTTTAATTGTAATTATTTTTTTTTTATTTTAGTATTTTACTATATTAAAGTAATCTCGACGGCGCATAAATAAAATTCCTCTGTGACGTCATTTCCCTATGATCGAATAGAACTTGCGCGCTGGTGCTGTATTGTGCCTTTGTGATGCAAAGAATTGTTGATGTTTTTTCATGCTCTCTGATGTGTACAGTTTGAGGAAGGTAAAGGAATGAAGAAGGATTTTAGAAGAAGTGTGAAACCATAATAATAAGTATATATATATATATATATATATATATATATATATATATAGAGAGAGAGAGAGAGAGAGAGAGAGAGAGAGGGGGGAGGGAGAGAGAGATAAAGAGAGAGAGAGAGAGTGGGCAGGGGGGAGAGAGAGGAAAGAAGGGTAGGGAGGGAGGGCGGGGGGGAGAGAGGAGGGAGGTGGGTGGACAGGGGGAGAAAAGGAGGGGGAGAGAGGGAGATGGGAGAGGGAGTAGGAGAGAGGGAGCAGGGGGAGAGGGAGCAGGGGGAGAGGCAGAGAGAAAGGAAGGGAGGAGAGAGGGGGTAGGGAGGGAGAGAGAGGGGGAGGGAGGGAGAGAGAGGGAGGGAGAGAGATAAAAAGTGAGGGGGCAGGGAGGGAGAGAGAGGGAATGAGGGGAGGGAGGGAAGGGGGGAGAGAGGGGGAGGGAGAGAGAGAGGTGGAAAGGGGAGGGAGGGAGAAAGGAGGGGGAGAGGGGTAAGGGAGGGAAAGAGAGGGGAGGGAAGAAGAGGGAGAGGATGGGAGAAATGGGAGGAAGAGATAAAGAGAAAGAGGGGGCAGGGAGGGAGAGAGAGGGAAGGAGGAGGGAGGAGGATGGGCGGGGGGAGAGAGAGAGAGGGGAGAGAGGGAGATGGGAGAGGGACGGAGAGATTTGAGAGAGGGAGGGAGAAAGGGAGGGAGGGGGAGGGAGGGAGAGAGAGAGAGAGGAAGGGAGAGAGGGGGTAGGGAGAAAACAGAAGGTAAACAGAAAACCTTAATTTAAACCCGGGCAAAGCCGGGTACTTGCAACTAGTATATATATATATATATATATATATATATACTTATAAGACGCATTAGTTGTCTGTCTGTCTGTCTGTCTGTTCCCTTATAACTCAAGATCCAGAAAACCAAAAAACGTGAAATTCGTTACACATACACATAGTTACATGGGGAAGGTTATAGGACAGGTTTCGTTTCATCTCGATGGGTAGTTTAATTGTAATTAATTATTTTTATTTTAGTATTTTACTATATTAAAGTAATCTCGACGGCGCCATAGATAAAATTCCTCTTTTACGTCATTTCCCTATGACACATTTTTAAAAGAGGGGTAACTCCCGGAAACTCCAATTATAAACATGATGAAATCAATAGTCATATCTATTTACCTATCGTTTTATGTATTCGGAAGATTAAAATTAAAGGTGCACTTTAATAAACCGAAATACGTTAATTAAAATGTTTCTGTGACATTATTAACATTATTCATACAATCTCAATGCGTAGTTTAATTGTAATTAATTATTTTAGTATTTTACTATATTAAAGTATCCACGGTATGGGATCGCCTTCACTATAAATAAAAATCGCGCACCAAGTGAATGTGTAATTGAACGGACGGTGTAGAAAGGGCTAGGGACGGGAAAAAAAAAATATTGTTGTTTTTTTTTCATGCTGCAAGTACCCGACTTTGCCCGGGATTAAAATAAGGTTTTCTGTTTATTTAAGAAGCGTAATTTGACGTTTAATTGTACAGAGAGAGGGAGGGGGGAGAGATAAATAGAGAGAGGGGCAGGGAGGGAGAGGGAAGGAGGGGGCAGAGAGGGGGAGAGAAGGAGGGAGGGAGGGAAAGAGGTGGTAGGGGAGGGAGGTTAATGGGGAGGGAGGGAGAGGGAGGGTTGGAGAGAGAAAGGGAGGGAGGGAAAGAGAAAGGAAGGGAGGGAGTAGGGAGGGAGATAGAAGGGAGGGAGTGAGAGAAAGGGGGAGGGAAGGAGAGAGGGAGAGAGAGAGGATGGGAGGGAGTGAGAGAAAAAGAGAGAGAGGGGGCAGGGAGGGAGAGAGAGGGGGGAGGAGGGGAGGAGGGAGGGAGGGGAGGAGAAAGGGAGGAAGGTGGAGAGAGGGGGGGGACGGGGGTGAGAGAAGGAAGGAGGGATATAGGGAAAGAGAGAAAAAGAGAGAGGGGGCAGGGGGAGAGAGGAAAGGAGGGTAGGAGGCAGGGAGGGGAGAGAGGGGGAAGGGGTGGACAGGGGGAGAGTTGGAGAGAGAGCAGGGGGAGAGGGAGCAGGGGGAGAGGGAGAGAAAATAAGGGAGGGAGTAGGGAGGGAGATAGAAGGGAGGGAGGGAAAGAGAGGGTGGGAGAGAGGGAGAGAGAAAGAGTGAGGGGGCAGGGAGGGAGAGAGAGTAAATGAGGGAGGGGTGAATGGGAGAGAGACGGGAGAGAGGGAGGGAGGGAGAGAGAGGAAGAGGGGGAGAGAGAGAGATGGGAGAGAGAGGGAGGGAGAAAGGAGGGAGGGAGAGAGGGGGTAGGGAGGGAGAGGATGGGAGAAATGGGAGGGAGTGAGAGATAAAGAGAGAGAGAGGGGGCAGGGAGGGAGAGAGGGGGGAGGAGGAAGGGAGGAAGGTGAAGAGACGGGGGACGGGAGTGAGAGAAGGAGGGAGGGAGATAGGGAGAGAGAGGGAGATGGGAGAGTTAGAGAGGGAAGGAGGGGGAGGGAGGGAGAAAGGGAGGGAGGGAAAGAGAAAGGGAGAGAGGGGTAAGGAGGGAGAGGGAGGGGGAAGGAGACAGGGGGAGGGAGAAAACAAAAGATAAACAGAAAACCTTATTTTAAACCCGGGAAAGCCGGGTACTTGCAACTAGTATATATATATATCACCATGGGACCTAAATATATTCTTTTCCCTTTAGCTCTACAGCCCATTTAGGGCCCTGGCCTGCTATACTACTCTTCTCCACTTTTCCACTCACCCCCGGTCACCAGTCGATATGTAACTGTCTTGGGCGTGAGGGGGTTGGGGATTTCCACTGGGGCGACCGTGGTAAACATTTTTTCCAGCCGTCCCCCACCCCACACACACATAGAGGCCGCCTCTGACCCTTGAGAAGGCTTTAGGGGGTGAGAAGCGGGGGGGGGGGAGAGATTTATCTAAAGTTGCCCAATATTATAGGATAGGATATCTCTACCACATACATGAGACATCTGACAGGAAAGTAGAGTTACACGTCACACTCACACACTCACACTCATAAACACACTTACACACTTACATATACGTACAAACGCACACTCACACACACAGACAACAACATTAAAAAAACCAACAAACTCCAGACAACTAATCAATAAGATGTAAAGTAGGTCAGGGTCACGTCCTTGGGAGTTCAAACCAACTAGAAAATAAAATCTGGGGAATCTGTTAATCTGGACAGTCAAGTGGACTAACGGCCAATGGTGGACTAACGGCCAATGGTGGACTAACGGTGGACTAACGGCCAATGGTGGACTAACGGTGGACTAACGGCCAATGGTGGTCTAACGGCCAATGGTGGACTAACGGTGGACTAACGGCCAATGGTGGACTAACGGCCAATGGTGGACTAACGGCCAATGGTCGACTAACGGTGGACTAACGGCCAATGGTGGACTAACGGTGGACTAACGGCCAATGGTGGACTAACGGTGGACTAACGGCCAATGGCGGACTAACGGCCAATGGTGGACTAACGGCCAATGGTGGACTAACGGCCAAAGGTGGACTAAAGGTGGACTAACGGCCAATGGTGGACTAACGGCCAATGATGGACTAACGGCCAATGATGGACTAACGGCCAATGGTGGACTAACGGCTAATGGTGGACTAACGGTGGACTAACGGCCAATGGTAGACTAACGGTGGACTAACGGCCAATGGTGGACTAACGGCCAATGGTGGACTAACGGCTAATGGTGGACTAACGGTGGACTAACGGCCAATGGCGGACTAACGGCCAATGGTGGACTAACGGCCAATGGTGGACTAACGGCCAATGGTGGACTAACGGTGGACTAACGGCCAATGGTGGACTAACGGCCAATGGTCGACTAACGGTGGACTAACGGCCAATGGTGGACTAACGGTGGACTAACGGCCAATGGCGGACTAACGGCCAATGGTGGACTAACGGCCATGGTGGACTAACGGTGGACTAACGGCCAATGGTGGACTAACGGCTAATGGTGGACTAACGGTGGACTAACGGCCAATGGCGGACTAACGGCCAATGGTGGACTAACGGCCATGGTGGACTAACGGTGGACTAACGGCCAATGGTGGACTAACGGCCACAGGTGGACTAAAGGTGGACTAACGGCCAATGGTGGACTAACGGTGGACTAACGGCCAATGGTGGACTAACGGCCAATGGTGGACTAACGGCCAATGGTGGACTAACGGTAGACTAACGGCCAATGGCGGACTAACGGCGCGGACTAACGGCCAATGGTGGACTAACGGCCAATGGTGGACTAACGGTGGACTAACGGCCAATGGTGGACTAACGGCCAATGGTCGACTAACGGTGGACTAACGGCCAATGGTGGACTAACGGTGGACTAACGGCCAATGGCGGACTAACGGCCAATGGTGGACTAACGGCCAATGGTGGACTAACGGTGGACTAACGGCCAATGGTGGACTAACGGCCAAAGGTGGACTAAAGGTGGACTAACGGCCAATGGTGGACTAACGGCCAATGATGGACTAACGGCCAATGATGGACTAACGGCCAATGGTGGACTAACGGCTAATGGTGGACTAACGGTGGACTAACGGCCAATGGTGGACTAACGGTGGACTAACGGCCAATGGTGGACTAACGGCCAATGGTGGACTAACGGCTAATGGTGGACTAACGGTGGACTAACGGCCAATGATGGACTAACGGTGGACTAACGGCCAATGGTGGACTAACGGCCAATGGTGGACTAACGGCCAATGGTGGACTAAAGGCCAATGATGGACTAACGGCCAATGGTGGCTTCTTTACATAAGTTATTTGTGTAGATGGGTGAAAAGATATTTAGACATTGACTTGGACTGTAAAACCCAGCAGTAAAAAAAAAAAACACATAAAAACCAACTTATTTTTTTCCTTAAATTTAAACTCAGCTTACACACATAGAAAACTTTAATTCCTCTCTTTAACAAAAAAAAAAACATATGTCGTAAAAAAAAAATTAACTCCTTGGAAAAAAATAAAACTTGGGGAAAACCCAGATCTTATAACAATTCTCTGAAGAAATTCTTCCTTAGGCTTGAAACCCGTTTCTACCACAACCACAACAATGGGTACTACCATGGCTAAGAATCAAATCAAAGATTCGCTGTATACCCCTCCCACCCCCGGGCTCCGGAGAGTAGCTGGAAGGGGTGGGGGGAGGGGAGGATGAACGCGTAACCAACCAGTTGAGTATTTAGTTGTTCGCAAATCAGATTTTTAACTCGGTTTTTTTTTTTCGAATAGGTCACCTTGCCATTAGCTAGGTCAAGTCAGGGACAGGTTGTGATATATAAAGACACACAAAGCCTGCTGTAGACCGATCAATGCGTTTGATCCATAATCGGAGCCCGCCCCCCCACCCCACCCCTAAAAGGACCCCCCCGCGCTTTTGATGTTCATGGGCCCCAGGGCAATGTACCGGCTGTGACCGACCCCCACCCTCCCAGCACGCACGTTCAAGGCCGTCAAGTCAATACCATTGACCTATGACATGCATCCAGGGGTTATTGCACGGAGACCGCCCCCCCACCCCCATTGAGGGCGCTGGACACGTTATCGCGATTTCTGCTGTGCCCCATGTGTTCACCCTGCCTGGCATCATATCATAGCGGTTGCCCCCCACTCCCAATCCACCTCTGTCCCAGGATCTGCGGAATAGAAATTCATCATTAAAGTGCCCAAATTTAAAACGAACTGAATTGGCATCATTGGACATAAAGCTTTTAGTACTTAGTATCTACAATAGCTTTTTTTTATTTTTTGCTGATATTTTGATTTTTTTTTTTTAATTTTTATTTTGGCCGGCCAGGAAAACGTTTGGCCCGAGTGCCAAATTATTTGGCCAACAGTGCTCTTAGTGCTCTTAGTGCCCCTTAGTGCCCCTTAGTGCCTCTTAGTGCCTCTTAGCTTTGTGTGAACGCTCGAGCACACATCTCTGGGATGTACGAACACACGTACACATTCACAGTACGCTCAGGGGTTTCGTTAGTAGGTCATATATTCTGTGTACCGTGTGCTGCACACACTAAAATGTAAGTTGTGCTGTACACGCTAAAATGTAAGTTGTGCTGCACACACTAAAACGTAAGCCGTGTCGCAAAGTTGTTCGACCAACACATTTCGCTGCACACAGCCATCAGTAATTAAAACACAACATTGATCTAAGCTATTATTAAAAGTGTGGATTTATGTGATGTTATTTTTTTTTAATATATAAAAAATTGAGATAAATTCTAAAATTGATGATCAACTTCATGTTTATTAAAACTCTTACTTGGTCGGTATTATTACAGAGGTGTTGTTTTGTACATTTAATTACTAGTTGTTTTTCATCCAGATTTTTTTGTGTGTCAATATTAAGAGAGAAAGAAAAAGAATAAAAGAGAGAAAGAAAAAGAATAAAAGAGAGAAAGAAAGAAAGAATAATAAACAAAGTTAGTTCTGCCACGTGAAAAAATAAAAAAAAAAAAAAACTTGGTGCCTTCAAGAAGAAAAATAAACACACAGAAAAAACACAAAAAAACCCAGATGAAGACTTACATCTATTCTGGAACTTGTCAGGGTGGGGGAGCGGGGGGGGTTGATATCTTTTGACGTTGTCTGTCAACTTAAGGGTGTGAGCTACTCCCACTATTTCCGACATGTGGGGGGGGGGAAGGTGCACTTAAAACTAAATCACACACACAAACACATACACACACACACAGAATGCACACACACACAAACACATACACACACACACAGAATGCACACACACACAAACACATACACACACATACAGAATGCACACACACACACATACACACACAATGGCAAACAACAATAATGCTAAAAAAAACCAGAATCAAAAAGAATACTTTCTACGCTGCAAGTGGGGAGGGTGAGGTGGCACACTCACTTTGAACTCAGTGGTTCTCTAGATTATGTCATGGACACATCAAACATGTGGCTCAGTGGTTCCAGATTATGTCATGGACACATCAAACATGTGGCTCAGTGGTTCTAGATTATGTCATGGACACATCAAACATGTGGCTCAGTGGTTCTAGATTATGTCATGGACACATCAAACATGTGGCTCAGTGGTTCTAGATTATGTCATGGACACATAAAACATGTGGCTCAGTGGTTCTAGATTATGTCATGGACACATCAAACATGTGACTCAGTGGTTCTCCAGATTATGTCATGGACACATCAAACATGTGGCTCAGTGGTTGTAGATTATGTCATGGACACATCAAACATGTGACTCAGTGGTTCTCCAGATCATGTCATGGACACATCAAACATGTGACTCAGTGGTTCTCCAGATTATGTCATGGACACATCAAACATGTGGCTCAGTGGTTGTAGATTATGTCATGGACACATCAAACATGTGGCTCAGTGGTTCTCCAGATTATGTCATGGACACATCAAACATGTGACTCAGTGGTTGTAGATTATGTCATGGACACATCAAACATGTGACTCAGTGGTTGTAGATTATGTCATGGACACATCAAACATGTGACTCAGTGGTTCTCCAGATTATGTCATGGACACATCGAACATGTGACTCAGTGGTTCACCAGATTATGCCTACACTTGTGTTGTACTACACCAGTGATGTACTACAACCTGTGATGTACTACACCAGTGATGTACTACACTTGTGATGTACTAAACCAGTGATGTACTACACCAGTGATGTACTACACCAGTGATGTACTACACCAGTGATGTACTACAACCTGTGATGTACTACACCTGTGATGTACTACACTTGTGATGTACTACACCAGTGATGTACTACACCAGTGATGTGGCTACGCCAGTGATGTACTACACCAGTGATGTACTACACCTGTGATGTACTACACTTGTGATGTACTACACCAGTGATGTACTACACTTGTGATGTACTACACCAGTGATGTACTACACTTGTGATGTACGACACCAGTGATGTACTACAAAATTCATCATTTTTATATCCCAGTCGAATTATTCATAGGTGTCGAATGAATGATACTTCGTGAAGGTGGGGGAAGGGAAGAGGGCAAAGGGGAGCCGGGAGTGAAGGGTCCACCTTGTCCAGCAGCTTCAATGAAAGTTTTATATCAAGTTAAGCAGCCAAACTAAAACCTTCACATCTGGTAGGAATGTAAACATTGGGGTATCGTCGGACTGAGAGTCATGTGTACTCGGGGGAAACATTCTGAGTTTTTGATGATAAGTGAATGTTGGTTTTTTTATATTTTGACTGCTACACTACGAAGCATCTGTAAGAAATATTCAGTGCCTGTCTTAGAGTTTGTGAGTCACGAGGTGGAGGCTTCTACGGTTGTGTGGGGAACTTTACTATGAAAATGACTTGTCGGGGCACACAACATACAAATTGCATACAAGATTATCATAAAGACCGTGGATGGGGCCTTCGGCGGGTTTCCCGTCAGTTTTGGGCCGGAGGGAATTTTTAACAAACTGGTCTGACCTTTTTATATTAAGTAAAAACAAAAGGGCCGATCTCCCACATGGTGGTGACTCCACATTCCACTGCTAAGGCTAATAATGTGCACGTGTCTCGCGCTAGAACAGCTAGAACGCAGTGTCTATAGTTAGCCTAGAGTTACCCTAGAGTTTGCCTAGAGTTAGGCTAGAGTTAGGCTAGAATTAAAGTTAGCCTAGAGTTAGTCTAGAGTTAGGCTAGAGTTAGATTAGAGTTAGAGTTAGCCTAGAGTTAGGCTAGAGTTAGCCTAGAGTTAGAGTTAGGCTAGAGTTGGCCTAGAATTAGAGTTAGCCTAGAGTTAGCCTGCCGAACATGTTAATTTACATGGATAGTATATTTTTAATATGTATATTTTTTTTTACAATTCCCTGGAAGGAAGAGATGTCTATGTTACATTCTGTACACAACCAACGGAACGGTTTTTGTAGTTTGCCCCTTTCTTTCATCCCTACCATAACAAAATAGTGCAACGGCCTTGGAGGCACCACTGGAGACATATGCAGGTGACAGAGACTCGCCGACTCGTACCCTTAGCCGATAGCATGCATGACTGGCTGCAGCGTGAAGATCCAGCTTCCAGGTATGCAGTCATCCAACAGGACGAAATGGAATTATTTTGTTTGCCTGTTTCCACCCACACAAATAATTCAATTCGATTTAAAATCTCATTTAAAAAAAACACAGTCTTTTTTTTTAAATCAACGAAACAAATTTTATTTTGTATTTAATTATTAATAGTTATTTATTTCAATATTCTTTATTATTATTATTATTCCCCCTTGTTTACCCTAGTTACTGCCCTTGGATTATTAATAGACATTTAATCTGCCAGGATGGATAGTTGTTTTTTTTTTATTTTTAATATATTTTTTTTTAATCTGACATTTCATTCTTTAACCCACATTTGTATTTGCCAAATGAAAGCTAATTCCTTTTTAAAAAAATAATAATAATAATTGATGATGTTAATGAAACTTGATATTTCTCTTCCTTCTACTGTAATTTTGTTCATGTCTATGGTGTATTCTTTTTATAGACTGATATATATATATATATATATATATATATATATATATATATATATAGTAACATAGAATAGCATTGATAGATAAATAGAAAGGGGCGCTGAACAGGAAGCAGGGCCAGAAAGGGGCGCCGAACAGGAAGCAGGGCCAGGAAGGGTCTCCGAACGAGCGCTGTTAAACGTTTTTGAACTTTTCAGATAGGGAGGAGGGTGCTAAAATATGTAGATCGCACAGGGCGCCACAATAACTAACTACAACTTTGATAGATTTGAATAAATAAACCTAGTAGTTACTGCTAGTTACTGCGTGTACCTAGTAGTTACTGCATGTACCTACTAGTTACTGCATGTACCTAGTACTTACTGCATGTACCTAGTACTTACTGCATATACATAGTACTTACTGCATGTACATAGTACTTACTGCATGTACCTAGTACTTACTGCATGTACCTAGTACTTACTGCATGTACCTAGTACTTACTGCATGTACCTAGTACTTACTGCATTCTCTTAATATAGGCCAGCTGGCCGGTCAAAACTCTTCAAGTGAAATGTATTGATTTTTTCGTACTACATACACAGGCACACACAGGCACACACAGGCACACACAGGCACACACAGGCATACACAGGCATACACAGGCACACACAGGCACACACAGGCATAATTTATTTGTTTCTATAAATAATTGGGCTAACAGCATAAAAAATGTATATATAAATGAATATTATGTATATTTAAACTTGTAGTTATTTGATTATGAACGATTATGCTAAATATATTCAATAAACGCAGTACCATAAAAATAGTACAATTTATAAATATGACTAGTATTTATAAATATGACTATCACCGGCAACACTCACGCCTCGTCCCTGATAGTTAAACTAAACATACCATAATTCTCACGTCTCCATCAGTTACATAATTTCAAAACATGATAAAGAGGACACTGCACTTTTCCTATTACCTTAAATTCCCCAGCACCGACACATTGTTCCTAAACTTTATTTAGCTGTAGCAGGGTCATAACCCCCTGACTTCTTGAACCTACCCAAACCGATGAATCTTCCTTAAATTTTTTCAATGACACTATTGTTTATATAACCAGCATCCCACTTCCCTGGCTGAAGTTCAACTGGTTCTGTCTTCCTCTCTGTCCGCCCGTCCCCGTGGTCAAATTACGTTTAAGAGTTCGAAAGGTTGAACTTTAAATTTACCTACGCCCTGTTACCTGCTTTCACTGTGGGTAACAGTAACCTGTAAAAAAATCTGCTGCCACATAGAGCCGTAACCGTTCACGTAATCAATCGTTCCCTCTGCCTCTCAGCCAGTCCACCCCACTGTTGAAAATAGACACGGAACCATATTGCATCAACATATCAAATATTTACCAACTTCAAGAGATTTAAATATTTCTAAACTTCAAATTTCTGTATTTCTCCCCCCCCCTCACTTTATTTTCTTTTTTTTTTAAGCCGCTGCCTAGAAAAAAATGAAAGCTGGTCATGAAAATAGCATGGGGGGGGGGGAGTTAACTCGAAATAATAAAATGAGCTTAGTGTAGGAGTTGTGTCCCATTACATCCCCGGTATATTTCCCTTGGGGGGGGGGGGGGTCCCTCTGTTGTGGTCTTTTCTATTTATATACAAAAATCTCCCCCCCACCCCCTCTCCCCTATTCCTTTTTTTTTTTAGATCATAAATATTTCATAACACGCTTAGCTGACAGTATCGACATTTTGCCGAGCAGCGAGCGATACGTTATTATGACGTATCGATTACACTAAAATATCGCGCAATTATAGAATGGACAGGGCTGGAATATATGATTCGATTACAATATCATTCATCTATATACTAGAGGAAAAGGGAGGAGGGAGGGGGGGTATGATGATGCTTCTATGCGCGCGTCATGCAGATAGGCACGTGACTATTTATATCATTCTTAGGTCATTGGGGATGGGGGGGGCGGAAAGGGCGGCTGTCAGAGACTTTCAGGATTCAATTGTGGCCCTGGGCAAAAAAAAGGGGGGCCGCTGTTATCTCCAGGTCTAACAGAAATTAAAACTGGAAGGTGGCCCCTTAGACATGGGGGGCCCTGGGCTGAATTCTAATTCGCCTGTCTATAAACGACCCCCTCACTAGTATAAACGACCCCCTCACTAGTATAAACGACCCCCTCACTAGTATAAACGACCCCCTCACTAGTCTGCACTAATCTTATCACGACCCCTGTGAACATTCTATCGCTTCGATCCTTTCGTACAGGCAGGTCCGTTCTTATAGTTAGGAAAACTAGCCCACTGTCTTGCCCCCCTCCCCCCCCTCAGTAAAGGGCCACCACAACATGTTCCTACCAAATTAGAAGATGGCGTAATGGGTACCGACAAAAAAAAAACTGTCTCCATCTCCCCACCTCCCCCACCCCCGTTTAATCACGTGTTTTCTAACTCTACACGATACTGGAATCAAACATCAGCCCTGACCTACTTTCACTGTCCTAGGGCCCTCAAATATCTCTGCCAAGAACCCCTGCCCTAAATATTTATAAGACCCCCCCACACACACACACACCCCACATACCTGATGATGACGCCGTATGTCGGTATACGATCACAGTTGGTGCCGTTAAACAGAGAGCCCGTTTTGGTTTTTGTTTTTTTTTCTGCAAACACCTTCTACGGGGTGTCTGCGCCCCAACGCCATTCACCAAGTGGAGTGCAGGCGTCTCACAGCCCCCGCCCCCCCCACACACTCCTCCACCTCCTTGTGTTCGTCTATCAGCCAGGGACGAGGCGTGAGTGTAGCCGGTAATAGTCATATATAAAGAAACGCAGTGGCTACGGTTACGGCCAACGCATGCGCTCTAGCGCTATAGACGGAGTATTTTTTTTTGCCGAATTTTTTTTGGGTTCCAGCTATAGATATTGTTCCTATCCCTAACCCTATCCCTAACCCTATCCCTAATCCTATTCCTAGTCCTCAAAAAAATGGTCCGTCTAGAGTGCTAGAGCGCATGCGTTGGCCGTAACCGTAGCCACTTCGTTAAAGAAAATGCTATATAATGGTCCTGTGTTTATTGAATATTGTTAGCATAATCATTCATAATAAAATGTCTACAAGTTTAAGTACATATAATATTCATTTATATATCAATTGTATATGTTGTTAGTCTAATAATCTATAGAAATATATAAATCTATGTTCGTTTGTGCTTCGTATAAAGCATAAAAACATCAATAAAACTTTTCTGTAAGAGTTATGACCGGCAACACTCACGCCTCGTCCCATGCTATCAGCCAATCTGTTCGTCGTGTCCGTATGTCAGCCAGATTTATACAGCAAACCTACCAACCTTCGACACATACTTATAAGCAGTTGGCCAAACAATGAGTAAGAGTAAAGGAGAATTGTTTATAGATAAGGGTGGAAAGGGGGGGGGGGATAAGAGATAGACTCACAAGATGGAACAGAAAACACTTAACCTTTGACCGATAAATATAAATAAATCTCCGCCAAAGTGCAGATCAACATTCCAGGTTATGGATCAAAACAGAAGACCAAAAAAAAAAAAATAATAATTAAATAGCAGCCAAAAAGATTTTAAAAATATCTGGCCAACGCATGATGCCAGGTAGGCCGAATGTTGACGTATTGATCCAGCTCCTGTCAACACTGGCAAGACTAGGCTGGCTTATCTCACAGGGAGACCAGCGCGTGTGCCGGATAGTAGCCACACGCGCATGTGTGTGTGTATGTGTGTGTTTGTGGCTGTGTGTGTGTGGTTGTTGTTGTATGCACGAGTGTGTCCAGTTAACTTAGCCAGCGTATACATTTATGAGGCCAAACCAGGACGAAATGGATACAAAATATTTGGTTTTCTGTTAATCAAGAAAAAAAAGAAATCTGGCCAAAATGTGACACATTCACTGACAATCATTTTTGTATTATCTACGAGGCTTGTTTATTGTTAATTTTTTATGTCATGAAATTAATTAATACAAAATTATAGGAGATATAACAAAAAAACTACAAGAATCGGGTAGAAGTAAAGTTGGGCACTAAAAAAAATGCCCCCAAGTTGGACAATATCTAACACATAATCGCCCTTTGTATGCATGCGTGTGTCTCCCTCAGGCTAATGGTCCGTACACTAAAGTAAAAGTGGTGTAGACCTACAAGGAAATCTATGATATGCAGCCACATAGCGTGAAAATTCTACAGGAGGGGGCCAGGCATTCTACAGCAGGGGCCAGGCAATAGCAGGAGGGGGGCAGGTAATACATTTTACTAAGTAGAACAAATAAGCGGGGGGGGGGGGGCAGACGAAACGCTAGGGGCCTGATGATATGTACTGTGTTCATGGCAATATTATCCCTTCTGTCGGATTTCGGTTCAGCCAGCTTTTCAGTAGGCTTTCCCACTAGTAATGAATAAAAGCTAAAAGTACTGGTATTTTTTTATTATCTTAATGAACCCATCTCAAAGACATGTCAATACTCGCTGAAATAAAAAAAATAATAATAATAAATTCCCCGCACTCAAATAATAACAAGAAAATCTCCACTTTATTTCATCTCGTCTGCTGCTGGCACATTAAGTGCGCGATCGCTGCACGTGTTTGGCCGTCTGCTGGTAATACACGCATGTTTTTCTAGGGTTTTTTAATGTGTTATTTTTTGTGTGTTCGTTTCAAAAACTTTATTATCCCGTGCATATTTGTGTGTGTGTGTGTATGTGTGTGTATGTGTGTGTATGTGTGTGTGTGTGTGGAAAGGTTAACGGGTGGGTTAGCTAATAGTGTTTGGGGCAGACGATAAACATACCTTGGGTACGGGGGGGGGGGGGCAGCGCTGGTTCTAAAACTGATGAGCTATGACCTTTTTTAAAGTTTTTTTTTTTTTTCATTTATGTTTATAAATTCTGGCAACATTGTTGGGTGATTGGTACACTCAAGGTGGTGGAATCTAATTTGAGGCGAAATGAACAGTGCAGGATTTATGTATAAGCTACACAAGCTATATAGCTAGCTTGGGGCCCCCGATTTCTAGGAGTCGCCCCCCTCCCCAAAAAAAATTTTCCGAGTGATCAAAAGTCATATAAACTGAAATATTTGGCACTGACATATAATATCTAGATTGTATACAGGGCCCCCAAATTTCAAATATCTTGGGGGCCTTATCAAGTCAAAATCCGGCTCTGGAAGTGAATATCTTATTTCTTTATCAGCGAGGCATACGAACAGGCAAAATTATTTACTTATAATTTAATTGCACATTTTTATAACTTTTTAAAATCGTCTCATTTTCTGTGGGCTTGTGAAGTCATAAAGGTCGAGATGTGCAGACGATAGTTCCAGGCCATTGCAAGAAATGTAGGTGTTCATGTGTTCAGGTGTTCATGTGTTCATGTGTTCAGGTGTTCGTGTGTTCAGGTGTTCAGGTGTTCATGTGTTCAAGTGTTCAGGTGTTCAGGTGTTCAGATGTTCAGTTGTTCATGTGTTCATGTGTTCATGTGTTCAGGTGTTCAGGTGTTCATGTGTTCATGTGTTCAGGTGTTCAGGTGTTCAGGTGTTCATGTGTTCAGGTGTTCATGTGTTCAGGTGTTCGTGTGTTCAGGTGTTCATGTGTTCAGGTGTTCAGGTGCATGTGTTCATGTGTTCAGTTGTTCATGTGTTCATGTGCTCATGTTTTCATATGTTCATGTGTTCAGGTGTTCATGTGTTCAGGTGTTCAGGTGTTCGTGTGTTCAGGTGTTCAGGTGTTCAGGTGTTCATGTGTTCAAGTGTTCAGGTGTTCAGGTGTTCAGATGTTCAGTTGTTCATGTGTTCATGTGTTCATGTGTTCAGGTGTTCAGGTGTTCATGTGTTCATGTGTTCAGGTGTTCAGGTGTTCATGTGTTCAGGTGTTCATGTGTTCAGGTGTTCGTGTGTTCGTGTGTTCAGGTGTTCATGTGTTCAGGTGTTCAGGTGCATGTGTTCATGTGTTCAGTTGTTCATGTGTTCATGTGCTCATGTTTTCATATGTTCATGTGTTCAGGTGTTCATGTGTTCAGGTGTTCAGGTGTTCATGTGCTCATCACCAAAGCCCCACCCCCTTTCCCCAAAGAGTTCAGTCAACAGAACATGTTTGGGTAGCATTGTACTAAATTTTGAGCACCTGTCATTCTATGGTTTACCTTTCCGTTGTTCATAAGACATGTTTCTCCGTCTTTTTGTGAACTTTATTTTTTTATAACGCATCTCGAGCATTATCATCTATTTTGGTTTACTTCACCAGAATTTAGCACCGATTCTATCTATCTAACTATCTACATATCTATCTACCTCTATCTGTAGGCCTATATTTATATCCATCTTTCTGTTTCTATCTATCTCTATCTATCTATTTCTATCTATCTCTATCTATCTAACTATCTACATCTATCTATATTTATATCTGTCTATCCATATCTATCTATCTATCTACCTCTATCTGTATATTTATATCCATCTATATGTATCTATCTCTATCAATATATATCATTCTAGTTTGTATTGCTCCTTTCATTTCTTCAAGACTTTTTAACGTCAGTTGATCAGTCTCGATAGTCGGCCGCGCCACTCCCACAAAAACAACAGCTGCATCAAAAGATGGTCGTTTCTTACCTCACAGTGACGTTGCAGTGACCAGGTGTGACCGTGAAGTCCAGCTCGGATGTCCACACCACACGCGGTCCCCTACATGCCGGGATAAACTCTGGACATGTTGCCAATCAGCGGTCACAGGGTACAAAAAAAAAAAGAAATCACAGGCATTGACGTCATCATCTAATCTACCCTCCCCCAGGCCCCACCTTAAAGAAATGAGCGCCCCTTTCCCCCCCCCCAACCCCGCCCCCTCGCACCTTTTCGATACTATTCTATGGTTATTAAAACAATGTCTTTGTTTCCGTCCATTGCAGTTATGTCAGCCGTCATATATATATATATATAAGAAATCGTGCTGATAGCGTGCTAGGCTAGGCGCACGGATAGCCGTCTCTAATTCATTTCAGCTCATTTTGTCGTAAGCACTTGGTGCTTTAGATCTGTGGTGTGTGGTGTGTGGTGCCAAGTAAGTGTTAAGATAAAAAAAATCACCAAATATCTCGCCCCAGTTGTTGTTGTTGTTGACATGTACCGTGTTGTGTTCTTTGATTATTTATTTATTGCTAATTATGCACTAACTGATGTTTACTTTCATTTTAAATTAACTGAGAGGGGAAAAAAATAACAGATTGTTTGTTTGTTTCTTTGTTTGTCTGTTTGTCGGTATGTGTTTGTTTTTATGTGTTTGTGTGTGTGCGTCTTGTAAATGAATTATTTAAGTTAACACGGGTTGTATTTGGGACAGGAACGTGGGGGGGGGGGGGCGAGATGGAGGGAAGGACGATAGATGGGAAAGAGAGAGAGAGAGACAGAGGCAAAAGATGGGGGAGGGGGGGCGCTAATCTAATCTCAACTGGTGCCCACTGACGATGAAAAAAAAAAAAGGATTTAAATCCACGCCTCAAAGTTTGTAGTCACCTGCACTTTTAACGCTTGGAGCAGCGCAGAATGACTTTTCTCTCGTATCCAACAACTCTGGTACAGCGGTCCTCAGAGTGCTGGGGTCTGTATGTCACGTGTCAATAGGTCACGAGGTAAGCAATGTTCCCCTCTAAGCTGAGCGCGTGAGCGATCGCTAACACGTATTCAGAGCGTCGCTCATACTACACGTACGATCGCTCACTGCGACGGACGATATCGCTTAAATCGCTCACAAAGTTTGGCCTCAAACAAAAAATGTCGCTCAGAGACAAAAATTTCTTGCTCACTTCATACCACACATTAGAGGGAAACATTGGCGGTAAGATAACAGAACATTTTAAAAAGAGATCATCTATTTATGACGGGAAATGACCCCCCCCTTTCCCTCTTCATCAATCAAATCTAAACATTTACATGCCCGGGGGTGGGGGCGTTGGGGTGTGGGGGTTGAGGGGGAGGGGGGAGATATGAAATATAAGCAACGCTGTGTTCGAGATTCTGGCAGATACAGGTTTTTACCTCTTTGTAACATGGGCTGATATATAGAGATTTAACCCATTATTAACTGGACCGGCATACATATATACATATATATTTACTGATTTATATACACAGATTTAACCCTCTGTGGCCTGCTGTTCTATGCCCTAAATAATCTAGCATAAGACGGTGTCCCCCTCAGGGTTAAACACATCAACGGCCAGTCAAGTTTCATAGGTATTAGTAGTGGAGGAAGGTGGGGGTGCTTTTGGGTGGGGCGAGGGGGGGGGATTATGAAATAATCAACCGTGTAACCTTAAAGTTCTGGACCATTGTAGCGCAAATCCTAAAAAAAAAATTTAAAGAGAAAGTAGCACATATATCACTGGCTCAATTCAAATTTAAAAAAAAATAAAATGATAATAAAGCGCTATTTACAAACTTTTGTCGGTAAGTAGCACAAGGCATCAGAGAAAAGTAGCGAATCTGCGAAAAAAAAATTAGCACAAGATGGCAACACTGGGGAAGGAATTTTGGTGTGAGTAGACGTGCGGGCGAATGAAGGGTGGGTGAGAGGGCGTGGCTCTGGTAAAACATTACTGAGGGTCCATCCATACCTGGACCCCCCCCAACCCCCAACACCCGACACCACTAATACTACTATGTGATAGTATGCTACGAGCACGCTCTCAAACACACACACACACATACACACACACACCCGAGCGAAAACCCGTTTTTTTGTGTTTCTGTGTATCAAAGTTAGTTTGTACTTTGCGAGAATGGATCATTATGGAAACTAGTCTAAAGAAGAACAGATTGAATGATGAAAAGACACAACTAAATAATATAACACTCCCACAAACACAAACATAGGCACACACAAACACAAACACACATACACACACAGATACCCACACACAAAGAGACACACAAACACAAACATAGACACACACACACACAAACACACACACACGCGCGCGCGCGCGTACCATAAAATCAACACTCCAACGTTATAATTCCGTCATGGCAGGAGTTCAAAGGTTGTAACGTGTGATCAAAGAATGTTTGAAACCACGTTTTACTGTTTTACTATTGAAGAAAACATTGTCTGGCTTGTTGTAAGACTGTATGTATACTGCAGTGTACCTGTCTGTGATGATGATGTGGGGTGTAGGTTTGGGAGGGGGGGGGACTGACGTAAATTCCTTTTAGCACTGCAATTAATGTTTTAAAATTGGAAACCAAGATAAATGTATAGGCTGTTTTTTCAACTCGAAGCGATTTACGTGGGAAGAAAAACTCACCAAATGTTTCACCGTATCTATATATATATATATATATATATATATATATATATATATATATATATATATATATAACACAACTTCAAGACGCAATACTATTTATAGATTGTGGAATTTTCCGAATACGTCACAGACGACAACTCGCGTTGTTTCGCTCGGGTTAGGTCAAAGTTCAACTTTGCATTCCATGTATTTTCTCCGAAGATGTCAGCCTGTTATTTTGTTTGATTTCTTATTTGAAAATAAAATTACAGTAATTATATTGATTGATAAGGCGGCGTATTTTACGCCGCAGGATGACTAGTTGGCTATATTTAGAACAGCTTCACACTGCTTGGCGTGGTGGAAGGTGTTTGATAGAGGGGCAGGCATGATGATGGGCCCGCGGTACAAGTGTGGCCCGTCAGGTTGTTTGGTACGTCCAGCGCACCGCTGCTGTCCGTCCACAAAGATGACGTTGAAACATATGTGTTATTTAATGTAAACACTGGTCCATCTTCTCTCACTCTGCCCCCTTTCAGTTAAATGAAAGAACTCTTTGAGAGCCGGCGCCTGAAAAGGAATGCTGTTATGGAGGAATCATACAATCACTGTGAGGACTGACTCACTCATTCATCCCGGCCCTAGAAGACAGGGTGCTCAACTACTCATATAATCTACATTATCACAAGCTTCAATAAGTATTTTAGCAACCTCTCGATGACCATAATTAGCAGCTACCATTAGAACAGTCCAGTTGTTATTGTCATTATCATTCACATCTGCACCGAATTCAATAAGTAGTTTAATTGGAGGAATCTTTCAAAGAACTTTCTCCGTTGTTTCCTTTGTCATTAACTTTAGCTCCAGATTTAACAAGTAACTTCACTATCTCTGTATGTCCATTATTTGAAGCAATCATTAAAGAGGTGTAACCTTTTATATTTTTATCATCTATTCTCGCACCAGATTCTGTAAGTAACCTAACTGTCTCTATGTGTCCGTAATACGAAGCTGACATTAGTGCTGTACAACCAATTTTGTCCTTTTCATTGACATCTACACCAGATTCAATTAGAACTTTAACAAATTTAACATCATCACTTAGAGAATGTAGCATTAATGCAGTAGAACCTGTTATATCCAACAGTACTGCATTAAGTAACAAAATTATCTCTTTATCTCTTTTTAGGCTAGCTAGCAATAATGTCTCCTGAATGTAATTTGTTTTCTCATTTGAATCTGTGTTAGCTTCATTGTTCTCCTCGTCCATTTTTAGGTTATATTCTTTAAAGCCCGAGCAGTTTCAGCTTGTCCATTTCTGGTGGCCAGCAAAAGAACTAGGGGTGTGCCGGATCCGTTTTTTCCAACCGGATCCGGATCCGGATTTTCTAATGCGAAATCCGCCGGATCCGGTACCGGATCCGGATTATTATTCCGGTTTTTGGTACTTTGCAGCAGGCTTGCGGAGCCGGAGCCGGAGCCGAGGAGCCGGGAGCCGCTACTTTTTGCTGGAGCCGGAGCTGGAGCAGAAAAAAACTGGCGGCTCCACGGCTCCCATATGCTTTTTTTTTTTACAGCAGAATTTATTTTTTTTTAGCTTTAAAATTCCAAATTTGTTTGATTGTTTGCCTCATACAATTTGAAATGTTATTTTTATGAACGCCACAACAGTAACAGAGTTAAAATT
Source organism: Bulinus truncatus (assembly GCA_021962125.1). Classification (NCBI taxonomy): domain Eukaryota; kingdom Metazoa; phylum Mollusca; class Gastropoda; family Planorbidae; genus Bulinus; species Bulinus truncatus. Next base: position 41,455 of record JAGDYQ010000008.1, read on the forward strand.
ATAGCGTGCACGCACATCACCATAAGAAATCTTTAACGGGGAATCGTTTTGTGTTCGTTTAAAATCTTGTTTACCCTCCGAAATTTTTTAATGGCATGTTATTTTGTTATATATTCAGTTAAAACAGTTTTATTTTATAGAATAATTGTATCAATCATTTAAAATAAATTTTTACTAAGACGACAAATAGAACACGTCATTTCGTATTATTATATGACCGCGAATCAGGCCCGTAGCGTGTGTGGGGGCCAGGGGGGCTTAGCCCCCCTTACGTTTTGTATGGCCCCCTCTGCTTATTTGCTCTTCTTTGTAAAATGTATTACCTGCCCCCCCCCCCCCGCTATTGATTGGCCCCTGTTGTAGAGTGCCTGGCCCCTGCTGTTGAATTTTCACGCTACGAGGCTGCCGCGAATTTGTAATGGACTAAAAACAAAATGGTCGCTTTCTGTATTTAACAATTTTATTATAAACAGAATATCTGAAATAGAGTAGATAAATTTATAAGGCTCTGGCTACACGGACCCGGGTCCAAATAAAATCCGATTGTTATTCGGACCCGTGGCAAATATGCACTAAGCTTAGCTATATTTAAACTTTATTAGACGGAACCCGAAAAAATAATAATAGAGTCCGCTTAGTGGAACCCTAGACACTGAGTAACGATTAAATCACAAAATTCAAACAATTATAAAAAAAAAACAAAAATAAAGTTTATGTATAGCTAAGCTAAGTGCATATTTGCCACGGGCCCGAATAGCAATCAGACTTTATTGGGACGGGGTCCGAATAAAAGTCGGAGTTTATTGGTACCCGGGTCCGAATAGTCACTTCGAATTTATAAATAATAAATATAAATACTGAAGTCTTTAAAATATTTCAAACAATATATCATTTTACTTTTTGCTAATTTGATCATTGAAATAACTTTTTATTACTTATGAAAATGGCGACTAGTGAAACCTCGGTCGAAAATAATGATATGATTCTGGATGCAATGAAATGGTTTGTTTTTAGTATAACCGACATGCGTATATTTTTCAAGTTCCTGACTATGGGGCAGCCCCGTAGCGTGAAAATTCTACAGCAGGGGCCAGGCAATAGCAGGGGGGGCAGGTAATACATTTTACTAAGTAGAACAAATAAGCAGAGGGGGCCAGACAAAACGCATGAGGCCCCGGCCCCCTGCCCCCCCGCACGCTACGGGCCTGCTATGGGGGTAAACACGACAAAATTTGCATAACTTTTTATCAGCGGCATGTTTGCGTGGCGCAATTACAAAAATTTTTGTCTCGTGTGATACTATTTAAACAGGGAGCCGGAGCCGTCAAATTTATGGGAGCCGGAGCCGGGAAAAAATTGGCGGCTCCGCAAGCCTGCTTTGCAGATACCGGCAAATCTGAGGGTTTGGATGCCTTCTGAATAGTTGACCTAAATGGCTAAATGACATTGGCTGATTGGAAGTTGGAAGTGAAGAACTTTGAAATAAATTAGAAAATAGAAATTATTTAGAAATCACTGAAATCAGAATATAACGCAGATTGATAATAAGGTATTATCCATATGTAACTAAACTCGCTGTTAAGTTCAAACTCGCTGCAAGGTCAAAGGAAAACAACTTTACTATTATTCTATTACTTTCATTACTTTGGCACTTGCCACTTGGCAGTGTAATTTTTATTTAGTGCACTAATTGTTTTGAATCTGAGGAGAAAGTCAGACTCATCATCTGAGTTCATCTCGTCTAGTCATTGGCTCATTGGATGATGGATGCTTATTGTTATTGTTCAAATGTTCATAGTTTATGATGTGTATTGAAATGGATAGTTAATTGGAAAAAACAACTAACAAGATTGAATTGAATTGAAATTTGAGAACAATAATTCTGTATTTCTGTACTTTACAAGTTTGAAAATTGAAATACAAATTTTAATGAATTCAATTGGCATTTGACAAAGCCATTATTCAAGCCTAAAGAAGTAATAATAAGATGTTGATAACTAACTAATGACTATTAGTTTGTTAACAGTGTTAAATTACTCCAAGTCCACAGCCAGATAATGTACACATTCCAGTGATGCCACACAATCACAGCTGAGCGCCGCGGGCGCGGCTACGTCATACCGTGGTTTAAACCAAAGAGCACAGATCACAGCGCAAGCGAGAATCGCCGAAGATGGCTTGGTGATATAGAGATCGCCAAAGACCTTTAAATTTATACTAGACCGCATACGTAATGTTAATTTTTACTCAAAAATGATACGCATTTTTAACAATTGAGTGAACGATAATATAAATCAAATTATGAATTAAAATTATGGTCAATTTTTTAAAAGCATATTTGACTTTTAATTCCTGGTTTAAATAGAATTATAATAACCTTTATTATAAAATAGAAATAAAAATAAAAAAAAATTGGGAAGGAATTGATTTTAATGGAAGACGTTACGTTAGGGTTAGATTACCAACTCAGTGACTTGTTATATTAATTAGTGTTAGAGAATTAGTGTTTCTTCATGGAAATTTCAGAATGGAAAAATATTCTATTTTTCATTTTACAATATTTAATATTTATATTTGAACTATTTTTTCAACAGGAACTCTCGTGGGTGATGCATTTTAATTTAATAACATAGAGGACATCTTTTCCATCTCTCAGAGAAATCTAAATAACTTAAATGTTGAATTTATCAAAAACCATTCATTTCTGTTATTTATTTTGTTATGAAGGTGGCGGGCTGGTGGCCAGGCGCTTGGGCAGTATAGTTGCTTATTATTTCTGTTACAACGTCATTGGTGATTGCGGTTAAGATGACGTCACGAATAATAATTACTCATCCCCGCACTATCATGTATGGCATTGGGCCGATTGGCCACTATTAGCGGTACTGACTCTAGCCTCTGGTATGTTCAAAACATTAAACATACTCAAAGCTCGAAACAATCGATTAATGTATCGTGATCGTGTGGAATTCGGGAAAGAGAATTACTTTTATTTCAGATTATGATCCGGTGAGTCACAAAATCTGGCTAATTCAGAAATCCGGTATTTTCCGGATTCCGGAATCCGGTTATTCCGGATACATGTAAATCCGGCAGAACCGGATTTCACCGGATAGTGCAAAATCCGGCGGTACCGGATTCCGGACCAGATTCCGGCACACCCCTAATAAGAACGCTCCATCCATCGTAAGTTTTCTTATATATGTCATCGCAAAAATTAATCAGTATTTTAACTATCTCAGTATGTCCATTTTGAGATGCTATCATCAGTGACGTGTAAACATTAATATTTCTCTCATGTATTGTAGCACCCGATTCAATCAGTATCTTAACTAACTCACTATGTCCATTTTGAGACACTATCATTAGTGACGTGTAACCTTTAATATTTTTCTCATCCAATTCAGCACCTAATTCAATCAGTATCTGAACTGTCTCAGTACGTTTATTTTGAGCTGCAATGACCAGTGGCGAGAAACCGTAAATAGTTTTGTCGTACATTATAGCACCTGATTCAAACAGTTTCTTAACTGTCTCAGTATGTCCATTTTTAGAAGCTAACATTAGCGCGTTCCAACCGTCATTATCTGTCTTATTTATGCTTGCACCTGATTTAATCAGTATATCAACTGTCTCAGTATGTCCCCATTGAGATGCTAACATAAGCGCGTTGCAACCGTCATTTTTACGTCATTCATTTTGGCTTCTTATTTAATTAGTATCTTAACTTTCTCAGTATGTCCATATAGAGTTGCTAACATACGTGCGTTCTAACCGTCATTATATTTCTTATTTATGCTTGTACCTACAATACAAATATTAATAGAAATTATCTTGGCTAAAACAAGCACGAGCACCAATGTTTATAAATTATTTCATTTATTAATCAATATGAGATGATACACTTGATCGATGTATAGATCATTTCAATAGTTGACCAATCAGACCATAAACGCGATCAATAAATGACTTTTTATTGGACAAGTGGCACAATTTTATCACAACAAAACCATGACGTCACATTTGCAGTTTGCAATCAAATCTAACCTTTATTTACCAGCACGAGCATTGACCAATATGAATTTTACCGCTACTGTGAATCAAATTCGGAGCTATTGATCTGGCAGGCAGCAGCTCTTAGTTCCAACCCTCAAACACACGCGACAGTTTCTTTATTTCACTGTTTACTTTTTAAAGGCTTTAGTCGTGCAACCATGATTATTACATAACAATAATTCAAATTCTCTTATCTTTACCGCTAGACACAAGGGAGGTAATAGTGGGGGGAGGGGCGTTAGGTGGTTTCACTTTGTTATTTCCCTCAGGGCCATAAATTTAATAACAGACAACACTCTAGTCCCAAGTTTAAAGGGTGGGACAGATTTCAGGATCTATTCAAACACAAGGCCTGAATGTGTGTCATTTCTTATCTCGATCCAGGTGTGCTCATATTGACTGGAATATTGTACAGGTTTCCGCCAGTCTATAAAACGTAAGTAATCATATATTTTAATTGTATCAGCGATATGTTGTTGACATCGTATAGCTTCACATTAATATGTTTGTGTTTAATTAGGTCGTTCGGTGTAGAGTGTTGGACCCACTCAATGAATACGTTTCTGTGTAAGACCGCGGCTCTATATTTTTATAATATAATTTTTATTTTCTACTTTTTAGTTAAAATTTTTTTAATGTAATTTTTTTTTTCAATGTATAGAAAAAGTTAAAAAAATTTGGTGTGAGTTGGACCCGATTAAAAAACTATACGTAGGTTTGCTAGAACATATCGGAGAGCTATGACGTCACACGTGTTTAGGCACAGTAGAGCATTCTTTCTTAGGCCACAATAATTTTATTTTCGAAAAATACTTAAGAAACTCATCAAATCATAATGAAATAGTAAGAATATTGCATTGTCTTCTGGTTCTTAGCTATATTGAAAGTATAGGCCATGAGAAACAGATAGGCCATGAGAAACTAATAGGCCATGAGAAACAGATAGACCATGAGAAACAAATATGTGATGAGAAACAGATAGACCATGAGAAACAAATAGGCTATGAGAAACAGATAGGCCATGAGAAACAAATATGTGATGAGAAACAGATAGACCATGAGAAACAAATAGGCTATGAGAAACAGATAGACCATGAGAAACAAATAGGCCATGAGAAACAGATAGGCCATGAGAAACAAATGGGCCATGAGAAACAGATAGACCATGAGAAACAAATATGCGATAAGAAACAGATAGACCATGAGAAACAAATAGGCTATGAGAAACAGATAGGTCACGAGAAACAAACATGTGATGAGAAGCAGATAGACCATGAGAAACAAATATGCGATGAGAAACAGATAGACCATGAGAAACAAATAGGCCATGAGAAACAGATAGGCCATGAGAAACAAATGGGCCATGAGAAACAGATAGACCATGAGAAACAAATATGCGATAAGAAACAGATAGACCATGAGAAACAAATAGGCTATGAGAAACAGATAGGCCATGAGAAACACATAGGCCATGGGAAACAAATAGGCCATTTTTTAAAAGACTATTTAAATCCACCGATTGATGCACACAAGTAACCTCTTTGCAGCATCTGAAAGCAGACATTTCTATGTGAAATTGTGTAAGGATGGCCTTGTACATTTCACTGGCTTATAGTACATTTCACTGGCTTATAGTACATTTCACTGGCTTGGGGGTGGGGCGCTAAAAAGGTATTGTGCCCTAGGCGCGAGTTAAGCTCGCTACGCCACTGCCCCCTTTGAAACTAAAGATAGTTACGTCATCTCAAAATTGTTTTAAAAATAGAAGGCCGATGTTTGCGGACTACTTTATTGACACGGTAAGGTGTTAGTTTAATGTTGACAGGCAAGGTGTACAGACATACTCTATCAGGTAAGTACATGAAATATCTTAACTAGTTTGTCATACCAGTGAGATTTTGACGAAGTCGCAAGAAATATTTCACCATTAATAACAATTATCGTATCTCGCCATTTAATCACTGCCAGATTCATTCGCGACAAGTAAAAATTGTGAAATAAAATGATTTATAAATGGAATATTTCCGTAGTGAACTTGAAGAAAATGAAATCTTTTTATGAGCCTGCTGAATACGGTTTTTAACATTGAACGAGTCTTTTTGACACAAATTAACATAGTTTTAAGTTATTACACTTAAAAGAGTCTTTTAGACACGGTATACTTTTTTTTAATCATCACACTTGCATTGCAAAATATAACAAACAAGATACAATATTTTTTTTTAACGTTTGAAAAAAATAACATCATAATTTTTACATTCAAGTATATATATTTGTCTCTACACTATCATGTCTATGTAACATATTGTTGAGTGATGAGATTATACATTATATTACAAAGACTAAAGGGAGTTCTATGGACGCGGTAACCGATCGCAAATATGGCTAAACAATTTTTTGTGTGTATGTTTACAGGCTGAATACTGTGTGAATTACATATAACCAAAGACTTCACTGAACATCATTTGATAAACATGAGCCAAGTAAGTTAGTAACATAATTCATGACGTCGTTTTAATGAACTTTGTTTTGAATCGTATTGACATAGTGTCTTGTAGTTTACGTAAAGTGTAACACATCTGTTTGTGTTAATTCAACTTAATTGTGTATATAACTAACATAATAAAAATATTGAATTTACGTAATGACATTCTACTCGTGTATATACATTACTAAAACAACCTACTTATTTATAAAGATTAACGATAACACTCTCCATCTATCTATCTATCTCTCTATCTATCTATCTATCTATCTATCTATCTATCTATCTATCTATCTATCTATCTATTTATCTATCTATCTATGTATCTATCCATCCATCCATCCATCCATCCATCCATCCATCCATCCATCCATCCATCCATCTATCTATCTATCTATCTATCTATCTATCTATCTATCTATCTATCTATCTATCTATCTATCTATCTATCTATCTAAACTTAATGAAAATTAATTAAGTGATTAACACTCTATTTGTATTTAAATCTTACAAGATAATAGTCAATTTGTTCATATAACTTACCAGATAATAAAATATGGTAAAATATGTTAAATTAATTTATACTTTTGATTTAAATTGATTGTACATTTTTTTTTACTTTTTACTCCACCTCCCCAACCCTCCCACCATCTCGTCACAGGTGATACAAACAAGTGACTACAAACAGGTGCTGGTACCAATGGACGGTGACGTAGGTCATGCTGGACTGAATCCACCGGACTACAGCCCTGTAGGTTACTTTTATAACACTCAGCATTGTCTGACGTACATACTGACAGATAGTTTTTAGTAATTTAATTGTTTTAAGCCAAATACCAGTACACTAGTACACCAGTACACCCAACTTCAACACACACACACACACAAAATTAACGGCGTTGTACATAAGTACTTTTATTTTACACATTCAAATAGCAACATTACACACTCCACCCCCAAACTAAATGGTAACTTACTTACGTAAACATATTTTACGTTTTAGTAAAAGCCTTGATTAAGATGTGTACTTTTGATCATACAAACAGGGTTGTGTGGCTGGGCGAGCAAGATGACACCCTACGACCCTCCTCCCTCTTTTCATTCAACAGGGAGTGTTTGCTAAGGGTCTTCATACATCTCTTAAAGTCTTTACACATGATTCTCAGTCATGAAGTCTTTACACATGACACTCAGTCATCTCTTGAAATCTTTACACATGACCCTCACACCTCTCTTGAAGTCTTTACACATGACCCTCAGATACTCTTGAAGTCTTTACACATGACTCTCCAGAACTGCTGTGTCTGTAGCATTATTTTAGTGTCTATTGTACCGTTTTACCATTTGGTCCATTTTTTATAATGAGATTAGAGACACGAAAATATTACTATTATCCAAAACAATCTTTGACATTTTGTAACAATTTTGAACTTTATTTTAATATCAGGGTCCAGACAGAATGACAACAGGATGGGCCCCGGGCTACTATAACCAGGCCATGGTTAATAATCATCTTGCCGTCACTCACCAATCTGCTAACAATTCCACACACTCCAACAATGTCGTGGTTGTTCATCCTGGCAACTCAGCCACCCATGTAAGTTTGACCTTTTTGTTTTTATTGAACGAAAACCTGGACATAATAAGGCACATAAGTTATTTACGCCACTAACCCACTGATCTCGGGAAGTCACATTCTATGCCAGGGATGTCAAGACTAGGGAAACCTCATTCTATGCCAGGGATGTCAAGACTAGTAAATGCTAAATAACAAGCAATGATAATGAAAGTAAGAACCCAAGAGTGTTGCCAAATTGGAGTTTTCCCTTGTAGGTTTTGACAGCTTCCTAATGCCTTGAGTTTTCTATTGATTCAAGATAAGTTAATGGTTAGACAAAATATAATAGATGAGTTGAATGCTGTTCATATGTCAATATAATCCCATTCCATATTTAGAAAACAAACATTTTATACATTAAAAAAAAAATTAATTTTAGTATTTTATGCTATTGGTTTATTTTTTCCCGACCCAAAAGACCCAAGACCAATGATCTTTGAGTCCACGTATACCAGCATGCACCTGTTGTAATCCACCTTTCACAGCACCAATTAATAATTCACATAACAAAGGCGTATGAATTTTTTTTTCTGGTTTGTGTCTTTTATTATTCATTGTTCCACACAGTTTCAAAGTGTCTTCTTTAATTCATTGTTCACCACAGTCTCAAAGTGTCTTCTGTAATTCATTGTTCCCCACAGTCTCAAAGTGTCTTCTATAATTCATTGTTCTCCACACAGTCTCAAAGTGTCTTCTATAATTCATTGTTCCCCACAGTCTCAAAGTGTCTTCTATATTTCATTGTTCCACACAGTCTATAAGTGTCTTCTGTAATTCATTGTTCCCCACAGTCTCAAAGTGTCTTCCATAATTCATTGTTCCCCACAGTCTCAAAGTGTCTTCTATAATTCATTGTTCCCCACAGTCTCAAAGTGTCTTCTTTAATTCATTGTTCCCCACAGTCTCAAAGTGTCTTCCATAATTCATTGTTCCCCACAGTCTCAAAGTGTCTTCTATAATTCATTGTTCCCCACAGTCTCAAAGTGTCTTCTTTAATTCACACACACATACATTCGTTTCACCCGCCTTGAATTACTTCCCTTACCCTGATCCACCCACTTTGAATTACTTCCCTTACCTCGTCCCACCCACTTTGAATTACTTCCCTTACCTCGTCCCACCCACTTTGAATTACTTCCCTTACCTCGTCCCACCCACTTTGAATTACTTCCCTTACCTTGTCCCACCCACTTTGAATTACTTCCCTTACCTTGTCCCACCCACTTTGAGTTACTTCCCTTACCTTGTCCCACCCACTTTGAGTTACTTCCCTTACCTTGTCCCACCCACTTTGAGTTACTTCCTTTACATATATGGTACGGTTCCGTTACCCAAATCTCCCCCCCCCCCACCCCTCTCAATACATGTTTTTGTACAACAATCTGTACGACGGCCACATTGGAATGGAAGTGTTCGAGCTACCTAGTACAGGTGAAGGGAGAATATGTAAGGGTGGGGGTAGGCTAACTTTTTGAGTCGTGGGCCACATAGGGTTCGTCAATTTAACCGGCGGGCCGGCCCAAAAGGGTTGCTGACATGAGCAATGGTAAATAAAGGCTGGTCGTGTGCTTCACTATGAGGAGAGTGACAGGCCGGATAAACTATCAGGCCGACCGGATTAGGCCCAAGGCCCGTAGATTGCCCACGGCTGTGTTAGTGAAGTTGTGTTAGTGGGGCTGTGCTAGTGGGGCTGTGTTAGTGGGGCTGTGTTAGTGGGGCTGTGTTAGTGGGGCTGTGATAGTGGGGTTGTGTTAGTGGGGCTGTGTTAGTGGGGCTGTGTTAGTGGGGCTGTGTTAGTGGGGTTGTGTTAGTGGAATTGTGTTAGTGGGGCTGTGTTAGTGGGGCTGTGTTAGTGGGGTTGTGTTAGTGGGGCAGTGCTTGTGGGGCAGTGTTTGTGGGGCTGTGTTAGTGGGGCTGTGTTAGTGGGGCTGTGTTAGTGGGGCTGTGTTAGTGGGGCTGTGTTAGTGGGGTTGTGTTAGTGGGACTGTGTTAGTGGGGCAGTGTTAGTGAGCTGTGTTAGTGGGGCTGTGTTAGTGGGATTGTGTCAGTGGGGCTCTGTTAGTTGGGTTGTGTTAGTGGGGTTGTGTTGGGTGGCGATATTATATCTAGTCAACTTGTGACTAATAGACCTACTACGATTCTGTGAGTAAGATTTACAATAAAAAGAAATTGGTTTACACTGTAAGAAATAAACTTGATGAATGATCCCATAGACCCCATTGTTGAGTGTGGGTCTTTGTTTTCAGTAACACAATTTTTTTAGCTCGTGCATCGACTAATAATATTTTGAGATTTGAAAATATCTCCCTAAGTGAGTGTCATATTCTACAGACTGTGATTGTGGAACCACCGGCTAAAAACTACACTGCACTCAGTGTGTTTACCTTCCTGATATGCCTGCCAATAGGGCTGTGTGCTCTGTTCTATGCCAGAGATGTAAGTACTCTGAAAAATATTGTCTTTTCTGTCTGTCGTTCCACGCGTCTGTCTGTCTGTCGGGGTGTCTTTCTATTTGATAATCTGTCGACATGTTTGTGTTTTGATATATCTGTCAGCAACACTGTTTGTTTACATTGATAACTTTAAATTTGTCTGCAAACCTTTTTTAATGTCTGTCTACATGTCTGTCTAGACCACAGATTATACATTTTACATTATACATTTTACAGATTGCGCAAGCTTCGTTTTGAAACACTGTTTTCATGGCCGCTGTTAATATTTTCATTCATCAGTCCATTCATAAATTAGAAATGTATAATAAAAACACATGAACTCTTGATTTAAATAATATATTATATCTTTTTTATATTTATAAAGCAAATTAAAAGTTTTTTTTATTCTTATTTTATCTCTTGGAAAAAAAGAAACAACAAAGACGCAAATAGGGCTGTTTGTTTTTAAGAATGGAAAGCGTCATTGGAAACAAAAGCGAATAACAACAATGGCGCGATAGTTTTTAACACAAAACCGAGGACAGTTTATATAGCGATGCGCTTTCTGTATAATATATAATCTGTGGTCTACAGTGTCTACACGTCTCAGTGTGTCTGGAAATCTACCCACATGTCTAGTCTGTCTGTTTCATGTCTGTCTATCCACACGTTTTTTTTTAATAACCAGATATTTCTGTCTAAATATCCCCCTGTCCCCAAATTAAACTTCGTCTCTAAATCTTAAATTTGTTTGTCTCCCCCCCCCCACCCCCCACAGGCTCAGGCCATGTGGCTGCACGGCCACACCAAGGAGGCCCAGAAAAAGTCCCGCATCTCCAGGAACCTCAACATCGCTGGCATTGTCATTGGGTCATTGATACTGATAGCCTGGGTCACTGGAGTGATTGTCATCACCACGAGGAAGCCATCTTATAGCGATAACTATTACAGATATGACTATAACTATCTCAATACACCAAGACCTTATCCAGAATTTCCCAACTAAGTGCCTTAAAAAAATGTTTTCATTTTTTTTCCTAATACAAAGGGGAAACAATTCAATTTATTTCTTCATAATTCAGCTAAATTACATTTCATTAGTTGTTTCCCTTAGGGAATGCTAGCCATTATACTTCACAGCGAGCAACTGACTTAAAAATGATATACCTTTAAATTAAAGTAATTGTACAATTACAAAATTTATAACGACGTATATTCCGTTTTTAAAAAAAATTATGTACTTGCATTATTAAAAATAAAGGTTTGTGTTATTACGAACTTTACTTTGCAGTTTCTTTGTCATTTTGTAAGATGACACACCATAGTTATCATTTTGTAAGATGACCAACAATAACCTCTCATCGAAACAGTGGCGTAGCGCCAAGGGACTTAGTTTGGAGACCAACCACCGAGACAGACGGCCTAATATGGAGACCAACCACCGAGACAGACAGCCTAGTTCGGAGACCAACCATTGAGACAGACTGCCTAGTTCGGAGACCAACTATTGAGACAGACTGCCTAGTTCGGAGACCAACTATTGAGACAGACTGCCTAGTTCGGAGACCAACCATTGAGACAGACTGCCTAGTTTGAAGACCAACCACCGAGACACACTGCCTAGTTCGGAGACCAAACACCGTGACATACTGTCCCGCTCCCCTTGCCCCCACCCTCATGATACGCCACAGCAAGTCAGTTGGCGGTTTGAATTTGGTTTGGAGCGACTTCAGAAAGCAGGGTCGCGGACCGGTGTAGGTCCGTGGAACGAATGTTACTGGGCTGCCCAAGAAACATTCAATTATTTCCTTTTTATTTATTTCTCTCGTGATTGTAGGACTTTCCCTGGACGAGAGATAGTCAACGCCCCCCCCCTCCTCCCACCTATTACAGCGTGCCGCGGTGAAATTATCAAACGCTGACCGGTCAAAGGCTGGAGACCACTGACTCGAAGGATCAAAACGTAAATGGCTATACTTAATTGAACTTTAAAATGTATTTGGTTGACCTACGGCAAGGGTAGGCAACCTGCGGCTCGCGAGCCACATGCGGCTCTTTCGATGTCAAGTTTAGAATTTTTCGATGTCAAATTGCGGCCTAATCAAATACCATAATATTGAAACAAAAATTTTAGTGGCTCTTTAAAAAACTGAGGAAAATGCAAATATTAACTTTTGGCTCTTCCGTCTCAAAAGGTTGCTGACCCCTGACCTACAGCTATGTATCGGCTGTATAAAAGAGATATATACTGTATATACATAAAAAGAACCATGGAGAGGGGAGGGGACAATAATGAATGGATTATGGGCCCAGTGGAGATTGAAGCTGTGAGTTACAGGTGTGGTAGATGAGGCTGTATGTTACAGGTGTTAATAGATGAGGCTGTGAGTTACAGGTGTTGTTAGATGAGGCTGTGAGTTACAGATGTTGGTAGATGAGGCTGTGAGTTACAGGTGTTGGTAGATGAGGCTGTGAGTTACAGGTGTTGGTAGATGAGGCTGTGAGTCACAGGTGTTGGTAGATGAGGCTGTGAGTCACAGGTGTTGTTAGATGAGGCTGTGAGTTACAGATGTTGGTAGATGAGGCTGTGAGTTACAGGTGTTGGTAGATGAGGCTGTGAGTTACAGGTGTTGGTAGATGAGGCTGTGAGTCACAGGTGTTGGTAGATGAGGCTGTGAGTCACAGGTGTTGGTAGATGAGGCTGTAAGTCACAGGTGTTGGTAGATGAGGCTGTGAGTTACAGGTGTTGGTAGATGAGGCTGTGAGTTACAGATGTTGGTAGATGAGGCTGTGAGTTACAGGTGTTGGTAGATGAGGCTGTGAGTTACAGGTGTTGTTAGATGAGGCTGTGAGTTACAGGTGTTGGTAGATGAGGCTGTGAGTTACAGGTGTTGGTAGATGAGGCTGTGAGTTACAGGTGTTGGTAGATAAGGTCAACAGTAAGTGCACTACATGCACTGCCCCTTTGTTCTACACATCAACTCGCGTGGCCTGACTTGACCTCAGTAGAGTACGGATTTCGGTCATCAATGAAAAAAGAGGAACAACATACGGGGGGGGGGGGGGGAGGGAAGGGGTGTAAAATTGTTTTTCTCACGAAAACTGTTAGTGACATGGACAGGGGAAGACAACTCAGTCTAGACAACAATACCGCCAGTCGTCTGGGTGTTGGGAAATATGTCAACACAAAATTAGCCAGACTTTTTTTTTATCATCTTCCATATTGAACACAAAATTAGCCAGACTTTTTTTTTTATCATCTTCCATATTGAACACACATTAAAAACCTTTGGTGTACGACTCTGTTACCAGAGATGGTAGATTTTATTGAGATCAGTGATTTTGTGCACTTTTTTAATTCTTATCAAAGGAATATATTTGTGTAGCAGCAGACCGGTGTTTTATTGGTCATTGGTCAATAGTGACCTAATTACACGTGACAGATCATACATTGAATAGCAGAGAATGGGAGACAATATGTCATACTGAAAGCAGACTCTTGTCAGACATGGGGACAGATTTGTCACAAGTGATATATTATTGGAACTTATATTACAGTCTAATTTCTATTAAGCTGAAATCAACTAAGGTAATTTTTTTTCTCATTAATTTTAGATTTGGAATCTTTTAGTCTTAAAGGGATTCTATAAAAACCCATAAGAAAACTTCATTGAAACATTTTACCAATGATTCCACCAACAGGGGGTCATATAGAGAAATTACGGTTTAAGGAAAGTCATTGGGTCCTTATTTAATAAAGTACAAACATCAGAGTGAGACTTGTTTGTAGCTTAGATTGTTGTTATACTTCTGACAATTGATACTGCTACACACATCAGAGTGAGACTGGCTTGTAGCTTAGATTGTTGTTATACTTCTGACAATTGATACTGCTACACACACATATATAGACATCTAATGAATACACAATCATTACATTAAAAAAAAAGTTATTGGATGATTGCCAATGATGTCACACTCCTTGCTGTTGATACGACGACAGTAGCATTCGTTGTCAGGCCGATGAAGATGTTGACCTGTACTTGCTCAGGACAAAACTCAGAATTAGGTCACACATCTAAATCCTTAGGTTAGGCACTTACTGACCTAGAAGAAGTGTATAGTTAGATAACAAACACGAAGAGAAAAAAATTCCATTTTAACAGAACCTGCTATCATTGGTGCATGACATTTTTATTGTATTACAGCATTGCTTGCATCATCATATCCAATTCCAATATAATCCAAAGTTAAGAGGGCTCAAAAGGCACTTAAGGGCCACAAAGATGGCTTAAAGTGTCTGCCTAAATATCATACATTTATAGAAGTGTCAGATTAGTGTACCAATCATCCATAGAAGTGTCTACTTAGGTCCTCAAACAACCATCAAAATGTCTGCCTACGGTGCCAAACATCCGTAGAAACTTCTACTTAGGGCCTCAAACAACCATCAAAATGTCTGCCTACGGTGCCAAACATCCGTAGAAACTTCTACTAAGGGCCTCAAACAACCATCAAAGTGTCTGTCTACGGTGCCAAACATCCGTAGAAACTTCTACTTATGACCTCAAACAACCATCAAAATGTCTGCCTACGGTGCCAAACATCCGTAGAAACTTCTACTTAGGGCCTCAAACAACCATCAAAATGTCTGTCTACGGTGCCAAACATCCGTAGAAACTTCTACTTATGACCTCAAACAACCATCAAAATGTCTGTCTACGGTGCCAAACATCCGTAGAAACTTCTACTTAGGGCCTCAAACAACCATCAAAATGTCTGTCTACAATGCCAAACATCCGTAGAAACTTCTACTTAGGACCTCAAACAACATGTCTGTCTTGAGTATCAAATTAACCCTAAAAGTATCTGACTAGATCCAAAAAAATTCTAAGAACAATTAATTTATGTTACAAGAGAGAACAAGGACTGCATTTTCTTTGAACTCTTCTGTAGGTTAACTCGAATGCACACAGTGACATTATAATAGGTGACAAACTGGACACGGATACACTATGGAATCATTATACAGTGTATTTGATACAATGTACTCTCGTAAAAAAAACTTAAAGGAGCATAACTCTAGTTCTACTGTCACTCCCTCTTTGAAGAGTTGTGTGGTTCAATATCTCAGCGTGCAGAGAAAAAAGGGAAATAATTTAATTACCTAAATGTTTATTACGATTAATTTTCCCTAGGTAATAACAGCACCCGTGATGCACAAAGAGCAGCCCCCAGTTCAGGAAGTGAGTGTCTCCGCTGAGCATATGTGTCCACAAGAAGACATTTTGAAAATTTACAAAGCTAGTTAGAGAGTTTATCCAAGATGGGAGAGAGAATGTTTGCACAAAGGTAAATGCTACAAGATTTGGCAAAAATAATAAAGAAAAGTATCTTGTGAAATTAACTCCATTTATTAACACGTAAGCCTTAAATAATGTAAACATTGTGTTATTCAAATACATTGTCCTCGATTTTAGTCCCAAGAAGTATTATTTGTTGTTGATGTCTTCATATTGAGTTATAGTGAATAATATACAACACAAGAAAATATCTAATCAGGATAATTTAAAAAAAAATAATTCAAAGCTTTGGAATTTTGAATTTAATTTAGTTATATTATACACTATTATGATATAAATATGCTCTTTTAAAAATATCTTTTACTTTATGATATCATTTTTTTTATTGATTGTTCTTTAGGCACCAAAATAACCAGTGCCGTTGAATTATATGTCTGGGCAATGCGTGACTTGTCAATATTATGAAGACCAACATGTGTATGGCAATATCATCATTGACAACATGTCATCTGTCAAAGTCATCACAGACCAACATGTCATCTGTCAGTATCATCACAGAAGTACACATTCTCTGTCAATGTCATTCTAGACCAGCATAACACTTGTCAATATGATGTACCGCCAACATGACATCTGTCAATTACATTGAACAGCAACAAATCTTATGTTGATGTCATCTAAACCACATGTCATCTTAACATGGTGTCTATCAATGTCATCATAGCTGAGTGTCATTTGTCAATTTCAACTAGACTAACTAACAATTCATCTTTCAATATCATGATAGACTAACAGGCTATCATATACCAATATGTCATTTGACAATGTCCCCATAGACAAATGTGCCATATGTCATTTGACAATGTCATCATAGACAAATGTGTCATATGCCATTAACATTCCTTTATTTTTAACATTTAATATGTCAATGGCATCACAGACTGACATGTCCTCTGAACTGTAGATGCATTGATTGTCTTTCAATGCCATTATAGATCAATCTGGGATATAAACCTGCCTTATTTATTTTCAACCCAGATCAACAAGCTACATGTCATTGTCATGACAGAACAATCTGGCATCATGCAATTTCATCATAGACCAACCTGCCATCTGTCAATGTCATCATATATAATACATCTGACATCTACCAGTATAACCGTGCATCAACATGTCATCTATCAATGTCTTGACAAATAAACCATTTATCTGTTAATGTCATCCCAGATCAACCTATCATCTGTCAATGCTATCACAGAGCAATCTGTCATCTGTAAATGCTATCGAAAATCAACCTGTGATATGTCAATGCTATCAAAGATCAACATGTCATCTGTCAACGCTTTCACAGATCAACATATCATCATTCAACACTATCAAAGATCAACATGTCATCTGTCAACGCTATCACAGATCAACCTGTCATCTGTCAACGCCATCACAGATCAACCTGTCATCTGTCAACGCTATCACAAATCAACCTGTCATCTGTCAACACTATCAAACATCAACATGTCATCTGTCAACGCTATCACAGATCAGCCTATCATCTGTCAAGGCTATCAAAGATCAACCTGTCATCTGTCAGTGAAATCACACATCAACCTGCCATCTGTCAACTCTTTCAAGATCAACCCGTCATCGGTCAAATCTTTTACAGATCTACATGTGATCTTTCAACGCTATCGCAGATCAACGTGTCATCTGTCATTGCATTCACACAGCAACCTGCCATCTGTTAACTCTATCATAGATCAACCTGTCATCTGTCAACTCTATCAAGATCAACCTGTCATCGGTCAAATCTTTTACAGATCTACATGTGATCTTTCAACGCTATCGCAGATCAACATGTCATCTGTCAATGCAATCACACGTCAACCTGCCATCTGTCTACTCTATCATAGATCAACCTGTCATCTGTCGAATCTATTACAGATCAACATGTGATCTTTCAACGCTATCACAGATCAACATGTCATCTGTCAATGCAATCACACGTCAACCTGCCATCTGTCTACTCTATCATAGATCAACCCGTCATCTATCGAATCTATTACAGATCAACATGTGATCTTTCAACGCTATCACAGATCAACATGTGATCTTTCAACGCTATCACAGATTAACCCGTCATCTGTTAATGTCATTCAGCTTTTCCGTCAGAGTACAGTAAGTAATTTTCAAAGTCTTTAATTTACCTTTACAGTTTTCCTAATCACGTGTCTACCTTTACTTGTAACCACCATGACTATTTCAGTCGTAACTATTTCTGGGCTACTCAGAACTCCTTATCTGATGAAATAAATATCATATACTCCCTACCTTCCTTACATGGGAGGGTCGGGTCTAGTTGAGATCAGATGGAACACAATAACTACATGAAAGACATTCAATCAAATATATGTGAGGTAGGGTGATAACAAAAAAATATTTTTATGAAACCACTTGCAATCGAGGAACTTTTATGTGTAATTTAAGAATATCAATTGCATTTTTGATTTTTTTTAAAAAAGTTCCCCCTCCTCCCCCTTTTTCGGAAGAAAAAAGTGGAAAAATATTTCTTTTTTCAAAAAAAAGGACATTATTTTTTTTAGCTTAACTCAAAAGAGTAATAATAATAACTAATCAACTTTTATTAACAAATAAGATACAGATCAGTTAGTAATATGTACAGAATGTACAAGAAATGTTTAAAACATATTTTTTCCTATGAACTTCAGATTCAAAAATTGAAATTTTCTCGATTTTGCATGAAGTTCCTCCATCAGTTTCACAGCACGTTCAGCAATTTGGTTAGATCTGGGAATGTCAATTAATGACTTTTCGACTGACCAATGGCTCTTTAAACACTTAATTGCCTTCTTGCATTTTATCCTGATGAGTGAGGTAAACAGTTCATTGAAGGACGCTTCATTATAGTGTTGAGAATGGAACCAAGCATTTGCCCATTCGTAGCAGATGAAGTTGCAGGCAGGAGTGAGGATGTTGCGCCACTCTGGTATCAGAAAAAATGATATAACAGTATATATCGCACGTGAGTTCCATCTTGCCTGGTGTAAATTTGGTAGTTTCTTCCAGCTGATGCGAGGCCAACGTGAAGTTGTTTTGTAATGACGATATGCCTGACATAATTCATATAAGAACTTGAAATCATCTCGCCATCCAGGGTTCTCGTCTGTGCTAACATCATCTGTCGCAACGAGGCGGTAATCAACCTGAAGAGTGACATAGTTTTGTGTTAATTGGTCATTGAAGGAATAGTTGAGTTTTGGTTTGCTCGTTGGCTCTTGGATAAAAAAATTCATGACATGTTTCAAAAGGAGGTCGAGTACATGGTGCTGACACCCAATATATTGTGGCTTCTGAAAGCCCTTGCTCAAGACATTATCCTGTATGAGCTTTACAATCCCATGCAAACGACCAGTATTTACTGCGGTCGTGTCGCATATTATCATGCCAATATTTTTCCAAGCATCATATTCATCAAGTAGCTGATGTAGTTCCTTGTGAATGGCCGCGGCAGAACCACTCTCACATTTAATAATACCAAGTTTGATTTCGGTTGTCATATTTTTCAGCAGAACTACTTGATACTCTTCCCCTTGAACTCTTTTACCATCAAACTGGAGACAATAGAGTTCTTTGCTTTGAAGTTTTTGAACAATTTTGGTTTTCATTTTACGTCCTACAGAGATTACTCGTTTCCAGACACCCGCCTGACTTGGAACTGGCACATCGTGACCCTGTTTAGCAATGGTTGCAAGAACATCATATGCTTTATGTGTAGAAATGTTGTTTTGCAGTACTAGCAAACCCGCTGTTGTAGTGCTTGCTCTTTGGTATTTCGGTTTGCATTCAGGAGAAGATGACGTGGAAGAATAGGTTGGCATGTCGGGTGAAGAAGCAGAGGTTTCAGAATCCGAAGATTCTGAGACAGTTGTATGTGTTTGTATAGGTTGCGATTGAGAAGAGCTGGCTTGTGATTGGGTTTTTGATAGTCGGATTCGTTTTCTTGGGTGGATTGATTCCAAAGGGGCTTGTTTGACCATTGAATAACCAATCTTTCCTCCACTCTTAACTTGCCTCTGGTAGAGTTCTTTATCCTCCGTGCTTTTCCATTCTCCATTAACGTTGGTGACATCAAATAACTGAGTAAGTGTTGTAGTAAATTTATCAGACGGTTTCTTTTTGTTTTTGTCATATAAATCAATCAGGCAATTGAGTTTCTTTCTGATGAGTGCGCTGGATAATAGTGGAAAGTCTAGAATTTCCCTCCAAAGCAATTCTATATCCGTAATCATAATTTTGATTCGATCCAGTCGCCGTTTCTGGCTATTGAACAGAAAAGTGAAGTTTCCAAGAATTTGACGGTTTGTAGGCATCCGTGTGAGATTGTTTAGCCTTTCAACAGATGGAATTCTTGGATCCCTCTTCTGTTTAGAAGATGATGGTAGATTCTTCCTCCAAATACAACTGTTTGACTGAACACTGCTGCTGGAATTTCTATTAGACATTTTATTGTGGTTTAAAAGTAATTAAATGTTTTGCACTTTTCTTCCACTCTGTAAGTGTAAGGGATGGCACGAGGTCTTCTTTATTATTTTATTTATTTCTTTACTTTCTGATATTTTAAACTCTTTCACAACACACTATGCATCTCACAATTACATCAAATAAAATGCGACAAGTCAATTGATTTGAGTATGAACAATCACTATCACTTTATTTACTCTAATTTGTTGATAAAATTTAAATCACCACTATACGTTAACAGCTTCACAAATACATTACAAATTATCAACTCCTGGAAAACAATCACACACTCACGTCATTTCTCCCCTTATTAATTCCCTTCCTTAAACTTAACGAAACCTACACTAAAACTCCCCTCTTTCTGTCATGAAATGTATATATCCGCGTCCCTACAACTGACCAACACTGTCCCTCTCGCCTCGCATTGGTCTTCCCACCTGTCCAATTACGTAACATCTAACTCTACACGCTGCTGCTATTAATCATCAGTCCTGACCTATTTTCATTGTCTGTACTATTCGTTTGTCAATCTATTTATCTATCTATCTATCTATCTATCAGTCTATCACTCATTCTATCTGTCTATCTGTCTAACAATATGTCTTTCTATCTATCCATGTCTATCTACTTTCACTATCCTGACAGTAAGACTTGCAATCTTGCACTGAAAACGAGATAGTTTATCCAAAATATTCAAAAATATTCCACAATGTTCTAAAATATTCCAGAATATATATTATATATTTGCACCTGAAACAGAAAATAAAAGAAGTTATAACAATAATGAAATAGTTATATATTGTGAACTCACCCCAAGCTGGGGCGAGTTCAAACTGCGCGATATGTGAACGAAAAATTAAAAATAGGGGAAGCTTTTTTTAAATTTAAAAAAAAATTAATGTTGCTACTGTCATCTACATATAATTGTTCCTCGAATGTGAGGGGTTTCAGTTTCGTTACGAAAAATAATGAAAATAGTTATCACCCTAATGTGAGGGCCATTGCTGATGTTAACACTTGGGCACCTAGGTATATCAACACTGGGCCACTACGAAATGTTAACAGTGGGGTCACTACAACATTTTAATTCTGGGGCCACTAAAAAAATTTAATACTGTGGCGACTACAAAATGTTAACATTGGGGCTACTGCAAAATGTTATCATAGGGGCTACTACAAATGTTAGCGTTGGGCCACTAAAAATGTCAACACTGGGGCCACCACAAAATGCCAACACTGGGGCCACAACAATATGACACCTTAATACTGGGCCGGCCACAACAAAATGCTAACTCTGCGGGCCCATATTGAGATGGCCGCTATAGGTGGAAGGCCGTGTCATTGATTGGTCTAAACTACACATCATTCATTCCATGTGTATAGTGCAGGATATCTTATGAATAGAAATGTTGTTTTTTAAATTAATGTTCACTACACATTTAATTACACGATTGTATAATACAATACATTGACAAAACATCTCGGCCATATTGTTCAGCTTTTACCCCATTCTCTACCAGTTTAATCCGGAATTGATTCTTCCATTTAATGCTTTGACCCAATCTTTTGAGATGTTAATTTCATTCACACTTTCCACAACATACACACAAGTCCTGACCAGTAATGTTTTATTCTATCGATTCCAATCCACGAATTTCCTCTGTGATAACACGTTCATCTGTAAGTACTTGAGTTGTTTCCTCGTTGTCAGTGCTTCCAGTACCAAAGCATATCAAATACAAATTTTTCTTGATGTGCTCTGTACATGACTTTGATATTTCCTCGTATACATACATAAACCTGTAGTTGACCTATCTCTACATACACACAAACTGTTTTAGACCTTTCTTCAGAGCGTTACACTGCCGTTCTTTTACCCTCTCACTAAAATATTCCTATATTTATAAAGTTCAATCCACCAGATTATCATCGATGATTGTTCAATCTAAATAAAATAACATCATTCAAGCAACATTCCCAGCTAATAACAGTTTGAAAATGTATTTGACACCAGACATGAGTGAATTCTAAAACACTCCTTTGAAATTCCTTAAATCATTAGTTGGTCATTTCCTCCCGGCCATAGGCTATCCAAGTCTCACAGCTTAGTAAAAATTTACTAACGAACTACTGTGGGGTTGAAACTATAACCACCAATCGTGTCTTCATCCTAGTACGTGTAAGTTATCGCCTGAGACCCCATTTACTGGAATGACGTGAACTTCGCTACCTATTGGTCCCCGCTGGGTTCCGTCGACTACCGATTAAAAAAATAACTTAACAGATTCACTTATTGTTGTCTCAACGGCACCACAACATGGGCAACTATAGGCCAATATTGAAAGTCAAATTATTTTACTCTGCGCATGTGCATGTTCGCTAGGCACCTCTCCCTTGTTCCGACATTTAAATGTACCCTTACCTTCACTAAAGATTTACTTTTCGCTTTGTATATGTTTTAAGATTTTTGGTTATAAAATTCGTCCGCTGGCAACAGAATACGCTGTGACGGGTCGTTCGTTGCCCCACCCATGTCCTATGTGTTACGGCTCGTTTGTTGCCCCACCCATGTCCTAGATGTTACGGGTCGTTTGTTGCCCCACCCATGTCCTAGATGTTACGGGTCGTTTGTTGCCCCACCCATGTCCTAGATGTTACGGGTCGTTTGTTGCCCCACCCATGTCCTAGATGTTACGGGTCGTTTGTTGCCCCACCCATGCCCTAGATGTTACGGGTCGTTTGTTGCCCACCCATGCCTTAGATGGAATTAGCTAGTTGTGTATCTATAACAAATTATTTATTTTTTTTTTGAGATTATTATTGCTGCCTTAAAGACACGGGAGGAATTTAACATTTTTGTTGTGTCCTGGGCTGAAAAGAATTTCTGACGGAAACATGTGATATCTCGTGTACTTATGTAATCTGTGCTATTCTGGATGTCTAAATTGTACTCAAGTAATATGTGGTATTCTGGCTGTTCTCATATTGAAACTTTATTTATAGTAATTGTATTCACTGTCTGTTAAACAAAATACTCAGTTTCTGATTCTTTTGTTCTAAATCTTATTGTTTATATTTCAATATGTACTGATGGCCCTAGCTGTGGGCTGTGATATAAATACATCAGTCAGACGGCCTGCGATGTAAGCCAGTATTAAATGAAACCAGTAACCGCAAAGGGCTTGTTTTATTTTTATCACAGTTACTTTGTGTTGAAATCTCATTCTGTGGAGACATTTGTAGGTTGACCATTTATAACAAACAGTAAGACAGCAAACTAAAATAAGAGATTTCGGAATACTTAACATGTTGGTGACCATGACTCATTACTTCAGACTCATTACTTTAGACTCATTACTTCAAACTTATTACTTAAGTCTTATTACTTCAGACTCAATTTTCGGATTTTTATATTTTTAATGATGTTGTAGACTTTCCATTTTGATTCATTTTTAAAAATTCGTTTGTTTTGATTTTAATATTTTAAATGAATTACATATTTTCTAAAGTAGATAAAACAAACATTTTTATACAAATATACTTATAGGTGGACTGTAGTTTTTAGTTTCATGGGAAGTGAAAGTGTTTGGCGAGAGGGGTCCAGTGTGAGTTGATAGCATAGAGCAGTGGTCCCCAACACCCGAGCCCTAGGACCGGTGCCGGTCCGTGGATCAAATGGCACCGGGCCGCCCACAAAACAATAAATTATTTCCTCTTTAATCACTGTGGTGTATTTTCGCGGGTTTGTGGCGACTTTTCATGGACGAGAGGTCGACGTCACCCTCCTCTCTTCATTCAAGCGGGCCGCGGAGAAATTATCAAGCGTCGACCGGTCCGCGGGGAGAAAAAAAAGGTTGGGGACCACTGGTATAGAGTGATGATTGAAGTGTGTTGGCGAGAGGGATTTGAGTGAAGAGTCCTTAGAAAGATAGCTTTGTGGATGACTATGTGCACAATTACAATTCTATCACTCTAGAGGACTCTGAACTAAACATTTGTAAATCTGAAAAAATACAAAGGTAAATGTGTCATCATGACCTATATAATTCATGACGCCTTTAATATCTTTCATTTGATTGGTTCATGGCAGGTGGGTTGGGAAACCTAAGTGGTTGCCTTAGTGGGTGCCAAGAGCAGTGGGGGTGATGGAAAGAGGGGGGGGGGAGCGGCTCAAAGCTCACAACGGCCTGCAATGTTCAGTTGTATTTATAACGTATATACCGTATAGGGGCCGTCCATAAAGTACGTCACGCTATTTTTGACGATTTTTGACCCCCCCCTCCCCCCCTGTCACAAAGTGTCACAAATCTCCGGACCCCCCCCCCCCCTAAAGTACGTCACACTTTCGAAAAAAAAATTTAATTAACAACTAATTAAAATTTAATCGAAAACATAAATCGCACTTCACTATTAAACTGCCTTAAAATATACATATTTAAAGAACTATCAGATTATTAAATGACTTTAATTAGTTAATTGTCAACAGTTGTCACAGTTATTCTTTGAAACAGTAACTCTATCAATTGAATTTGAAAACAATTTGCAAAAATTAGACTTGACAATTATATAATAAACATCCTTTTCATTTACAATGGGTGAGGTCAACTATGAGATAATCTTCCGATTATGCATTCTATTGACACAGGATAAGAAGTAGATTAGCGAAACTTGACCTCTACCAGTGATTAAATAATAAAGATGGAAACAAAACAATGCGACTAAAAAAAAGGACTAGATTGACAAATTATGTGAGCAGCTCTGGTGCTATATTGAATAAGTTTATAGTTGGCCTGTGAATTCTGTTTAATTAAAAAAAATATTCACTAGACATCATCCATCCATGGTAAAGTGGAGTGTTCATCCATAGTTACGACTGACATAAATATTTCCCCATCATCGTTTCCTGGAAGGATAGTTGCAGACAGATCAACTTCATCTTCATCTAGCCACTCAACATCCTCTGAAGGTGCATCTTACATTATGCCAATAATTGCCTTGAGTTCTCTTTGCCTTCTAGCAGCGATTCTCAAAGGACGGAGGCGTTTTATCTGAGTTGATTCTGAAAAATTTGGGGTCGGCACATTCTCCTGAGGGACGGGTGGTCGAGTGGTGTAGAGCTTGACTGTCGACTGGAGGGTCCCGGGTTCGAATCTCAGTGAGAACCTTAGGACTTTTTATAAGGTCCTGGTGAAAGCCCCCAAGTCCACCCAGCTTTAAATGGGTACCTGACTTTATGTTGGGGGAGTAAAGGCGGCTGGGCGTTGTGCAAACCACACAATCCCTTCATATGCCTAGGTTATTGAAACAGATGAATTCTACACTTCATCTGCCCCGATGGCCCGAGCTCTGTGTTATCCTGTATGTTTCTTCAACATTGTTTGTGAGGCAAAGTATAAGTGACACACTTTGCAAATTCGATCATGTAAGCTGGTCTGTAAAGATGGGAAATAAAGATCATATGGTTGCACTTTAAAAACTCCTGTTGATCTTGGCATAATGTCATCAAATTTGAGAGTTTGTGCCTCAAACAATAAAGGAAATTTATGAGCATTTGCATCTGTTCTTTATGAAGCTCTGAGTCCATCAGTTGTTTGGTTAATAGGGATTGGATTTGGAGGAGGAAATAATCTCGAAGGTAAAACGTTGAAAAATGAGCACCGCACTTTATCGCAACATTTTATGTCCTGACATTTCACAATTTGAGTGAAGTATTGGCTGGTGCGAACATGATGGTCAAACCATTCTTATCCTTCGACATCAGTCCTGCTGCATCCAATTTAGATTTCTCAGGGTTGATATATTCTGCAACTGTTGGAAATTGGTCAACAATCACATGTGACCAGATTTCAGCTAGTTTCACCTGTAAACTTAAAGTTTATTCTTTCCAAATCATCCTTTATCGTTCTGCCCTGCGAATCAAAGTGACTGCCATAATGTTCCTTTGGCAATATGACACCGGACAGTTCTCTGCTAAATGGAGCCATTCGACGTTCCACGCGATTATAAGCACTTTTTCCTGGTGCACTGGTTGCAAGGAATAAGGCATCAAGGTTATTTTAACGAAGTGATGGATTGCAACTTCAGTTACTTTTTTGTTTTATAATACAAATTCCAAATGTCTTGATCAGTGATATAATTATGTAGCAGACATCAAAGAAATAATAACACAAGGCTTCGCAACAGTATATTAGCGCTCTTAACTAGCATGAGGAATTGTTAACGACACATTGAAAAGATGCATTTCATGCATAAAACTAATTCATGTGTTTCACAAAATTTTTTTAAAATTATTTTTAAAATTATTAAGTTTTACTAAAAAAATAAAAAAATTAATTAGAAAGAAAATTTAAAATATTATAAAAAATGTGACGTCACACATGGCCTGACCCCCCCCCCCCTTCCCCCCTGTCACAAACTGTCTCACTTTCTTATACCCCCTCCCCCCCCCTTGGAGCGTGACGTACTTTATGGACGGCCCCATAGTAGTCTTTAAATAGTAGGTCGACGACTTCTAAATATTCTATAAACGTAAAACATTTCAGACCAAATATCAGTAATGTTCTTATAACGAAAAGGAAGACACACTTAAAACTGATATCTCTTACAATTAATTTTATTTCAAATTACATATGATAACATATTAACGATATATTATTTAGTAAGTTTAGTGAGAACGCTACAAAATTCACAACTTGTGAGTGTCCTCATTTAATTAATATTCAGTGCATAAATTAACATCTCGGAGAATGTCGGAACTAACTTTGCGAAAACTTTATTATAGAAAAAAATACAAAAGACGTTTATGACGTGAATATAAATATGGAAGCACACATTGAAATAAGTGTGAACATTTTTAGTCTTTTACATTTGCACATTCTAGTCTAGCCTCTATACATAAAAAAACTATATAAATATGCAATCTTTTGAAACTTGGAGTATTAAAAGCCCAGTTTTTACATTCCAATATTATATAACATGACTAGTTGTAACATTAATATATTGTGTGCATACTACCTCTTCTAACCCTATTCATTGCCAAATAAAGCGATTTGCACATATTTAGTTCTTAGACTACACTAGCTGTTAACCCGGCATTGACTGGAACTCAAGTTGCCACCAATTCATACTCATATTAACCTTTTTTAAAAAAAGATAATTGATTAAATAAATGGAAATAAAAACAAAATTGAATAGAAACAAAATTGTTAAAAAGAAAAAAAAAACGAAACAATGCTTTAATTATTCACAAAAGCCAACAAATATACGGCCTGTCTATAGACCCAGCGATGAACTTGAACCTGGTAATGGTGTATATTGGTAAGTCTCCATCACATAGATATGGACGAGAAAGGGAGAAAGTTGTGGGTGTGGGGGTAATGGGTGATACGATCTTCAAAATCATCACAATTGAAATGTTCAAATTAAGAATCTGCTGTATCCAATTACTGTCACCAAAATATTTCACTCAGCCTATTTTTAGATTCAATGAATATAAATAAAATAGAAAACAAGTATTACAAAAAATATTTGTAACGATGTAGCTCACATAATTTGGGAAATTATTGTCTGAAGTCAATAGTCAAATATTGCTTTTAGTAACATGATGTGTTGTGTTTGCCATAGATTGTGTGCCAGGGTGTAGTGTGCATATTGTGGTGCACCAGGTGTAGTGTGCATGCCGTGTTGCCCCAGGGTATTGTGTGCATTAGCCAACATGGAAGAATGTGGATTTTAGCAATATATTAGCACGGTGTGAGTATATGAAGGCTGGCTTGAACGGCAACGTGTGAGCTGATTGTAGCTAATAGCTAAGTCGTTCAATGCCTAAGCTCAATCCGTGGATGAAGACAAGAGCTCACTTGAGAATGCGCGTACCAAGATCGGAAACTTCGGGCGAAGTCGGTGGTTCACGAGTAGTGACGATGGGGTGATGGGCGAAAATTTCCACTCAGATGGAGTGGCCGTCCACGACTGACTTGTGGTAGGGGCTCAAGAGAATCGAGTTTCGCTCTTGACACTGTCCTACAGGTGCGTGCTTCGGGAGGTAGAGGCACAATGTCGATTCCCTCTGTCGCCTCTGCAGAGAGGTTGAGGAAACTGCGGGAAAATGTGTTATTTGAGTGCCCCGGGCTGGTAGACCACATGGTGGACCATTCGGGTAGCTTGCTTGCCTTAGTCCTTTAGGGAAGTTCCTAAATGTTGAAGGATACGGCGATTTAGATTTGACAAGCTCTAAGACGCTAAATCTCAGCTCACTGTTGTCACTGAGAGAGCTCAGAGAGATAAAGAGAGAGATAGAGAGAGAACATAACTACGGTAACACAAGATCTGAGTAAATTCTCATTATTGAACATGGCGCAGCGACAAAGCAGTATGGTTATTTCCCACACCACATGCGGTCTTTCGTTTTTGTCTCAGATCAATTGAAACTTTCACAGACAATAACATGAAACCTTCTCTTTTAGAAATTAAAACTGGAATTGTTCAAAATTATAGTTATTACTTTAGTCCATTTTTGTAGAATCTTTTTTTTTTATTTTTAGTGTGAGCTGTTTAAAGTGTGTACATATTTAGTGGACTAAATTTATGACGTGTTGTGTTCACCTTATTCTGTCTTGAAAACAAACATTTATCCATCAACGACTAGGTTACGACAGTTGGCCACATTGATAACAATTGGACGGACAAATTGAAGCTGTTCAATGGGGCTAGTTATATTCAAGTTATTTATAGTTCTGGAGAGAAAAAAACGATATTTTATAAAAAAAAAAAAACAAATTAAAATTGTATCAGCCGTAGCTGTGAAAAGTTAAAATTTAATAACAAATTATTATTTAAAAAAAAAAAAAATTAGCGAAATTTGTTTAAAAGAAATTTAATACTTACAGACTGTGTAAGATTATTCTGACACAATTAGCTCCAGTACTCTGAATCAAGTTTCTTGTTGAATGTTGTCCAGTTAGGCAAGCAATAGTGAGTGCCGTAGAGCCATCTTTGTCAACTTCGGTTAGCGATGCACCTTTTACTATAAGTAATTTGGATATTTCACTATGACCATTGTGAATCGCTAACATGAGAGCTGTCTGACCATCTTTATTTTTTTCATCTAATCTCGAACCCATTTCTACGAGGTACTCCACTACCTCAATGTGACCATTTCTACACGCCATCATCAAAGCTGTGCACATGCCATTATTTGTTTCATCTCGGTTAGCACCAAGCAAAAACAGTAATTTGACTGTTTCATTATGACCACTGCCGGATGCAAGTATTAATGCTGTATAGCCATCTTGGTCTTTTGTGTCCACTTTTAAACCAGTCGTAATGAGTAACTGCACAATGTCATTGTGACCCTTTTTAGAAGACAGATGTAGTGCATTTTTAATCATTAAAGAGTTGTAACCATTTACATTTTTATCCTCTATCATTGCACCTGAATCAATCAGTATCTTTACTGTCTCAGTATGCCCGTTTTCAGATGCAATCATAAGTGACGTAAAACCATCATTATTTTTCTCTTCTATTTTCGCTCCTGATTTGATTAGTATCTTAACTGTCTCAGTATGTCCGTATTTAGATGCTATAAATAGTGACGTACTGCCCTTAACAGTTTTCTCATCTATTTTCGCTCCTGAATCAATCAATATCTTTACTGTATCAGTATGTCCGTTTTGAGATGCAATCATAAGTGACGTAATACCATCATTATTTTTCTCTTCTATTTTCGCTCCTGATTTAATTAGTAACTTAACTGTCTCAGTATGTCCGTATTTCGATGCTATAAATAGTGACGTACTGCCCTTAATAGTTTTCTCATCTATTTTCGCTCCTGAATCAATCAATATCTTTACCATATCAGTATGCCCGTTTTCAGATGCAATCATAAGTGACGTAAAACCATCATTATTTTTCTCTTCTATTTTCGCTCCTGATTTAATTAGTAACTTAACTGTCTCAGTATGTCCGTATTTAGATGCTATAAATAGTGACGTACTGCCCTTAATAGTTTTCTCATCTTTTCTTGTATGTCCACTGTAAGAGGTTATCATCTTCAATGGCTGCAGTGAAAAGTTTTTTTAATTTATGTGTACACCATTTTGAATAATTATCTTAACTCTCTCTCTAACCAATTGTGAGTACCAAGCAATCTTTCTTTCCAAACATTCAGGGTGTTGTTTATCTTTGATATTTATGTCAAATTTACTTTGTCATTTTACTGACTTTAAATTTTGTAAAGTTTATTACAAGAAGATTTCTTTTAAGATGTTTCCTTTTGGAACTTGATGTCATCTTGATCTCACTAAAAAAACAAAAACAATTAGACATTTTATTGAGTTGAATTATCAAAGAATGTAGTACATTCTGAAGTTAATTTTAAACACACACACTCTGATAATTAAATCGAACAAAAATTGATACTGACTAATTCGATTAATACTTTTATGTAAAAGCAATAACAAAATGTTATTTAGATTTATGTATAGAAATATATCTTAGATTACTAAATTTCGTCTTAGCCGCCACAATGTATGATTATATAAACTCGTTGATTATATTAAATGAATTAAAACAATCAAACACAAATATTATTTTTTATGTATAACCATTTATGTGTTAGAGATGACATCTTGATCCAGTAATCCATTTATGTGTTAGAGATGACATCTTGATCCAGTAATCCATTTATGTGTTAGAGATGACATCTTGATCCAGTAATCCATTTATGTGTTAGAGATGACATCTTGATCCAGTAATCCATTTATGTGTTAGAGATGACATCTTGATCCAGTAATCCATTTATGTGTTAGAGATGACATCTTGATCCAGTAATTCATTTATGTGTTAGAGATGACATCTTGATCCAGTAATCCATTTATGTGTTAGAGATGACATCTTGATCCAGTAATTTCATTTATGTGTTAGAGATGACATCTTGATCCAGTAATCCATTTATGTGTTAGAGATGACATCTTGATCCAGTAATCCATTTATGTGTTAGAGATGACATCTTGATCCAGTAATCCATTTATGTGTTAGAGATGACATCTTGATCCAGTAATCCATTTATGTATTAGAGATGACATCTTGATCCAGTAATCCATTTATGTGTTAGAGATGACATCTTGATCCAGTAATCCATTTATGTGTTAAGTAAAATAAAGGATGATATCTAGATCCAGTAAACCAATATTGTGACTGTTTTTATGTGGCCCATCTCTCAACCTCACCATAACCTGATAGTGCGATGGCTTTGGGAGCACCATAGGACTATAACGGTGACTTTAAATATTTATATTTTTCATCACCGGAGATCGAGCCAGGAACTCCCCATGTCTCCCGTGGTGCCTCCATGGCCGTTAAACCTCTTGTTGTTGTGGGGATGAATGATGGGGCACTACAAAACGTACACGTTTTTTAGCATACATTTTGTAGATAACTTTATTTCAAAGTTCATCAACATATTAATTAAAGGGTCAGAAACTCAGGGTAGATCAAAAGTAAATTGAGTAAACAAACAAACAAATAAACTATCTTCACTACAAAAGGCAGAGAGAAAGAGAGAGACTTGTGTGTGTGTGTGTTTATGTGTGTGTGTTTGTGTGTGTGTCGTACCAAGAATCAACTAAGAAAATAATGCCAACCCAGTGCATTTTAAATTAGAAAATAAAAATATAATTGAAAATTTATATTCCGTTTACCGTTGTATTGAAAATATAACATTCCTTTTACCTTTGTATTGAAAATGTAACATTCCTTTTACCTTTGTATTGAAAATGTAACATTCCTTTTACCTTTGTTGTATTTTACTGGTCAGTCATTTTGATGGTGAAAGGGTGTGTGTCTATTTACCCATTTACAAAAGATTATCCAAATTGTATCAGTATTCCGACACGAGAAATGCATTCAATATTGAACGGTATCTCTATTTAAATCTCAGAATGTTGGGTCTATGTTTTATAAGGTTTTTTACTTCAATTGGTCCCACATGCTGCTATTCCAACCTCGCTGCTTGTTAAATGACTACATACTCAAATAAATGAAAAGAAAGACCAACAAAAGACACAACAAATTTCATTTTAGTGCTTAAGAGACATCACCGGTAAACATATTATTAAAGACGACACATTGAAATAATTACACTGTTAGCCATCGTTATATCGTAAAAATGAACAATGGTATCATCTATCTATCTATCTATCTATCTATCTATCTATCTATCTATCTATCTATCTATCTATCTGTCTGTCTGTCTGCCTGCCTGCCTGCCTGCCTGCCTGGCTGCCTGCCTGCCTGCCTGCCTGTCTGTCTGTCCGTCACATAATGACCATATAGTTCACACAATAAATTTTCTTTCATAAATTTTCTAAAATGTTTTATTTAATGTTGTGTTCAATATTATGAGGTACTCCCCCCTCCCATAAATCTGAAGAGGTTGTCGATTCGATAAGTTACCGATTACCAAGATTACTTATGTAATTTATAAAATTGATTTAAATTATAATCCTTGAGGTAAATTAGTTCTATCGTATTAATACTTTTCAATGATTTTTTATCCCAAACATTGGTTTTACCTTGATTTTTACTTACTAAAAGCTGTAATTCTGTCTAAGCTAAACTATCCTTGCATTTTGTTTTCTAGTATTCATTAAAATTGGTTTGTAAATATATAAATCAGTTGAATGATTATTGTAAAAAACAAACAAACAATCTACCTGGTAAAACTGACATTCCCACTTGTATGTGTGGGTATTTCCGGACGGGGAGTTTCCAATGTGACTTATCAGTGACATACAAATTAACTGAAAAACTTTATTAATGTGGAATTATTGAAGGAATTAAATGGGTATTAAACAAAAAATGTTTATATCGCCATTGTATAGCCTGATGAAGTTAAAAAATAGGAAAATATTTGGAGTCAGTACGAGGAGTTGTACATATTATAAATGTTTATTTTTAGCTGGGGGCAGAATTATTGATGCCTGTGACACACACAGCTATCATCATGTTATGTTTGTAATATCTATTTTGGAGGCTCCTACTTTAATAATCAGTTTAACAGCACGCCTACAACAAACCTTGACTCAAAATATCACGTGATCAGATTTTGATATGTACCTAGTTCAACATAATTAAATGAATTTTTCTTTTCCACATTGTTGAATCTCTGAGTGGTCCATGGCTGCCATCTTGTGTATTACGGTGTTACTAGTTAAAACTTATTTCACTGTAACGTAAACAAATTTGAAAATAAAAAGAAAACACATTTTTTTCTTTATCATACGTTCTTTTAAGTAAGTTAAGTAGGCCTTTGGTATTAAGTATTTCTTTGGTATTAGTCAATTCGTAATAGTTTGGTTGTGAATGTGTACCATGTGTGTGCATGTGTTTGTCTGGTCGAGCTAGTGGTTATCAAAATGAGGCCAGATTGTGAACATTTCTGGAGTTGGTAAGTCTGCTCATGGAGAAGTGTAATTTGTAGGTTATAACTCACTCGCAGAGTTGTAGAATATTCTAGTTGGTATGGACGATATATTTAAGCTGCAGGTTGAGAAGAAATGGGCAGACAGAAGACAGTATAGTAAGGAGAACAAAAGGAGGCAGAGTAATAGAGAGAGAGAGAGAGTATAAAAAGAGTGATATAATAGTACAAAAGAATATTAGGGATAGTCACAGTTCAGTAATGATTGAGAAAGGGATATTTATTATTAGTTTCATAAAGTGTTGATACAATTTGTGTTCATGCATTGGACATGTTTATTATGTAAATATTATGTAAACCAAGAGGTTCAGTAGTATGTTATTTATACGAGAGTGTACAAGTCAGATGTATCAACTAACACCGAGTGTAACTACATGTACTACCAGTAAAGACCGTCGTGCCTAACGTCATATTTCTCGTCCAAGTACTATGTTGGTATTAAACTTTGCGCTGAACTGATGGTGACCCCTACCTGGGAGGGGGGGGAATATTTAAGTAAAAAAAGTGATAATTATTTAAATTATAATGCTCCAATAATTCTTAAGTGTGATTAAACATACTTACTTAATTAGGTGATTTTAGTTTGTTATCTTGTTTGACATATCAGACAGAAGTAATATCGGGAATTTCCGAAATAAACTAAGAGATGATGAAAACATACATACCGTGATACATTTCTAAGTAAAATAATTAGAGAAAGTATTATTGATTGAAAATGACTTACTATGTTTACATTAAAATACGTTTTTCGTTGCCACGTAATATCTTTATTTTTTTTTTAAAGTTTCTAAAAGAGGTATTGTTTGTTTCTAAAAAAAAATGGCAAGGGACTTAACTACAAAAATCGAACCTCGAAATGCAGGCGAAAAAAATGAAAAGGGATTTGGACAACAAATTCCTCTTGCGCCTTTGACCACCACTGTGCAAGTTCCGATTCGCAATGTTGACAAAGGGCGGGGAGACTCAGGAAATCTGTTGGCAGTTGTTATGAGTATGACAGAAGATGGCTTTTACCGCCTTGGAAATGCACAAGGAATCTTAAAGCAACTATATGCCAGATCAGAATTCAAATATGTCCAAAAGATTTAATAGAATCAGAAGACGTTCCTGAGCTTGAAATTGCTCGCCGATCTGCTGCTACTTCTCAATCTACAGGAAGCGGCCAAGGATTCGTCAGATGTAGGTGCAAGACGAAATGCCAAACTATGAGTTGGCTTTGTGTGAAAAAGAAAATTAAGTGAAATTCAAAATGCCTGTCTAGTCTACACTACTGCACCAAGTGTGTGTGAAGTCCCTGTAACGATGAGATGAGAGAGACCCGACGTGCGGTCAAGGTAACTTTAACTAATGCCAGTGTCCTGCATGGACTTTGTTGCCTGTAACAGTTAAGTTAGCCAATTGTTTGAACGAAAATGTCATGTTTTATGGTCAAAAGATGACTTTTAATTTGACTACAAATATGAACTGATTTTGTTAGATGAATGGATATTGTTTAATTTTCAGCACCATTTGACAGCACCACCCAAAATAATTATTCCAATTTTATTTCTCACAGGTCATAGTGACCATTTCGTCCACATAGTAAATTTTTTTAATAAATTCACTATCTCTATATGACCATTGCCTTAAGCGAAGATCAATGCTGTCAAAACGTTATGTTTTTTCCCCCTTTATCCTTTAAGTAATTTCCAACAAAGCGTCCGTTTTTATGAATGACATTAATTTGTTATTCAATAGTTTAAAGTATTATAATGGTATTCACTGTTAACAGCCACAACTGCCTCTCTATGTCCACATTGTGTACTAAACATTTGTTCTGTAAAAACTGATTATGTTTCTCTTGTTTACATTTAAACGTGACGGAATTAGTTTTTTTTACCGTCTCTGTTAGATGATTGTTTAAGTCAACTTTAGCCCAACGGTCATTTCTTAAATAAGCATCTCTACTATTTTGTGTGTTTACTGGAAACATTTTAAAATTCATGATCTAACAAGAACGTCACTAAAATCCCCATTTCATTGTTATGATCAGTGCCAAATTTACTTATCACTTTTATTAATTTAATAAGGACAGATCCATGTTTTGAACTTTTGATGAATCCGTTAAAAATTTTTTTGTATTGGTTGCCTTCATATGTTTGCATTTTTAATGATTTTGTACAGTGTTTCTCAAAGTGTGGTACTCGTACCCCTTGGGGTTTGGTATGGGTAAGTGCTATCCGCCAGTCAACACAAACAATGTTACAGCAGAATACAAGCACTGCATTTTTGTTCAGCTCTGCTGTAGTTATGTACAGTAGGTAAATAATGTGTCTGTTCTAAACGTTTTTATTGAAGTTATCGAGTTGCTTTCTCAATATTTACTCGTACATTAATGTGTACTTAATCACGGCTACTCGTGGCTGGGTACAGCTGGTGTTTGTTTTATAAAGATAAAATGGACTCATAAAATTGATATCTTATATAACGAATTAATTGAAAATAACATTTGATAACATACAAACTGTCGTAACTCTTTTATATTTACCGTAGTCAGTGCATGTTGTAAGTTTTTAGTCAACATGAAAAGAGATAAGTTAGAGGGAATTCCCTGTAGTACGGTAACGCACCAAATGAATGGGTTATTAAATACGGAAGTATAAACATGAGACACTGACGGTTTTATTGGAGGTAGATGTTTTTCTATAAAACCATGTCATATTTGTAAATGAATAAATAAAAGTTACCATAGACGTCATCCTCGACATTTTGTGGGTTAATAAGAAATTATTAATGAATGGTATAAAAATTGTATTTTTATTACTGGACATTTCTGTTAGACTAGTGATGTCAATCTAATTATATTTTAAGTAATGAGGACACTAGAGGATAATAACTTCACTATAATTGAAGTGGTAGTTACGCCTTCTGAGGAGATACGACACTAACTATGTATAACTTATTAAAAAAGTATATTTTCAGTTACAAATTATTTATGAGTTTTAACAATTATTTTACATTTATTTTTTTTTCGCATAGGGCATTTACAGTCTATACACAATAATAATAATAAAACAACAATACTGTAAAGAAATGTCCGACACTTATATTAACTCATTTCAAAAATATTGAGTCCAAGAATTAACATCTTCAAAGAATCCCGAAACTTGTATTAATTTTTAGAATGGCAAAAATACATTTTTCAATTATTATGTGAAAATACATACGGAAGGACATACTAAAATAATGGTGAAATTTTTTAGTTTTTTACATTTTCATATATTAGTCTAGCATATATAGGTTTAAAATATAATTTTAAATTTGTACAATCTTTTAGTATTAAAAAATAAATAAAAATTAAAATAAAAAGTACCAGTTTTTGAAATCTTGGAAGATATGACATGACATGTAAAATATTTCTGCATACTAAATAAATAAACTTATTCATTGCTAAATTAAGTCTATAGGGCATTGTTATATAATAACTTTCGTTGACCGAGAAATCAATGTGCTATGTAACAATCCTTTGCTACTTAGTGTAACACTTTTAATAAAATTTAGTAAGTTTTTTACATTTTGATTGAACACACAGCAAAGTAAATAACACATCTTAAAGAATCCATAATAAAACGAAATAATACATTTTTCAGGATATAATCTCAAAAATGAAAATAAAATGTTTAAATTTAGAATCTGCAGTAGCCAATTCCTTAGAAATATGTCACACTTTTCTTTTTACATTCAATTCCAGTAAAATATATAAATAAAAACTAGGATTACAAACAAATTTAGAATGGTGTAGGACATGATTTTGAAGTGTTTTGGTCTAAAGTCAATAGTCCAATATTATTTTAGTAAAACTATGTATTGTGTCTGTCGTATATAATCTTCCACCATATGTATTGAGCATACCGTCATTTGGAATAATGTAATTTTAGCAATTCATTAGCAGGTGTGAGCACACGGAAGTGGTCGACTAAACATCAACGTTAAGCTGGTAGTAGTAATAATTAAGTCGTTCAATGCCTAAGCCAATCCATGATTGCAAATAAAAGCTCACTTGTGAGGATGCGTGTGCCAAGATTAGAGGCTTTTTGAGCAATGCTCGGTGGTTCACAAGTTGGGACCAACGGATGCTAGAAATCACACAGAATAAGACTGACCTGGCTAGGGGATCAAAAGGATAGAGCAAACACAAATTACTTATTTTCGCACTGGGAAATAGTCTACTATAGATGCGTAGTTTGGAAGGTTGAGGCAAATGTCGATTCCCTCTGTCTCAACTGCAGAGAGGTTGAAAACTTTTGAACTTGTTAATTGAGTACCCCGCTAGCACCACAGGGTAATCAGTCAGGTACTGAGAGAGAGAAAGATAGAGAGAGAAGAAAGAGAGATATAGAGAGAGAGAGAGAGAAATAATGAGAATGAGTATCTACGGTACAACCAGAATCTGAGTTAGCTTTCATTATTGAACATAGTATAGCTACAAAGAAGTATGGTATTTGTCACACATTGTTCAGGGATGTTTACAAACCCTTCTATTTCCAGTATGCCATGATCAATATTTGATACACCGTTGAATGATCTGTGCTTATTGCAGAGTTTGTGCATTGGGGTTGACAAACAAAGCAGACATTGCGCTGAAGAAAATGAGAGGAACTTTGGTATGTGTCTGAAGACTATCAGTCTGTCTTTCTTTTCTGACAGTGTTTCATTTGGCGGAAAGATGCCTGGTTATGGCATTATGGAAGCCAAGCTTCAAAAAGATGCAAGAGGGTTGGTCAAATTCAGTTGCGTCATTTCAGAGGAAGAGTTTATCAGATTTTGTAACAAAAAATTCATTCAACTTGTTCACAGCCTTAAGAAATTGATTCTTCTTGTCTTCATTTACTTGGTGTCATTGTCGGCCTATGCAGTGACAGAAATGAAGGGCTAAGAGTTGTTAATGACTGTGCTGAGCGTTCTTTCAGCTGCATGAATTCAACAGTGCTCTGACATACGATGAAACACAACGTTACAGGTGTTTCAGATTGTTGAATATCATCGCAAACTTGTGACACAACCAGTGAAGAAGAGCTACAATACTGATTGTTAGGGATGAATTTGACTGCTTTATGACTAGATATTATTAGATATGATGTGTGTTATATATCTGAACCAAACAATCAACTATATAAAAGAAAATTCGAGTTCAAAGACTATTTTTCAAAATTGTCGATTTTCCACACAAAATTCAAAAAAAACAAACTTAAAAGTTTGATGTTAATCGCAGTTACTTAGACTCAATATTTTTTCCCTATAATTTGGTCTACACATTATTTACCTTAAACCTCACATTTCTAGTTTGGTATGCATAGTGAATTGAAAATTTTTTTAATCACCATTATCCTTTGAAATACTCTAATGCATACAGTAGTATGCCATAGTGTTGTGTGCATACCATGGTGCATCATGGTGTGGTGTGCATACTGTGATGTGCATGTGTGTGGTGTGCCTTCCGTGGTGCACCAGTGTGTATTACATAATATTGTTGTGCACCGATGTGTAGTCTGAATATAACTACCATGGAAGATTCAGTGTAATTAGACGGTGTGTGTACATGATGGTAGGCTAGAACGTCTACGTGTGAGCTGGTAGTAGCTAAAAAAGAATGTACCTTCTAGTCTGAGTTAATTTCTTAAGTGATGAGTTTTTATAGAGTTTGAATCTTTTTTGTAAATGAAAGTAGACTTGTTAAAATTATAGTATGTTACAGCAGCTTTTTTAAAGTTTCTTTTTCTGTTATATTATCGAGTAGTTTAAACTGTGAACATATTTATTTGACTAAATTTATCACGTGTTAGTTACTAAGATGGAATACGATTAACAAATATCTTCAAGATTACTGTGTATTAGAGTTGGGACATTGACAACAGTATGGAGCCAGTTAAGTGAAGTTATCAATTTGCCTGGAGAAAATGACAAAGATAGGAATGTAGGAAAAAAATAAAATTAAAATTGTATCAACCGTGACAATGAAAGTTAAATTTGATAAACATTAGTTATTTAAATTTAGCAGAAAGTTTTGAAAGAAAACTAATACTTACACACTTGGTGATGTGATATTTTTCTTAAACATTTATTATAGTTTCTTAATCAAGTTTTCTGTTGAATGTTGTCTCGTTAGAAGCAATAGTGAGTGCCGTAAAGCCATCTTTGTCAACTTCTATTAGCGATGCACCTTTTTCTATCAGTAATTTGGATATTTCACTATGAACATTGAGAATCGCTAACATGAGTGCTGTCTCACCATCTTTATTCTTTTCATCTAATGGCGAACCCATTTCTATGATGTACTACTACCTAATGTGACCATTTTACAGCCATTTATCAGTGCTGTCCACTTGTCTTTATTCTTTCATCAAATAGCAACCCATTTCTGAAGTAGTACTTTACCTCAATGCCCCATTTCTAAGCCACATCAAGCTGAACATGTCATTATTTCTTTCATCAAGGTTGGCTCAAGAAACAAGTAATTCACTGTTTCAATATTTCCTCCTGGCGAATGCAAGTATTAAGGTGTACAACCATTCATATTTTTATCCTCTTTTAGCACCAATTGTATTGAGTAACTGTAAATGTCATTGTGACCCTTTTCAGAAGACAACATGTAGTGCATGTTTACATAAATTTATATCACTCCAGGCGGCTCAATAGTAAGCTTCTATTCAATTTGTCCATTTTTAGAAGCTAACATTAGTGCAGTAAAGCTGTTTTCAACTATCGGTTAGCGTCAGCACCATTTTCAATAAGTAACTTGACAATATTTATATGCCATTGCCTGAAGCTAACATTAGTACTGTCCAGATGTCGCTTGTTTTATAATTTACATCAGAACCATCTTCAATGATATTTTAGCAACCTCTTGATGACCATGTTTAGCAGCTACCATTAGAGCAGTCCAGTTGTTATTTTCATTATCATTAACATCTGCACCGAATTCAATAAGTAGTTTGACTATTTCTACATGTCCCATTTTGGAAGAATCTTTCAAAGAACTTTCTCCGTTGTTTCCTTTGTCATTAACTTTAGCTCCAGATTTAACAAGTAATTTCACTATTTCTGTTTGTCCGTTATATGAAGCAATCATTAAAGTGGTGTAACCATTTATATTTTTATCATCTATTCGCACCAGAATCTATAAGTAAATTAACTGTCTCTGTGTGTCCGTAATACAAGCTGACATTAGTGCTGTGCAACCAATGTTGTCCTTTTCATTGACATCTACACCAGATTCAATTAGAACTTTAACAAATTTAACATTATCACTTATAGAATGTGACATTAATGCAGTAGAACCTGTTATATCTAACAGTACTTCATTAAGTAACAAAATTATCTCTTTATCTCTTTTTAGGATAGATAGCAATAATGCCTCCTGAATGTAATTTGTTTTCTCATTTGAATCGTGTTCCAGCTTCATTGTTCTCCTCGTCCATTTTAAAGTTATATTCTATAACTATAAGAGCCCGAACAGTTTCAGTATGTCCATTTCTGGTGGCTAGCATAAAGCGCTCCATCCATCGTAAGTTTTCTCATATATGTTCAGCACCCAAAATTAATCAGTATTTTAACTATCTCAGTATGTCCATTTTGAGATGCTATCATTAGTGACGTGTAACATTAATATTTTTCTCATCTATTTTAGCTCCTGATTCAATCAGTGTCTTCACTGTCTCAGTATGTCCTTTATATGATGCTGTAAGCGCGTTCCAACCGTCATTATTTTCTCATCTATTTTAGCTCCTGTTTCAATCAGTATCTTAACAGTCTCAGTATATCCATTTTGAGATGCTAAAATAGTGACGTAAAACCGTCAATATTTTCTGATCTATTTTCGCTCCTAATTCAATCAGTATCTTAACTGTCTCAGTATGTCCATTTTGAGATGCTAACATTAGTGATGTTAAACCATCAATATTTTTCTCATCTATTTTCGCTCCTGATTCAATCAGTATCTTAACTGTCTCAGTATGTCCATTTTGAGATGCTATTAATGGTGACGTAAAACCATCATTATTTTTCTGATCTATTTTCGCTCCTGATTCAATCAGTATCTTAACTGTCTCAGTATGTCCATTTTCAGATGCTAACATAAGTGACGTAAAACCGTCAATATTTTTCTCTTCTATTTTCGCTCCTGATTCAATCAGTATCTTAACCATCTCAGTATGTCCTTTATAAGATGCTATCAATAGTGACGTAAAACCTTTAATATTTTCTCATCTATTTTCGCTCCTAATTCAATCAGTATCTTAACTGTCTCAGTATGTCCATTTTTAGATGCTAACATTAGCGACGTTAACCATCATTATTTTTCTCATCTATTTTAGCACCTGAGTCAATCAGTATCTTAACTGTCTCAGTATGTCCATTTTGAGATGCTACATTAGTGACGTAAACCCTTAATATTTTCTCTTCTATTTTAGCACTTGATTCAATCAGTATCTTAACTGTCTCAGTATGTCCGTTTTGAGATGCTAACATAAGCGCGTTCCTACCGTCCATATTTTTTCTCTTCTATTTTAGCTCCTGATTCAATCAGTATTTTAACTGTCTCAGTATGTTCTTTATAAGATGCTATTATTAGTGACGTAAAACCTTCAATATTTTTCTCTTCTATTTTTGCTCTAATTCAATCAGTATCTTAACTGTCTCAGTATGTCCTTTATAGATGCTAACATAGCGCGTTAAAGCGTTATTTTTTTCTCATCTATTTTAGCACCTGATTCAATCAGTATCTTAACTGTCTCAGTATGTCCGTTATGAGATGCTAACATAAGCGCGTTAGAGCCGTCATTCTGTTTCTCATCTATTTTAACACCTGATTCAATCAGTATCTTAACTGTCTCAGTATGTCCGTTATAAGATGCTTTCATAAGTGCGTTCCTACCGTCAATATTTTTCTCTTCTATTTTAGCTCCTGATTCAATCAGTATCTTAACCAAATCTCAGTATGTCCTTTATAAGATGCTAACATAAGTGCGTTCTACAATTAATATTATTTTTCTCTTCTATTTTAGCACCTGAATCAACAGTATCTTAACTGTCTCAATGTCTCCATTTGAGATGCTAGCATAAGCACGTTCGACCGTCATTATTTTCTCATCTATTTTGCTCCTAATTCAATCAGTATCTTAACTGTCTCAGTATATCCTTATAAGATGCTAACATAAGCGCCTTCTAACCGTTCATATTTTTATCTTCTATTTTAGCACCTGATTCAATAAGTATCTTATCTGTCCAAGTATGTCTTTTGAGATGCTAACATAAGCTCGTTCCAACCGCCATAATCTTTCTCATCTATTTTAGTACCTGATTCAATCAGTATCATACCTATCTCAGTTTGTCCAATTTTAGATGCAAACATAAGCGCGTTACTTTTATTAATATTTTTCTCATCTTTTTTAGCACTTGATTCAATCAGTATTTTAACTATCTTAGTTTGTCCAATTTTAGATGCAAAATTAAGCGCGCTATCATCGATATATATTTTTGTATGTATGTGTGGAACTGTCTTAGTATGTCCATTTTGAGATGCTAATAAAGTGTTTTGATTTTTTTCATTTTCTTCCTCATTTCTTTCTGTCTTCTTTTTTGTTGGTCCAATTCAATTATATATTGACCTTGTCATATTTACGTTATCGGCGTTACCTTTTTTTGTTCTCATCTTTTTAAAACCAGTGTTAGATTGACTCTTTCATTTTGACCATTTCAACCTAAAAAAATGAAATATTTTATGTGATTGTCTGTAAACTAAACTTTCCTGGTATGTCCACTTTAAGAGGTTATCATGGTCAATTGATACATCAAAAGTTTTAAATTTATGTGTACACATTTTCAATAATTATTTTTTAACTTTTTCTTTAACCAGTTGTGGGTAGAAAACAGATCTTTTTTCCCATACTTTAGTGTTTATCTTTTATTTATGTCAATTTACTTGGTCATTTTACTGACTCCACACGTTTGTAATGTTTATTACAAGAAGATTTCTTTAAAGATGTTTCCCTTTGGATCTCTGTGACATTTAACGTCATCTCGATCTAGCAAAACAACAAAGAAAAAACAACACAATGAGACATTTTATTGAATTGAATTATTAAAAAAAATGTAGCAAAATTCTGAGTTATTTTAAACACACACTCTGATAATTAAATCGAAGTAAAATGGATACCGGTTTATTTTGTAAATACTTAGCTGACTAGTAAGCAAAGGCCTGGTACCCGGACCGGCGAGTAGGCACGCAGTTGGAGTTGAATATAGTGAAAAATACGTCTCAGCGCTTTAAAAATCAGTTTATTTACTCGCAGTGGCCTAAAGGACATGAACAGATTTCTGTAACCAAAATACATATGAAATAGGGACTAATAATTACATCAAATAAAGTTTATATGTTAAAGAGTTCATCCCAAGGAAAACAATCACTCACTATGGGTAAACAACCTTAACATAAACAGCCCCCGATGCTATTAAAATCAAGCAAAACGCTACATGTTTAGCTTAGGTGGTTTATATACTGTTATACACATTGTAGCACAGTGAAATAGCTAAGAAAATATTGCCGACCCCGCAGTGCCGAACCTATGGATTTAGGGGCCCTGGTGGCTTGGCCTCTTTAGGGGGAGGCCGTCTTACTCGGCCGGCCAGTTGGGAGTAGTATAATGCCTGTTTAGTAGAATAAAGTAAATATTTCCGTCAAGTTTATATTATATATGCCGCTAGCATTTGTGACAGACACGATCTCGTGTGATAGATATGATCTCGTGTACAGACACGGGATTGCGTGACAGACACTGGATTACCAACAGAGCAGGAATTGATTTTTTTGTAT
Source organism: Bulinus truncatus (assembly GCA_021962125.1). Lineage (NCBI taxonomy): Eukaryota > Metazoa > Mollusca > Gastropoda > Planorbidae > Bulinus > Bulinus truncatus. The sequence goes on from JAGDYQ010000008.1 coordinate 86,214, forward strand.
TATAGATTTCGTTAGGCTTTCAAACCTTTCCTGCCGCATGTAACAGTGTAAGGTGTTTGGTCACCTCCTCACTATACATATGGCTGGTCCAATGTCATTAATGGCAGCCAAGTAGGAGAAATCTTACTCGGCCGCCATTTGGGAACCATATCATGCCTGTATAGTAGAATAAAGTAAACGTTTCCGCCATTTTTGTATTACTTATGCCGCCATCTTATGTAGAAAACACGATCTCGTGTGACATACAGTGGATTTTGTGACAGTCGCGGGATTGCCGACAGAGCAGGAATCGATTTTTTTATTACAGATAGTTTTCATGACCTAAGAAAATTTGTTTGAAACTGTTAGCGTAACAAAGTTTATTTGTTGACAAATTGTTTAATATTTCTGTATCGTTACATTTATAATATTATTATCTTGCAGTGTTAATATTTCATCTGATGGTGATATGACCATGTGTGTACGTGATGCAATGAACCGCACGCTGTCCATTAATAGACGAAAATTCCAGTTAGTGATTCTAATGAAAATATTAGAATGTCATCGCTAATTACATTTTCAAGCCAAACTATGCACAATTACCAGAGGTGTAGTGAAAGTGAGTGGCTTGGGGTGGAAGTGGCTATTTGCCCCAAGTACTCACCCCTTCACAAAAGATTATTAGTTTTGGTATCAGCATTCTGACACGAGATATACATTCAATATTGAATGGTTTCTTTATTTAGATGTCAGAATGTTATAAGTAACTAATCTCAATGGTCGTAATTGAAAGACTTAGACAAGACTTGGGGAAACAACGTTCCACGAGACAAGGACAGTTGTTAGACCCAAGCTACGGGACAAGGACGGTTGTTAGACCCAAGCCACGAGACAAGGACGGTTGTTAGACCCAAGCCACGGGACAAAGACGGTTGTTGACCCAAGCCACGGGACAAGGACGGTTGTTAGACCCAAGCCACAGGACAAGGACGGTTGTTAGACCCAAGCCACGAGACAAGGACGGTTGTTAGACCCAAGCCACGGGACAAAGACGGTTGTTAGACCCAAGCCACGGGACAAAGACGGTTGTTAGACCCAAGCCACGAGACAAGGACGGTTGTTAGACCCAAGCCACGGGACAAGGACGGTTGTTAGACCCAAGCCACGGGACAAAGACGGTTGTTAGACCCAAGCCACGGACAAGGACGGCTGTTAGACCCAAGCCACGGGACAAGGACGGCTGTTAGACCCAAGCCACGGGACAAGGACGGCTGTTAGACCCAAGCCACGGGACAAGGACGGTTGTTAGACCCAAGCCACGGGACAAGGACGGCTGTTAGACCCAAGCCACGGGACAAAGACGGCTGTTGGACCCAAGCCACGGGACAAGGACGGCTGTTAGACCCAAGCCACGGGACAACGACGGTTGTTAGACCCAAGCCACGGGACAAGGACGGCTGTTAGACCCAAGCCACGGGACAAGGACGGCTGTTAGACCCAAGCCACGGGACAAGGACGGCTGTTAGACCCAAGCCACGGGACAAGGACGGCTGTTAGACCCAAGCCACGGGACAAGGACGGCTGTTAGACCCAAGCCACGGGAAAAGGACGGCTGTTAGACCCAAGCCACGGGACAAGGACGGCTGTTAGACCCAAGCCACGGGACAAGGACGGCTGTTAGACCCAAGCCACGGGACAAGGACGGCTGTTAGACCCAAGCCACGGGACAAAGACGGTTGTTAGACCCAAGCCACGGGACAAGGACGGTTGTTAGACCCAAGCCACGGGACAAGGACGGCTGTTAGACCCAAGCCACGGGACAAGGACGGCTGTTAGACCCAAGCCACGGGACAAGGACGTGTTAAACCCAAGCCACGGGACAAGGACGGCTGTTAGACCCAAGCCACGGGACAAGGACGGTTGTTAGACCCAAGCCATAATTATCGATTACATCTTTGATGGTTATATTTAATCATTAAATCACTCCACCCTCTATACCAGAGCAAGTAATGGGTCACTGAGTTTGACCCATGACCCATAATACTCATCAAGTTCTTGACCCAGACCCATCATGACCCATTGACCCATTACTTGCTCTGCTCTATACACTATGTCCGGCACTTCTGTCAAATTTGAGAACCCTTTGTCAACCAGAGTTTCAACCAACTTTGGTCACCTCTGATTTGGACATTTTCATTTAAATTACTAGAAGTGATGAGACAAGAAACAAACAAACAAATACACATATAGATAGAATAGTCTATGACGTAAAGAAGAGAATATTGTGAAATGACGTCATTGACATGGCGGATGATGAAAGCCAAATATTTATTTCTTAGTCAATTGCATTTGAACGTCAAATAGTTTAAATAGATTGATTGATAGTTTGTATTTATTATTTACACTCTGTATAGTTTGTTACACAGTGTCTAGCGCCTTCAGTTAGTAAATGGAAAAAAATATTATGGTGTAAACATAGTGACTGAATTGTTGACGTATACCCTTGTTTATATGTATAACTTTAAATATTTTAGCAATGTTATTTTTTGACTTCGTCAAACCACAAAAATGAGCCAAACTCCACCAAAATATTTCTCCGTCCTTTCTAAATTTAATCATATTCACAATACATACTTTTTAAATAATAATGTAATATGCTTAGGTTTATGTAATGAAAGGATTAAAAAAAAACTTACTTATAAATTTCAAAGTCAGTATTACTGAATTTTTAAGACAAGATCAACTGAAGTAACACGTGACCTGATGTTGAGTACCTAATGATGAGCAAGTGTCCGAACTGTCGAGATCTACTACAAGGAAATTAAAGTAAAACTTTTTAAAATGTAAATCCTCCAATTAATTTTGAATAGGTGTATTGAAACATACATAATAACTTATTTAGGAGATTGTACTTTTGTACTCTTCAGACGTTGTAGTCAGACTCAGGGAAATAATTTACGGCAAATCGAAGTAAACTAAGAGATAACTTTCATATCTTTCTATAATTAACAGTCAAGCGCACATTGTTATTTCACAACTGCCTACGCCCCTTCCCATCAAACAAATTAAAAACAACAACTACAATAAACGAACGGCTAAGCAAATAGGGCGTATAAGTCATGACGTCACGATCGCCATTTTGTTTCCACATTTGTAGATTCAGTGTAATCCAGTTATAATGGCCAATAATGCTAATGTGTACTCATTAAATAGTTTCAAGAGATAATTTATGTGTAGATAAAAGTGAAAAACGGCACATGTTCTGACGTATCGTTTGACAAAAATACAAATTAAGAAATAGGTATCTGTCACAGGGTATTCCCTATGACAGTGCACTAAATAAATGGTTATGTTGAACGGAAGTAGAAAAATGATGGTAGTGACGGTTGTTGTTGTTGAAGAATACATTGTTTTGACTAACCTCGAGTATTGTTGTTTGTATTCATTCATAAGTATATTGTGATATCTGGGGGCTCGTCCAAATTGTGCTGTGTCTGAAGGTCGCACAGGTACGTCATACGTGTATTTTTGGTTATCATCATGGATCCCAAATCTCAAGATGATTTGTTTGAATTGTACCGTCAAAAAGGGGTCTCATTAGAACTACAAGGTGAGAGGTTAAGTGGATTTATTGAAAATGCAATGGCGCGAGATGAAAGAGCGAGAAGGAGCGAGAGAGGCAATTAAGAATGATGGAAATTGAACTAGAAAAGGAAAAACTGCGAGATGTGCCGTGCTCGTCTAAAATGAAACGTGAACAGAGGGAAGTCTATAATGAGGACAAGGATAAACTTCAAAAAGGAGGTAGAAGATATACATAAGGAGATGGAGAGGCTACAAGGTATCATTCAGTCAGTCGTACATGCAAAAAAATGTCGAAAGCTGAAAGAGATCCCATCTTCGAAGATGCGGTGTGCAGAGTACGATAAGGAAGAGGACAGAAAGCTTAAAAAGTACTACTCAAGATTGAGAGAACTTAAAGCTCAACTGAAGGTAATGCAACCGCAGCTAACAGCTTGGTATGACAATAATTCAAAAATGGTGTCAAAAGGAGAGAACATGCTGGCAGAAATTGAGAGACGAGTTCAAGCAAGAAAGGAACAGAATGAAGAGGAGGAGGAAATAGAGTCGGCCTGGAAGTATTTTGGAAAGAATGAATCTGAAATTAAACAATTAGAATCAGAAGACCAGCAGATGATGCAGAGACAACAAGTCAGGGCGAAGCACGAACAAATAGAGAGAACGACGTTTGACACTACTGAACACAGTGGCCGTGTGAGGTATGAACAACGATCATTAGGCAATTATCGATTAGCAGAAGTGAGTCAGAAGGTCAATAAACAAAGAAATAAATTAAGTTCTGACAATAAGACAGAGGTTAGACAGAAGGTAGATCTGAGTTGTCAGACTGTTGTCGTGCAGTTGAAGGCGATGTCATGTCAGACAGAGGTTAGGGAGATGAAGGAGGTGGCATGTCAGACAGAGGTCATGCAGATGAAGGAGGTGGCATGTCAGACAGAGGTCATGCAGATGAAGGAGATGTCATGTCAGACAGGGGTTATGCAGAGGAAGGAGATGCCATGTCAGACAGAGGTCATGCAGAGGAAGGAGATGTCATGTCAGACAGAGGTCATGCAGAGGAGATGCCATGTCAGACAGAGGCTATACAGATGACGAATGCGGAATATCAGGGAGGTCAGCCAACATGCTGAGGCGACCTGTCAAACGGTTCATACGACAGAGTAAGGCAGTAGAGCAGAAGGTGGAAAAGATACAGGAGGCAAAGAAGATACAGAAGGTGAAGGATGATGAAGATTGTTTTCATGACAACCCTGTAAAGATTAAAAAGCATTCTGTTGTCTACAAAAGCTGGAGAACATTGAGACAACGTTGAACGTTGAGATGAAGCAGAACGTTGAGGCAGCAGGCCAGACTTCCGTGCAGGTACTCAGGGCTGGCAGTGCAAATGATTCAGAACCTGTGTTTTACAAAACTTGTGGGATATCCACATCACGGGAAAAGTATGGGCCTGTAGTGTACCTAGGCGACCCTTTCTTCTGGCTGAAGTTCATGAAGCGTAAAATATGTCTGGCCATCTTCATTGGTTTCATCGTAAATATATTTCACATTCAACAGGCTATCCAGCTCGGGAAAAAACTATTTCTCGGCCAGCGAAGAGTGGAGAGAATACTTCGACCTCGGCAATGTAAACAACAATACTCGAGGTTGAGTCAAAACAATGTATCTTTCTCAACAACAACAACCGTCACTACCTCGCATCATTTTTCTACTTCCGTTCAACATAACCATTTATTTAGTGCACTGTCATAGGGAATACCCTGTGACAGTATCTTATGATCGGTTCCACGACTTCGACCCCCGGACAGTCGATCCCATGACAGTTTTACCCCGGACTATTCGACCCTCGTTAACTGATAAAAATAATATTCGAATTATTATTTCTTTGATTTAATATGTTTCTTAACTCTGTTCAACATGTGCCATCAGCACCCTCAGTAGCAACAAAATATATATTAGTCGAGGCTAAAGCTTTTACAACGAACGATCTTTTTTAATTCAGTAAAAAACGTTTCACCATTTGTTTACAAACATATAGCAAATAACAATTCTTGACAAAATGTTGTCTATCATCATGTTGTCCCAGTGAGTTATTGCAGTGACGGTATTTTCTAATATTTTTCTTTGACTGCTTGAAAAAACGTTAAAAATGCGATTTACCATTATATCTGAAAATTATAGTCTTTGAAAAATAGGTCAGCAAATTTACTGTATTCTGATAAACAAAAAATATTTCTACCATTAGTCAGTAATGTTTATATAAAGATAAGATAGACTCTTAAAACTGATATCTCAAACAATGAATTTATTTAAAATAACATTTGATAAACATGTTAACGATATCTAGCTCAGTGAAAGGGTATATTTTCAGTTGTACATTATTTACATTAATTTATACAATTATTTTACATGTCTAGTTTTTTGTTGCATTGGACATTTATAGACAATACTAATAACAACAATAACAATAATAATAAAAAAGCAACAATACTGCGATGAAATACTAGAGACTTATAATAACTATACACCAATTAATACTTTGAGATACATTCCACATTATTATTTATCAGTTGGTGTGTTTGTCTTGAAATCTTGCTAGTCTATTTTAGACCTTGTCTCATTTATCGAAACGTTAAAACAATCCCATTGTTTGTTTCTCCTTCATTAAATAATATTCAGTCCGTAAATGAATATCTTCAAGAAACCGAAACTTTGATTGATCATTAGAACGGAAAAAATACATTTTGCAATTATGACGTGAAAATAAATGCAAAGTACAAATTGAAATAACTGTGAACTTTTTTAGTCTTTTCTATTAGGACATACTAGTCTAACATAAATAATATTTAAATACACTATATGTATACAATCTTTTAAAGCTAAAGTACACCATGTAACAAAAAAAGTACCTACTTTTGCACTACTTATACATGACAAGTTATAACGTTATAATATTATACGCCTACAAGCTCAAGTCATTTCTCAATTAAGCAAATTTAACATAGTAAGTCCTAATAGTATACTATATGTTTTTAACCCGGCGTTGCCAGGGAAAGCAATGTGCTATGTAACCTCAATTCCTGCTTATTTTATTTTAAAAAAAATTATAGCTGTACCTTGTCACGCATCGCCGTCATTTAGCCTTCTGTAATGCAAACAGCAAATATTGAGAAAACACACGTTTCTAACTCAGCTTATTAATAACCAAACACATACACACGCTTTAGAAAAATAATATCAATCATTAGGCTATAAACAAAGGAAGTTGAGTCATATATACAATTAAAAAAAAAATACTGACGAATTAAATATATGTTTTCACTCTTAATACGAATACAAAAGATTAATCAAAATAACGTTTGATTAATGAAAAAATACTGATGAAATATTAATCACTGGTTACTGTTGCAGTGGCAAAGCAAGCTTTAATGTAAGAGTAAGTATTGAGAAAGCATACGGTTCTGTTATGTTCATTAATGTAGTAGTTGTAAATAACCATATTGTTTATTGTGCCATTGTTTGTATGTATATATTGTCGGTTTTACTGACTCTAGAACTGGCAACACTAAATTGTCCATACGAGAAGATATCTATTTTAAAATATATACCACACCTTTTTAAAAGTCTAGCCTTGAGCTTTGCTGATGGGTGATTGCAAACGTTAAATGAATAGAGAATTGCAATTGAAACGATTGGCATCCTTTGGAATGCGGGGAATGAGGACATCTTTACTTTTGAAAGAGTTGTCAAGATTGTTGCTTCTATGACCTTGCTCATCAATCTTTTTATTTCATGATTGGCACGCCAAATTTCAATTGCAGCACGTGCGGTGGTATCGTTAGCAGAAAGAGTGAATTCAAAACTTCTATCGGATAATTCAATGCTTTATCTACTTCATCTACTTTAACAACAGTGTCGACAAACTTGTATGTGACTGCCTCGCTCTGAATAATATATTTAAGTTCGTAGACATCTTTGATCTTAGACGCCAAAACAATCACGTTAACTGAGCCAATCATTTTACTTTTAATTGGTTCCTCTGATACTCCATTAAAAAATTAGATCCTTGCAATGGGAGACACTTTACTCACAGTGCCGATGAGAATATGCTGGATCAAACTGTGACAATCAGCTGGGTTATACTGTAATGTCAGGCGAATTGAATTGTGTAATTGTAATAAGGGTGCTAGCAGCTGTCAATCCTCATGCCTGGCAGCATTACGGTCAGCTGCCTCTGCCTGTATTTGATTCCGCCGCTCATCGGTTTTTATTTTCACTTGTTCGTTTCATTGTTGTCGCTCATCTTGTAATACGACCTAAGTTAGATCTTCTTCTAGCCATTTTTGTTGAACTGACAAATGTTAAAATAAAAAAATCATAAAAATTGTAAAGCATTACAAAGAATAATACATTAAAAAAAACACATGTTAGAGAAATAATTATCGATCATTTAAAGCTATAAACATAGTAAATCATATAAAAATAATTAAAAAATACTGACGAAATAAATTTTGCTCTTATAAGGCGAATAGGTTAAAACTAAACTTTTACTTATTTTTGCAAAGCATTACACACAAAACCATCAACACACACATTTTAAGAAAAAATTATTAACCATTTAATGCGATAAAAAAGGAAATTGAGTTATAAAAACGTATTAAAAATACTGTTGAAATAAAAATTAGTTGGTAACGTGTGAGCATTGAGTTTGTAGTTAACAGATGAGGTACTTGATTCTGAGTTAATCCTCATTAATGAACTTGGTACAGCGACAAAACAATTTGGTGACATTAAACCCATAACCAGGTGTTTGTTTTTGTCTAAAAAGTGATTGAAACTTTCATAGAGTTTGAACTAAAAAAATGGAACAGTTAAAATTATTTTTCTCATCTAAATAATTTTAATATACAATTAGTATTATGTAAACAATATAGTTAATATTTTAGTGCTTTTTAAATAAAGATTTTTTTGTTATGTTAATTTTTTTGGCTTATATTATACAGCAGTTTACAGTGTGAACGTGTTTTTTACTGGACACATTGTATGACGTGTAATGTTTACCGTATTCTGTCTTGACAACAAACATTTTTCCATCGATGACTGTGTTTTTAGATTCGCCCACATTAACAACTTTAGGACTTACAACAAGCTGTTTAATGGGACTACTTATATTGACTCTGGAGGAAATAACAACGAAATGTAATAAAAACTAATTAAAATTGTATCAACTGTGGGTATGAAAAGTTACAGTTTTAATAGACATTAATTATTATAAAGAAATTTTATGAAAAATATTTGAAGAAAACTTAATACTTACACAATTGGTGGATGTGAGATTTTTTACACATTTTAGCTCCAGTACTCTTAATCAAGTTTACTGTTGAATGTTGTCCATTTTGACAGGCTATTAGGTATGCCGTAAAGCCATCTTTGTCAATCTCTGATAGCGATGCACCTTTTTCTATCAGCCAATTCGGATATTTCACTATGACCATTGAGAATTGCTAACATAAGTGCTGTCTGACCATCTTTATTCTTTTCATCTAATCTCGAACCTATTTCTATGAGGTACTCCACTACCTCAATGTGACCATTTGTACGCCATCATCAACGCTGTAAATTTGTCATTATTTGTATTGTCTTTTTCAGCACCAAACAAGCGTAGTACGTTGACAGTTTCAATATGATCTCTGCCAGATGCAAGTATTAATGGTGTTAAACCATCTTGGTCTTTTGTGTTCACTTTTAAACCACTCATAATTAGTAAATGGACAATGTCACCGTAACCTTTTTCAGAAGACAGATGTAGGACATTTTTACATAAATTTACATCTACTCCATGGTCAATAAGTATCTTAACTACCTCAGTATGTCCATTTTGAGCAGCTACCATTAGTGCAGTTCGTCCGTTATTGTCAACAGTATTGACATCTGCACCAGAGTCAATAAGAACTTTTGCAAATTTAACATTACCATTTTACAGAATCTAACATTAATGCAGTAGAACCTGTTGTATCTACAAGTACTTTATTAAGTAACAGAATTATTTCTTTATGTCTTTTTTGGATAGCTAACAATAATGCAGACTGAATGTAGTTTGTTTTCGTATTTATATCTGTGTCATTGTTTAGGTAATCTATTTTAGCAACTGATTCAATCAGCATCTTAACTATTTCAATATGTCCGTAATGAGATGCTAACATAAGTGCGTTCAACCGTCATTATTTTCTCGTTTATGCTTGCACCTGATTCAATCCAGTATCTTAACAATCTCAGTATGTATATATTTACATGCTAACATAAGTGCGTTCCAACCGTCATTTTTTTCTCTTTTATGCTTGCACCTGATTCAATCAGTATCTTAACTATCTCAATATGTCCATCTAGAGATGCAAAGATAATGCGTTCCAACCGTCATTACTTTTATCATTTACGCTTTCACCTGATTCAATCAGTATCTTAACTATCTCAGTATGTCCTTATGAAGATGCTAACATAAGCGCGTTCCAACCGTCATTATTTTCTCATTTACGCTTGCATCTGATTCAATCAGTATCATAACTATCCAATATGTCCATCTAGAGATGCAGAGATAAGCGCGTTCCAACCGTCATTACTTTTATCATTTACGCTTGCACCTGAATCAATCAGTATCTTAACTACCTCAGTATGTCCATTTTGAGCAGCTGCCATTAGTGCAGTCCGTCCGTTATTGTCAACAGTAATGACATCTGCACCGAATTCAATAAGAACTTTTACAAATTTAACATTACCATTTACAGAATCTAACATTAATACAGTAGAACCTGTTGTATCTACAAGTACTTTATTAAGTAACAGAATTATTTCTTTATGTCTTTTTTGGATAGTATCAATATGCAGATGAATGTAGTTTGTTTTCGTATTTATTTCTGTGTCATTGTTTAGGTAATCTATTTTAGCAACTGATTCAATCAGCATCTTAACTATTTCAATATGTCCATAATGAGATGCTAACAGAAGCGCGTTCCAACCGTCATTATTTTTCTCGTTTATGCTTGCACCTGATTCAATCAGTATCTTAACTATCTCAATATGTCCGTAATGAGATGCTAACAGAAGCGGGTTCCAACCGTCATTACTTTTCTCGTTTATGCTTGCACCTGATTCAATCAGTATCTTAACAATCTCAGTATGTCTATATTTACATGCTAACATAAGTGCGTTCAACCGTCATTACTTTCTCTCGTTTATGCTTGCACCTGATTCAATCAGTATCTTAACTATCTTAGTATGTCCATATGAAGATGCTAACATAAGCGCGTTCCAACCGTCATTATTTTTCTCATTTACGCTTGCACCTGATTCAATCAGTATCTTAACTATCTCAATATGTCCATCTAGAGATGCAGAGATAAGCGCGTTCCAACCGTCATTACTTTTATCATTTACGCTTGCACCTGAATCAATCAGTATCTTAACTATCTCAGTATGTCCATTTTTAGACGCTAACATAAGCGCGTTGCAACCGTCATTATCTTTCTCATTTATGCTTGCACCTGATTCAATCAGTATCCTAACCCTCCTAGTATGTCCCTCTTTAGATGCTAGCGCCAATGACGAATAATTGTCATCCAATTTAGAACCAGATTTAGATGATTTCCTTGACTCCATTAGTATGCTCATTTGAGATTTAACATCAAAGACAGGTAACGGTGAATGTGAATTTCGCTCCAGTTTGTCTAGTCTAAGAAGTGACTATGAAGTAATGTAACCATTCGGACTTTCCTTGTTAATATTGCTATTCATTTATTGTTTATTTCTCTGAATTTTCAAGTTTAAATTTGGTGCTTAATAAAATTGAACATTTATGTTCTGATTGTTTATTTCTGTTCAATATTCAATAAGTATTTGAACTTTCTCGTGTGTCCTCTGTAAGAAGTTATCATCGTAAAATACTATAGTCAAATTGTTTATAATTTATGTTAACATTATTTTGAATAAATATATTTAATTTTCTCCAATTAATTTTCAGAAGTAAACAGTAACTTTTTCCAGCCAATCAGAGTCATTGTCTCTGATATTTGCGTCAAATTTACTTGGTTATTTCACTTACTCTTCACATTTATGTAAGGTTTATTACAAGATTTCTTTATAGATGTTTCACGTTGAAGTTCTTTGACATTTATTGTCCATTCCACATCACTAGAAAAAAACCCACATTTCATTGAGTTAAAATATTTAAGAATGTATCTCTATCTGAACATATTTTAAAACACACACTCAAATAATAAAATTAAATTCGGTTGATCCTTTATGTCAAATGTTATTTCTTTTATTTTTAATATAAAAAAAATATCTTAGCTAGCTCGATTTTGTGATAATCGACCAAAGTTATCACATATAAACTTGTTTTTGAATTAAATGAAAAATAACTAATAAGCAAACAAAACCATGATATATTTTGATTTTTTACTATTTCTGTAATAATGTGATGAAATCTCTTTGATCCCATAAACCATTAACGGGACATTTTTTTTATGTTGCCCTTCCCTATTGCCGACAGAGCAGTGGTTATGATGGCACAATGGGACATTGTCCTTGGCCTTAAATATATATATGTACTCACCGGAGATCGAACCTGGGACTCTCCAAGTCTCTCGTGTGCCTTCATGACCATTATGTATCATACTTTGGATATTCCTGAATAAAAATTACCCTAAGAAAAGTAAGCTACTCAAATTACCAATACGAAAAAAAAAGATCGTGCACTATTGAATTAATCTATATTGTTGTTAAAATAAAGTTGTTGAAAAGGTTTCAATGGGTACTGCTTTTTTTATTTATTGACATATTCGTTAATACTAGTAAACAGGCCCGGTACCGGGACCTGCAGTAGGCACAGTTATAGTTGAAATTGGATATATATATATATATATATTAGGGTGCATCACCAAAAAAAGTCTAATATTTGATCTGTCTGCTTTTTAAATTTGTTCCATTGGTAAAATAAAAGCATTGTGTAAAAAAATAAAAAATATTTGACAAAGTTTAGAGGTCCCCCGACTTCAACAAAGTTTGCATAATTAAGTGAAAACTAGATAAAATCATCCTTCTTGTAAAGTCTTACAGACTTACATACAAAAAGTGAAGCGCTATATACATTGTTTTATAGTCTTTGGTTTTATAATGTTTGGCAGCCATGATTGATTTCGATAATTATTTATGCTAGAAATTAAATTTAAATTTACATTTGTTAGCAAAAACAACACTTTTCCTTACCGCATATTGATGACCAAGGTAAGCATTTTAATTTCTTTATTTATATAATTTTAATTTCTGATACACTCGACCTATAAAATCAGAACATGGAAATAATATGGAAAACAATATGTTTTACACCTTCTAAGAACATGCTGGCTGACCCTGACACCACTTCAACATTGTCATATACAGTTATTACTGCGTAAACTGGAACAAATGAAATCTATGTTGGCAACAACTTTTCAACTGTGGCCACCAATGTTGAGACTATTATCAAGAATGTAGAAGATCTAGCATTCTTGAGGCCTATGAAGGAGACAGGTCTTCCAGCTTTGGATCATTTGACAAAACACTTGCAAAAAAAGTCGCTCGACGCCATTCACGAGATGCCGCAGCATTGGAACGTTAGAAACGCGAAAGAGAAGAAAATGCAGCAATTTCAACGATATCAGTTCCTCCCAACGAGGGTAGCAGTGATTAAACCGATGATTCTACTTCTAAATCTGAAGATAATATGGAGGTTGTTGATAACTGTTTTGATGATATAATGCCATTGCAAAAGCGAAGAAAGCCAACAGGAACTTTGGTATTTGTACCTCCAGATGTTTTAAGCCGACCAAATCTTGTGTCTCTAGCGACAAGATTAAAGAATACACCAACACAGAAGGCAGCTTTCAACAGGCCTTATTAGTGAGCTGGGGGTGATGTATCAATGGTGGCTTCTTCCTATGCCACTGCAGATCGTTCACGTCGCAAAGTTGTAAGTGAGATATCTACAAAAATCCACGACTCCTGAGAACCACCCAAACTCTGCACTTCCACTGGGATGGCAAACTGACACCTTCTCTAAATAATCATCGTGTCACTGAAGAACACATAACAGTTGTTGTTGTTGATGCAAAGCAATTGAAACTGCTAATATATTGCTAAATGCCGTAAATGTAATATTCCCATTGGTTAATGTAAAGCCAGGTCTTCTCAATTTGAGGCTGTGTTTAGTTTTAAGTTAAGGCTTGAAAACAAATACGCACTGTACCCACACTCTGACGACATTGCGTGTATCGCGTGGACTAAGAATAACTACATTATAGATATGTCTTTTATCTACACATCGGTACATTTGAATAAACAGAGAATAAAGTATTCAGAAATAGTAGACATAATTGAATCGTAAAATAATGTCTTTTTTTAATATGATAGTTAGAAGGGTGAAGTTACTGTTGATAACTGTTGAGCTATAAATGGAAGCTGAGGCAGATGTCCTGGGACGAAGGGATGAGTATAAATGAAGTGGAGGGTCGAACTGACAACGTCCTGTAACTATTGGTATATTTTACTCACTTTAAAAGACAGACTGAAACTGGCGACTTGTATCCCGGGTACAGCTATCAGCTAGCCACTGTAATGTGGATTAAAGTACTTGGCGCCCTGTGCTACCACCGAAACACAACGGTACTGACAGATATACATTGGTGGTCACGGTTTTGTTTTTTATTATTATATAAATAATTTCATAATCTAATACTTATAAAATATTTTTTATTTTTAACTTAACAAAGTTTATTTATTTACATTTTGTTAAGTATTATTGTATTGTTACAATATAATATAATTTATCTTGAGAAATGTTTGTATATTTTAATTGTATTTAAACACAATTTGTAATTCAAAAGAAAATATTGGGATCTGCTAAATGCGTTTTGATGTCCAACTAAATAAAATCAACAGAGGCGTACTTAAAAGCACAATTGGGGGGGGGGATAATACGTGTCTTTTTATCAGGTACCCACCTACCCAGCCATTTACTAAAGATTTTTAGTTTTGTATCAGCATTCCGACACGAGATATGCATTCACTATTAAACAATCTCTATATTTAAATATCAGAATGTTTTAAGTAGGGTCCATGTTTCAGAGGTCTATTAACTGATTGGTCCCATACTACTATATTAACTTCGATTATTGTTTACTGACAATGCGTAAAATAAAAAAAATGAAAAAACCTTTCATTTCATTGGCATATCTATCTATCTATCTATCTATCTATCTATCTATCTATCTATCTATCTATCTATCTATCTATCTATCTATCTATCTATCTATCTATCTATCTATCTATCTATCTATCTATCTATCTATCTATCTATCAGTCACAACTATACATATAATACAATCCGTCCGTTCGTCTGTCCGTCCGTCCGTCCGTCTATCCATTCATCCATCCATCCATCCATCCATCTATCTATCATTGGGATATCTATCTATCTATCTATCTATCTATCTATCTATCTATCTATCATCAGTCTGTCGGTCTGTCCGTCCGTCCGTCCGTCCGTCTGACGGTCGTTTGTTTGTCTTTCTGTCTGACGGTCGTCGGTCTATTGCCAGTCCGCCCGTATTTTGTCTTACTATCTTTCATGTGTCTAATATAAATCTAATGAAAATCTAAAAATAATCAAAATATAATCTACCTACCCTCCCCCTCCCTTTTCCACCTTACTACACCCATACACACCCACATACTAAGCTGAACAAAATGTGGGACTCGGATTGGTCGTGTTATAATTAAACATCAAACAGTCGATAAATGTCAGTTTGTATTTCTGATTAACATTCTGTATAATTTGTTACAGTTTCTAGCGCCTTCAATTTGTAAAATGGAGAGCAATATTTTTTATTGTAAACATAGAGATTGAATATTTTCTTTACAACCACGGAATTTACTCACATTAATCTGAAAAACTGTTGGCGGTACAAGACCGATAAATAATGAACTATTTATTTATTTTGTGTATGGCTCTAGGCAGAGTGACTGACACATACAAAGTTCACGTATGTCAGTGTTTATGTCATATCGACTTTTTATCAATGCTATGTTATTGATTTGCATGGTGTAGCTGGTTAAATAAAAGGTCAGACATTTAACAGAATTCCACCTTTAGGATTTCCCCCTCATACGTTTATTGTTATTCACAGTATAAACTTTTAAATATAAATTAAATAGAAGTACGCCATATTCATTAAATTTAGTCTTCTACATTTACATAATTTATCTTTTTCCTTGTCGCCTAATTTTAAATTATTTTATTTTTTGAGAAATTTCTTTAAGAAAAAACAAACATACTCCGATCTTCATTTGGTCAGGTCATTTCGTTAAATTTTAGAAACAACTTATGGCCAAGATTTAAAATGTTCTTTATCAGAAAGTCGAAACAAAGTTTGACGTTTTATACCACATCAGGCATTGTGTAGAATGTCAAACTTTGTTTCGACTGATAAAGAACATTTTTAAATCTTGGCCATAAGTTGTTTCTAAAATTTAACGAAATGACTATTTAAATGAAAGATCGAAGATATGTTTGTTTTTTTCTTTAAAGAAATTTCTCAAATCTAAAATATTTAAATTAGGCAAACAAGGAAAAAAGATAAATTATGTAAACAGAAAAAGACTAAATTTAATGAATATAACATGTCTTACTATTTAATTTATATTTAAAGTTTATACTGTGAATAACAATAAACGCTATGAGGAAAATCCTTAAGGTGGAATTCTGTTAAATGTTCGACCAACATTTGTTAACACCATGCAAGTAATAACATAGCATTGATAAAGTTCGATACATATAAACGCTGACATACGTGAGCTTTATGTGTCAGTCACTAGAGCTACACAAAATAATAAATCAATTCAAATATTATCGGTCTTGTAATCACAGCCGAAGTTTTTTCAGATTAATATTAATTTCCGTGAATTTAGCAAAGAAAATATTCAATGTCTATGTTTACAATAAAAATATTGGTTCCATTTTACAAATTGAGCGCAAAACTAAATGACAAATGTACAGAATGTTAATCAGAAATACAAACTGACATTTATCGATTGTTTGTCATTTAATATAACACGACCAATCGAGTCCACATTTTGTTCAGCTTAGTGTATGTAATAGTGGAAAAGGGAGGTAGGTAGATTATATTTTGATTATTTTTAGATTTTCATTAGATTTACACTGAAAGATAGTAAGACGCCTGCGGGCGGCAACGTAGACCGACAGACCGTCAGACAGAAAAAAGATGGACTCGAACGGACGGAACAGGCCGGCTAAACTGATGATGGATAGATAGATAGATAGATAGATAGATAGATAGATAGATATCCCAATGATAGATAGATGGATGGATGGATGGATGGATGAATGGATAGACGAACGGGCGGAGCGGAACAGACAGACAGACAGACAGATAGACCGAATGATAGATAGATAGATAGATAGATAGATAGATAGATAGATAGATAGATAGAATAGATAGATAGATAGATAGATAGATAAGATAAGATAGATAGATAGATAAATAAAAAATAGAAGATAGATATGCCAATGAAATGAAAGGTTTTTTCATTTTTAACACGCATTGTCAGTAAACAATAATCGAAAGTTATGCTAAGTGAATTTATGGTAGAGACCAATCAAGTTAGTTATGCAGCATGAAGCCCCTACCAAAAACATTCTGATATTTAAATATAGAGATTGTTTAATAATGTGCATAATCAATGCTGATGCAAAACTAAAAATCTTTAATGTAGATAGTGAAGTACCTGTAGATAAAGAATACGTGAACAGAAATGCGCCTCTGTGATTTTAGTTAGTTTAAGTACACTGCTTTTCTTTAATTACAAATTAATATTTAAATACAATTAAAAATATAAACATTTCAAGATAAATTATATTATATTGTAACAATACAATAATACTTAACAAAAATGTAAATAAATAGACTTGTTAAGTTAAAAATAAAAAAATATTTTATAAGTATAGATTATGAAACTATTTATATAAATAATGATTGAAAAAACAAACCGTGACCATAATGTGTGCCGATTGTGTTTCGGTGGTAGCACAAGGCGCCAAGTACCCAATCCGCATTAAGCGCCACGAATGACTCTTGTAGTACAAAAAATAAAAAAACTCAGTCTGTCTTTTAAAAAGTGAGAAAAAAATACCAATAGTTACAGGACGTTGCATTACCACTTCGTTGTACTCATCCTTCGTCCCAGGACATCTGCCACCTCAACTTCCATTTATAGCTCACCAGTGATATCAACAGCCGCGCTTCTAACTTATCATATTAAAAAAAGACGTGTGACTTGCAATGTCTACTATTTCTGAATACTTTATTCTCTGTTTATTCAAAACCGTGTGAAAAAGACATATCTATAATGTAGTTATTCTTAGTCCACACCCGATGTCTATCAGAATATTAGTGTCAAGCTTGAACTAAAGGCTAAACACAGCACTCAAATTGAAGACCTGGCTTTACATTAACCAATGGGAATACATTTGCAACATTTAGCAATATATTAGCAGTTTCAATTGCTTTGCATTAACCACATGTTAGATGATGATACGTATTTGAAGATAGACGTGCAGAGTTGTGTAGGTAAGAAGAGTCGTGAATTTTGTAGATATGGAAAAGCATACAGCTTGCGACGTTTAGGATCTGCGAGAGTATAGGAAAGCCACCATTATTACATCACCCCAGCTCACTATAAGGATCTGTATGAAGCACTGCTGTGTTGGTGTATTCAACAATCTTGTCGCTGGAACAAGACTGGTCGGCTTAAAACATCTGGAGTACAAATACAAAAGTTCCTGTTGGCTTTCTTAGCTTTTGCAATTGCATTATATCATCAAAACAGTTATCAACAACCTCCATATTATCTTCAGATTTAGAAGTAGAATCATCGGTTTAATCACTGCTACCTCGTTGGGAGGAACTGATATCGTTGAAAGTGCTGCATTTTCTTCTCTTGCGCGTTTCTGACGTTCCAATGCTGCGGCATTTCGTGAATGGCGTCGAGCGACTTTTTTTGCAAGTGTTTTGTCAAATGGTCCAAAGCTGGAAGACCTGTCTCCTTTTCATAGGCCTCAAGAATGCTAGATCTTCTGCATTCTTGATAATAGTCTCAACATTAATTGCCACAGTGGAAAAGTTGTTGCCAACATAGATTCATTTGTTCCAGTTTACGCAGTAATAACTGGATATGACACTGTTGAAGTGGTGTCAGGGTCAGCCAGCATGTTCTTAGAAGGTATATTGTTTCCATATTATTTCCATGTTCTGATTTATAGGTCGAGTGTATCAGAAATTAAAATTATATAAATAAAGAAATTAAAATGCTTACCTTGGTCATCAATATGCGGTAGGGAAAAGTGTTGTTTTGCTAACAAAATGTGAATTTTAAATTTAATTTCTAGCATAAATAATTATCGAAATCAATTATTTCACTTGAAAGATACAAACCATCCAAACCATAGATTATATATAATCTGTGATCCGAACTAATGACACATTCACAATTCTGCCAAAGACGGTTAGACAGTACAACCATACACATACTAATTAACTGCCTTACACATACTAGTATAATACACTCTTTTTATTACAGAAAATTTATTCAAGAAAGTGTTTGTATCATTATTACTCAAACTATAGAATCATTCATTTTTTTGCGGATAACTATTGTTTACTACGCCGGATAGTGTAGTCGAAGGATAATTATAAACCAAACAGTCAATACTGTAAAACAAAACTCATTAAAGAGTAATATTATAATTGAAGGCTGGAAATGGGTTTCAGCTTTTGTTAAAAATGGTTAGAGAAGAATTTTTTTTTTTTGAAGGTCGAATTATAGTACTGATCGTAACTTACTAGTAACTTGTTAGTCCAGTAATTGACATATTATTTTTGTTCTATTTTATTATTCTCTTATTTACTATGTATATATTATGGTAAATGTTTGCTAGCCGGAAAACTTCAGGAATTGGCATGATAGGTTAAACGATAATTTTTATAAATGCATGTAGGATCTAAGAAATGATTTTCAACATTTTAGTGCATCTTAATAAAGACATATATGTTAACTGACTTTTTTATGATAGACTCACTATTAAGAAATAACCATCTTTACCAAAGTATTTTCCTCTGAAAGAAAATTCCAATGACGTAATGGTTAGTGGCAACGAAATGCGAGACGTACTTAACAGATAGTAAAGACTTAAATCCTCGTTTGCGGCTGACCCCCCCCCTCACCCCCGACACTTCTTTCCCCAAATAGCCAGAGGCAATAAAATGCTAATGACCCACACGGGTAGGCTAGTACGTTCGCCATTTACTACCCTTCCCCCCCCCCACGGCTACACACACTCACTTGCTACCTTGACCATCCTGTTTTATTTTACCCTGCGACGACTTGGCTTTTGACATATCAGTGTGCATTCCTTCCCCCCCCCCCAACACCCTTTGAACTCTGCGCTAGCTTCTATTTTTAATCTGGCTCATTATCTATCTCCCACCCACCCCTACAATGGGCATAGTTTTTTAACATAATATCAGTGACCAATGATTGGTTTTTTGTTAGATAAAAAAAAAAGGATTATCTAAACAAAGATTTTTTAGTATCAACTCATAAATAATATAAAAAAAGACCGAGTAATAATAGGGATTTAAAGAAAAATATTACAACTACTTAAATCTTTCTGACCAAAAGTTTCACGAGAACCTTTACATTTTGTTTTAAAAAAAACAACAACTCACAGGCACACAGCAACTACTTAGTAGTATTTATATTGTGAAATGTTTGTAGCAATAAACTATTGTTGTTTTTTTTGTTGCCCTTAAAAAATAAATAAATCGTGTGGCCACGTGGCTGACCAGGTTATAGTATAGACGGGGGCAAACTGTCCGACATTACTAGGCTTCAGGCCTGTAGCGTGTGGGGGGGGCAGGGGTCCGTGCCCCCTGCGTTTTGTCTGACCCCCTCTGCTTCTTTGTTCTACTTAGTAAAATGTATTACCTGGCCCCCTGCTATTGCCTGGCCCCTGTTGTAGAATTTTCATGCTACGAGGCTGCTAGGCTTAGACCACATGTTAGGTTTAATTTATCTTAGAATTGTCAGAATCCTATCCCCATCCTATTCAAGAGATTATACGATCAAGGCGAACAGACGAAACATAAATAGCTTAGGTAGTTTAGGTGACTTGAGGGGATTGTAATCATATTTTCTTATGATCGGATAACTTTCTTCTTAAAATTTGTATCACATATGTAGATCAAATTGAGTGACAGAATCAATAAGTGTTAAAAGTTAATATGCTATGAGCATTTAAATATTCCAAACTCCACAATAGTGATACAATCTATGAGTTTTATAATTTAAAATTTAACTTGGTATTAGCTTTTAACATACATTATTCGAATGAATACAGTGACAGTGTTTATGTTTTATTGGTCATCTGATATAAGCTTTTTAATATCTATTGGTGTACTTTAATTTAGTACTTGAAAAAGTAAGTAAAAAAAATCACCATGATATTCGATTTTTAATTTACCTCGCTCGAATCATATTGTGTAAGAAATAAATCTACTATAAGCTATTAAACAGAACTCACTCGATTAAAGTAATAGAATAAATATGTGTCATTAGCTGATCAGTGTCTAGGCTTAGGTGCAATATTTTGCTATCGCCTTCATGAAAAGAGAAACATATTATTATTTATTTGCATTTACTTTTTAGTATTAATATTGTTCTATATAAAAAGAGAAATATATGTCCACCGATGCAATTATAAACCATTTCGACGTGTTAAAGAATATTTATTGCTTATTTCCCTAATTGTGTAATAGTTACTAATTATAAATGTTGATTGCTGTGACAATTTGGCATTATCGTTTGAGGAAATCTTTATCACAATAATCTTTTTCAAAAAACAATCCAGCATTTACAAAAGTATGTTTATTTTTTTATAAACCTATTGTGTATACCCTACGTAGCGTGTAGAGAGGAAAGACGGTAGCAATGAATTGTGAGTGACGTACTGTCGGGTATCGCCTCTGGTCGGCACGTTCTTTGAAGTTTAGCTCAGTGTTCATCCACGTCCGCACACCCCCCCCCCCCTTCCAACTCTTACAAAAGTGGTTACCCCGACCACTACTGAGCTTCTGACATTTCGATAATACATTCCTGTCTTCCCACCTCATCACACCCCCACCCGACCACTTTTTTTTAAAAGCCCCCCCCCCTCCTTTCTTCGCTCATTCTATTTAAAATGTTCTTTCTCATATTTTATATAAGCAATATATTCAATTAATTAATATTATTGACAATTAATATAAACAATATTATTCACTAGAATTTTGTGTCTATTAAATCATTGCTAGCCTCTCTTCAATACAAAGTCGCACAATTTCGAAGGAAATACACCACAATATTATTATGGATATTAATTTAATGTTTCTTGTTCGGTCCAGTAAATTTTTTTTTTATAGATTTGTACCGGACCACAGCCCAGGTTGGGGACCATTGTATTAAATCAGTACAGTGTAATATAAATATGATTTATTTGTTCAATACGATACAAACTTTTCAAAGTAATTTAGCTGCAATCTGATTATTAAAACCTCTTTAAATAATAAAAGTAAAGTAACAGTTAAAAATGTATCCATAGATTTTATGCATGAATGTAGATCTATTAATTTGATTATATGAGCTCATCCAGAGTGTTAAGGTGATGTTCAGTCGAATGTTGAAGAACAAATCTGACCTCTGTTTACCCCCCCCCCCTTTTCACTAACCCTCCTCTTCCCCCCCCACCCCGCCCTCCGCCGTTTTTCTTTTTTGCGAACAACACAGCGGGTAAAGAATTGGATACATGGTGAGAATTCACTACTGTGCGAAAGAAATGTTCTGGCGTTATACGTTTTGATCTTATTACGAAATAAAAGAAACGGTTGCCAGTTTGTCAGTTTAGGAAATTCGGCTGACTATAAGATAGTATAAAAGACATTTTAAAGCGAGCATTTTGAAACTACCTTACTTAACAGATAGTAAAGACTTTAATCCTTGTTTGCGGCTAGCCCCCCCCCCCCCGACCCTTCTTTCATCAAATAGCCAGTGGCAATAAAATGCTAATGACCCACACGGGTAGGTTTGTACTTTCGCCATTTACTACCCCTTCCCCCTACCCCACGGCTACACATGCCGCCGCCCACCCCAAATCTACCTTGTCCGTCGTGTTTAATTAACCCTACCTCGACTCGGCTTTTGACAAATCAATGTACATTCCTCCCCCCCCCCCCCCACTGAACTCTGCGCTACCTTCTTTTTGATCGGGCTCATAATGTATCTCCCACCCACCTCTACACTGGGCACCGTTTTTTTAACATAATATCAGTGACCAATGATTGGCTTTTTAGTAGATAAAAAAAGGATTATATCAACAAAGATTTTTTACTATCAACTCATAAATAATATAAACAAAAATTCAAATAATAATAGGGATTTAAAGAAAAATATTACAACTACTTAAATCTTTCTGACCAAAAGTTTCACGAGAACCTATACATTTCTTTTTAAAAAAAAATTGTCTAAACAACTTTTAATTTATGTGTACTAAACTTTAATACTATATATCCGATTCGCATCCTTCCACTAACAAAAACAATCAAAGATAGTATGTGTTTCAATAAAACCAAACATTCTCTAATATAACGTAAAAATCATCGGGTGTGGGTTACTCAGAGACTCATAACAACTCAGAGACACATAACAGCTCAGAGACACACAACAACTCACTATCACACAACTCAGAGATACAAAACAACTCACAATCACACAACTCAGAGACACACAGCAACTCACAGTCACACAATTCAGAATTACACAACAACTCACAATCACACAACTCAGAGATACATAACAACTCACAGTCACACAACCCAGAGATACACAACTCACAATCACACAACTCAGAGACACACAACAACTCACAACCACACAACTCGGAGACACACAACAACTCACCGTCACACAACTCAGAGATACACAACAACTCACAATTACACAACTCAGAGACACACAACAACTCAAAATCACACAACTCAGATGCACACAACTACTTACAGGCACACACCAGTTCAGAGGCACACAACAACACAGACGCATATAACAAACTACTGGCATATAAAAACCTAGATGCACACAACTAATCAGATTTAAACAACAACTCAGATGCATTGTAAAATTACTTAGTAGTATTAATATTGTGAAATGTTTGTAGCAATAATCTGTTATTGTTTTTTTTTTGTTGCCCATGAAAAAATAAATAAATTGTGTTGCCGCGTGGCTGACCAGGTTATAGTATAGACGGGGGCAAACTGTACGACATTACTAGGCTTCAGGCCCGTAGCGTGCGGGGGGCCTGGGGTCCGGGGCCCCTGCGTTTTTTCTGGCCCCCTCTGCTTATTTGTTCTACTTAGTAAAATGTATTACCTGGCCCCCCTGCTATTGCCTGGCCCCTGCTGTAGAAATTTCACGCTACGAGGCTGCTAGGCTTAGACCACATGTTAAGTTTACTGTATCTTAGAACTGTCAGAATCCTCTCCCCATCCTATTCAAGTGATTTTACGATCAAGGTGAACAGCTGAAACATAATTCGCTTATGATGTTGAGGTGACTTGAGGGGATTGTAATCATACTTTCTTATGATCGGCTAACTTTTTTCTAAAAATTTGTATCACATATGTAGATCAATTTAAGTGACAGATTCAATACGTGTTATAAGTTAATATGTTATGAGCATTGGAATATTCCAAACTCCACAATTGTGATAAAATCTATGAGTTTTATAATTTAAAATTTAACTTGGTATTAGCTTTAAAACATACAGTACATTATTAAATGTATACAGAGACGGAGTTGCTATGTTTTATTGGTCAGCTGATATAAGCTTTTTAATATCTATTGGTGTACTCTAGTAATTTAGTACTTGAAACAGTAAGTATTATAAATCACCATGATATTCGATTTTCAGTTTACCTCGCTCGAATCATTTTGTATAAGAATTGAATTTGCTATAAGCTATTTAACAGAACTCACTCAAGTATAGTAATACAATCAATATGTGTTATTAGCTGATCAGTGTCTAGGCTATTTGTTGCTCATGTGCAGTATTTTGCAATCGCCTTCTTTAAAAGAGAAACAAACTATTTATTAGCATTTAGTATTGATATTGTTCTATATATAAAGAGAAATATGTTTCCACCGATGCAATTATAAATCATTTCGACGTGTTAAAGAATATTTATTGTTGATTTCACTAATTGTGTAAGTGTTACTTATTATAAATGTTGTTTGCTGTAACAATTTGGCATTTTTGTTTAAGGAAATCTTTACCACAATAATCTTCTTAATGAAAAACAATCCATCATTTACCAAAGTATGTTTATTTTTTTTATAAACCTATTGTGTATACCCTACGAAGCGTGTAGAGAGGAAAGACGGTAGCAATGCATTGTGAGTGACGCAGGGTTGCCAGATTTAAAATGCAAATAAATGCCAAACGGACACCACTTCAAAGCCAAATTGAATTCCAAAAAGCCAAATTTAAACAAACGCAAAAAATCTGTTCAGTTTAAACTTTTCCATAATAAAATTAACAAGAATAAAAGTTTTTCATAAAAAAAAAAAATTCCAATAATAAAAAATGGTTTTAATTTATTTTATTTAAAAAAAAAAACGCATTAAAAATCAAGTTTTTACAAAATCAAATGTTTCATCAGCATTATCGGTGCCATCTACTGCCTTTTTAACCCATGGATACTGTTGTCCCCATTATGATTTGTATTTTCGGCCCGCTTCATACGTAGTTTTTCATTTAGGCATCTTACTTTTATTAAGTTCTATTCTATTATTTATTTTCTAATTGATTACAAAATTTATCAAAAATAAACTTGCTAACTTTTTTTTATATTAAATTCTGAATTAAGTCAAAAACAAAATGCAATACAACTTCGATTCGATAAACAAAATGAGAATGAAAGAAATACTTCCGCTTGTTGATTGGCGGCGATTGTGAAGTTACAAGTAAAAGCGTGCACATTATCCAAAGCGCATAATATTTAAGGGTCGGAAAAAAAAGCCAAATTAAAGCCAGAAAGCCAACCAATAATTTGACAGCCAAACGCTTTTTAAAAAAGCCAAATTTGACTTATTTGGCTTTCAAAAAGGCCAAATGGCAACCCTGGAGTGACGTACTGTCGGGTATCGCCACTGGTCGGCACGTTCTTTGAAGTTTAGCTCAGTGTTCATCCCCGTCCGCCTAGTCTTCCCCTCTCCCACATCTAAAAAAAGTGGTAACTGCGACCACTACTGAGCTTCTGATGGTATATTTCTGTCTTCCCACCTCATCGCACCCCCACCCGACCATTTTTTTAAAGCCCCCCCCCTCCTTTCTTCGCTCATTCTATTTAAAATGTTCTTTCTCATATTTTATATATGCAATATAGTCAATTAATTAATATTATTGACAATCAATATAAACAATAGTATTCACTAGAATTTTGTGTCTATTGAATTATTGTCCGTAAGTGAGGGAGGATGATGCTTATTTACATTTTAAATTGTTTTAATTTACAATGCCACGGCTGCTTACAGCCGCTTAGCTCCCTGCTAGCATTTCGAAAGAAATACACCATAATATTAATATGGATATTAATTTAATGTTTCTTGGGCGGTCCAGTAAATTTTTTTATAGATTTGTACCGGATCACAGCACAGGTTGGGGACCACTGTATTAAATAAGTACAGTGTAATATAAAAATTATTTATTTATTCAATACGATATAAACTTTACAAACTAATTTAGCTGCAATCTGATTATTAAAACATCTTTGAAATATAAAAGTAAAGTAACAGTTAAAAATGTATCCATAGATTTTATGCATGAATGTAGATCTATTAATTTGATTATATGAGCTCATCCAGAGTGTTAAGGTGATGTTCAGTCGAATGTTGAAGAACAAATCTGACCTCTGATTACCCCCCCCCCCTTTTCACTAACCCTCCTCTTCCCCCCCCACCCCGCCCTCCGCCGTTTTTCTTTTTTGCGAACAACACAGCGGGTAAAGAATTGGATACATGGTGAGAATTCACTACTGTGCGAAAGAAATGTTCTGGCGTTATACTTTTTGATCTTATTGGGCCATAAAAAAACGGTTGCCAGTTTGTCGGTGAAGGAAATTTGGCTGACTATAAATTAGTATAAAAGACACTTTAAAGCGAACATTTTGAAACTACCTTACTAAGTGATTCAATTTTCCGCCTTTATCGATTAAATAAGTGTTTCAAGTTTCCAGTTAAGAAAATCTACACTTTAGGTAAGTAGGCATTCATATACCTGTGCACTTTTTTAACGTATTAAAGCTTAGAATGTTTGACATTACTTTTTTACCTCAAAGAAGTTTCTTTAATTTTATTTTTTTTGTCTAATCTCCTATAGACAATTTTTCTCTCACCCCCCCTCCCCCGTCCTTCTACAATTGTTAACTTCCATGTATTAATCTCCAAACAAAGTATTTCTTCTTTACCCACTTCTTTTAATTACATGTCTTATTCTTCTTACTAGATAACATTATTTGATTACTGTTGCTCTGTTATATCTACTACTGATGTATATTATCTACTGTTGTTGTATTGGTTTGTACTGTTACTTTGTTGTATATTATGTTGTATATTATCTACTGTTTCTGTATTTTCATCTACTGTTGCAATATGGTGTCTACTGTTCATGTATTGTATCTACTGTAGTCGTATTATATCCATTGTTGCTGTATTGTCTCTATATTTTGTCTATAATATTTAATGGTGCTGTATGGTATCAACTGTTGCTGTATTGTATCTACTATTCTGTAATATATCTATTGTTGCTGTATTTTTTGTATCTACAGTTTCTGTATTGTATCTTGTACATACTGTTGCTGTATTGTATGTATTGCTGCTATATTGTACATTCGGTTTCCGTTATGTATCTAATGTTGCTGTTTTGTATCTACTTTTGCTATATTGTCTTTACCGCTGCTGTACTGTATCTATTTTGCTGTATTGTTTCTTATGTTGCTGTATAGTAAATTTGCTCTAAAGTATTTACTGTTTCTGTATTGTCTTGTATACCTATTGGTGAAGTATTGTATCAACTTAACCTGTAAAGTAACTTATGTTGCCATATTTTATCTACTGTTGCTGTATTTTTATCTACTGCTGCTGTACAGTATTGTATCTTGTACCAACTATTGCTGTATTGTATCTTATGTTTCTGTATAATATCTACTGTTTGGATTTTCAGATTTGTATTTATTAAATGTTGTGCCGTACCAGTGGTGTCACTATGGTTTGGTGTTGTCCCCCCCCCCCCCCCCAAAGACTTCCACCATGAGCAATGGTACATATTTCGAACGAATTTACCTGCACTAGACCTTAGAGAATATATTTTAAAATACCTAAAGTGATACAAACGGTAGTATTACTGACAGTATTTTAGAAAAAAAATATTACTTTCATTAAACTGTGAAACCCTGTGACTACATGCGTCCTTTTTTAGAACGTTCGCAAAATACTCAGGATTATTCGAAGCAGCTTTCAGATGTATTTATGTACCTAAGCTCTTTATAATCTGCATGGTGGCACCCTGTGCTACTGCTCTGCATGGTGGCACCATGTGATACTGCTCTGCATGGTGGCACCATGTGATACTGCTCTGCATGGTGGCACCATGTGATACTGCTCTGCATGGTGGCACCATGTGATACTGCTCTGCGTGGTGGCACCATGTGACACTGCTCTGCATGGTGGCACCATGTGATACTGCTCTGCACTGTTATAAATTTGACGAGTTTTTTTCTTCTATGAAGTTTAGAACTGTTTATTTTGTGTCAACCCCCCCCCCCCCCCATAATGTCTCTAGTGACGCCACTGTGCCATACTAAACATATATTTAGAAATCCATTTAAGCTTTCTGTTATATTGAAATATCTTTACATCAAAATAGGTGCTATAATATGTCTACCTGTCAGTCATGAGAAAAAAATGGTTGAGGCTGCTTTAATGAATCAAACAGTGGAACTTAAAGACCTCTTGAAAGGTTTGTTTTAATTTATGGAAAATTATATTATGTCCTAAACCTGTGTGTAATTTTATTACTTTTAAATTTTGAAATACACTTAAATATCTGACAAAAATATAATTTTGCATGTTCCAGGTTTCCGTGAAAATAGGTTATCAAAGAAGCTTTCGCCAACCCTTTTATCTATACAAAGGCAAGAAACGTTAATTATTTATGTTCAGCAAACCAAAAGATCTGATATGTGTAATACGCAACAAGTAGCTGTAACTCTATTGGGAGATAAATCCAAGACAGATACACACATAAATCAGCCAGAAGAAGACGTTATAACGCAGCCAGAGGAAAATATTCTGAAGAGAGAAGAAGACATCAAAATGTAAGGAAAAGGTTTAAGCATAAACAGTGTATATTTTTTTCCATCCAAGCTATTTTTTTTTAAAATTAAAAAGACCACATCTCCTTTAATTGCAGATAAATTCAGACATAGGACATCGACACTATATGCTCAAATTGATGTCCAAATTGAAAGGGGCAGTATTTTTTTCACACATGTGCAACAGTGAGGACATCAACAAACAGGTTTATCAGACTCCACTTGCCACGCAGCAAATTATTCACGTAGGTGGATGCTTACATAAGTTAGATACAGGTTAATAGCTGGTTTCTTAAGGTAAGTTAGACATTTTAATGTATACATTTTAGTGTATAGTTTTTGCATTTAATGACATTTTACTTTTATAATGAAAATTAATTATTTTATATATTATCAAAAGGTGTTCAATAATCCAGTTTTTACTCTCTACAGCTAGTACTACTGAATAAGCAAATAATGAACTGTCGAAAAATACATTAGCGGCTACTGAAATAACAAATAGTGAGCTTGAAAACTGCCATTTGATGGTCGATACAAACAAATCTCATACAAGTGAGTTTAAACTAGCTTCTAACTGATTAATTTAAACCTTTTAGAATTTATTCCAAATTGCATAACATCTTAATAATCTCTTTCATGAATATATTAACAGACAGGTTTGAGGCAATCATTGGCAGCCCTGTTCAGCAGTGTTTACAACAAGAAAAAAGGAATGGAAAAGAAAAAAAAGGTCAGTTTTTATATACATTTTGTAGCTGAAATTAGTGAACTATGAGTAATTAAATTATTTTTTAAATCACAATAGGGATAATGTATATTCACATTTAAAGCTTCAAATCTATAACTGCTCTACATATTTCCTGTAAACCGGAAAGAAGAAGAATCACAAATAGTATGAACTAATTTCAAAGCTATATTTGTAATAATCTACCAGGTGCAAAAGGTTCACTGTAGCCCCGTAGCGTGAAAATTCTACAGCAGGGGCCAGGCATTCCACAGCAGGGGTCAGGCCAATAGCAGGTGTGGCAGGAAATAAGTGCGACTATGTAGAGCAAACAAGCAGAGGGGGCCAGTTAAAACGCAGAGGGAGGGGCCGGCCCCCAGCCCCCCCGCACGCTACGGGCCTGTACACACTTGACTATTCGACTGAATGTCGTGGATTGGAGATCTGTTTAACTTAAAATAATTTTAGACTTTTTATAAGTATGCATTATTAAGTCACCCAAACCCCAAATCTAACAAGAACTCAATATACTAAAACACACTTTAAGTTTTTTTTAGTAAACACTAACTTTTAACATAATTTAAATTGTTAAATTTTGTCACAAAGAAAAAGGTTTAATATAATTGTTTGCAGTATCTTAAAAAATGTGTTTTATTTTTCAGGAAAAAGGAAATTCAGGAGTTTTTAAGAACACATAAGATACTTTCAGAGGTACCAGAAGTGCAGAAAAATACAAACCATTAAATCAAAAGTATTCAACGAGCGCCAAAAAATAAGACTATTGGAATAAAAAGAAACAATAATAAAATACATTTCTTTTTAGGCTAGACTCATTTTCATTATTAAAAAAACATTAATTTATTTCCATATTATATTTTTTTGCAAATAAATGAGTATGCTGCAAACCCTCACCTTTGTGATTGTTTATAATTTTTTTGTTTTTAAAAGTTTTTATTGTTAAGCGTAAAAGTTATAAAATGTGTTGACATGTAAACTCTCCACACATTGTGTAGACTTGATACCAAGTAATTGATTGGACAATCTGGACACTTGCCTTGGGCTCTAGCCACTACAAGTATTTTGAGATAAACTATCTCGACAGTTGGGGGAGGAGCCATGGGAGGGGCATCTGGAATAATGTAATTCAAATTTATCAGCGCTTCTCGCTCCATCCCAATTAATTCAACTTGCAACTTTTCCTATGATAGTTTACTAAAATAAGATGTCATAACAATAGAGACTTTCTTATATAAATTCATTGAATGATTAACCAATGCTAAATAAGGATTCCAAAGTTCAAAGGTCATTTTAGGTCAATCGTAAGTAAACTAATCCCTGATGGTCAAATGGGTGTATACATTGAAGGCTGCAAGTTTCTATTGGTACAATATAGACGAATAGGACCATACAGTATAGCTAAAGAAGTCTGTATAATGTGCTGACGTGAAATTATTATTAACAATCGTCACTGCAATTACATTATAAGTTATAGTGTAAGGTCTTAATAATTCATGTAGCTAAACATTATATGATATAGATGTTGCGTAATGTATGTAGGGATATAAATTACTTAATATGGTCTTTAATAAAGTTATCTTTCCACACTCGTAACATACGTCACGAACATAAGTGATATTTTGCACTTAACAAATCGTATATGTCGCCCAATGGACGATAAGACGTGAGACGTCAGTTAGGGGACATATATGTGTCCCCCAAAGTCGCAAATATATTAGATTTACAAAAAGTCATTAAAAAGTTTTTCAAACTTATTTTTTTTGGTTTTTTATGTTATATAAATAATGTTCTTATTTAACGTTCCTTGAAAGTAAAAAAAAATTCAATAATAGAATAAAAGTAGTCCGATACTTAAAACAAAGTGTACAATTAGTAACAAAAATGATTAAAACTAATATTAAATTAAGTTTTTTTAATTAAAAACAATATTTAAATAATTGCTTGAATGTCAATGAGTGCGTCTAGGGAAAAAAGTTAACAAAATATTTCAAAATAGCTGAGTTAAACGACGTTGAACAACGTGTCCCCCAAGAGACCAATTATATGGCGTGTGCTCCAAAGTGCGTTTGAAGGCGTGTCCCCCGAGTGGCACTAAAAACGTATATCTTTTAATATCAACTATTTTTTTAAAATTGAAACTATTATCGTAAAGTAGACATCAAATACGTTATGAAAAGTCTTTCAAAACTTATCATTGATAGGATATTAATATTTTAGAGCATTTTCTAAAATGTCCCCCAATGGTATCAAATCTGAGCCTGTCCCCCAAAGTTCGAAATGGAATATATATATATATATATATATATATATATATATATATATATATATATATATATTAGGGTGGCCCAAAATAACTTTTTGTCAAATTTTTTGGAGCATTTTGTTTTTTGTGTGCCCTTTGACTTCAAAACATCACAGAAAAAATGTCATGAATATATGACTTTAGTTAGTACTGCCTCACCGACACTTTAATTTTGAAATAATTTTGAAAGTGAGTATGTATATATAAAGCACACAGAAAATGTTAGAAGGTTCTGGATAGTTTTAGAAAAAATCTATACAATTCTAGAAAGTTATGGAAGGTTCTATGAAATCTCTAGAAGGTTCTAGAAGCTTCTATAAAATTGTAGAAATTTTTAGAAAGTTCCGGAAAATTCTAGAAATCTCTAGAAGTTTTGATTTTCATATAAATAGCCAGCTTCACCAGTGTATTTCAATTTGTTTGTAAAAATCACGTGTTCTAAGATCAAATGTTGCGGCTATATAAATATTAATTTAGTTATGACTACTATGTCAAAAAGTGTTGTTCATTTAACTGGCACAGAAGTTGAAACAACTCCTGTTATTGAGCTAGGTACTTCCTCTAATTGAGTCTACTGGACATTGGTATGTTTACAAACACAGCCGTTTTGGCAGTTAGTTGATACTATTTTTTCATGAACTGTTTATTTGCTTGTATACTGTCCAGTTGACATGCCAATGTTTATTGAGCTAGGTACTTCCCCTAATTGAGCCTATTGGCCAATGGTATGTTTACAAATACAGCCGTCTGTTTTACATTCGGTAGAATCTTTTATGAGGACATACTAAAGTCCATTGAGCTAGGTACTTCCCCTAATTGAGCATACTGGCCAATGGTATGTTTACAAATACAACCGTCTTCAATAAGACATTTGGTGGTAGTACAACTGGACCGGGTAAGCTGCTATTCAAGCGCTTTAAGACGTTTTGGCCAAACAAAAGACAGACAGAATTTAGTATATGCCACGATGTTTGACTGGAGTGAAATCTCAAGCCATTAAAAGAAGAAATCATCACATTTTGTGCAAATATCCTACAAATGAAAGACAACTCAAGATATTTGCCACGTGAGGATTGTAAAGAACTTCTGACTCTGAATCTTATTATCCTGTGAGGAAATCCCCCCCCCCTCCAGTCAATATGAGCACACCTGGATCGAGATAAGAAATAACACACATTCAGGCCTTGTGTTTGAATCGATTCTGAAATCTGCCCCACCCTTTAAACTCGGGACTAGTATGTTGTCTGTTTTAAAATTTATGGCCCTGAGGGAGATAACATAGTGAAACCACCTAACGCCCCCCCCCCACTATTCCCTCCCTTGTGTCTAGCGGTAAAGATAAGAGAATATTGATTTGATGTATTGTTATGTAATAATCATAGCTGCACGACTAAAGCCTTTAAAAAGTAAACATTGAATGAAGAAACGAAAAGATAAATTTTCCTAGAAACTGTCGCGTGTGTTTGAGGGTTGGAACTGAGAGTTGCTGCCTGCCAGATCAATAGCTCCGAATTTGATTCACAGTAGCGGTAAAATTCATATTGGTCAATGCTCGGAGTTGGTAAATAAAGGGGAAGTAACGCTCAAGATTTGATTGCAAACTGCTAATGTGACGTCATGATTTTGTTGTGATAAAATTGTGCCACTTGTCCAATAAAAAAGTCATTTATTGATCACGTTTATGGTCTGATTGGTCAACTATTGAAATGATCTATACATCGATCAAGTGTATCATCTCATATTGATTAATTAAAAGCGTGGTTACCAGAAATAAATGAAACAATTTATAAACATTGGTGCTTGCGCTGGTTTTAGTCAACATAATTTCTATTAATATTTGTATTGTAGGTACAAGCATAAATAAGAAATATAATGACGGTTAGAACGCATTTATGTTAGCAACTCTATATGGACATACTGAGATAGTTAAGATACTAATTAAATAAGAAGCCAAAATGAATGACGTAAAAAATGACGGTTGAAATGCGCTTATGTTAGCATCTCAATGGTGACATACTGAGATAGTTGATATACTGATTAAATCAGGTGCAATCATAAATATGACAGTTATTGACGGTTGCAACGCGCTTATATTAGTATCTCTATATGGACATACTGAGATAGTTGAGATACTGATTAATTTTGGCGCTAACATATATGAGAAAACTTACGATGGATGGAGCGTTCTTATGCTAGCCACCAGAAATGGACATACTGAAACTGCTCGGGCTCTTAAAGAATATAACTGAAAAATCGACGAGGAGAACAATGAAGCTAACACAGATTCAAATGAAAAAACAAATTACATTCAGGAGACATTATTGCTAGCTAGTCTAAAAAGAGATAAAGAGATAATTTTGTTACTCAATGCAGTACTGTTGGATATAACAGGTTCTACTGCATTAATGTTACATTCTCTAAGTGATGATGTTAAATTTGTTAAAGTTCTAATTGAATCTGGTGTAGATGTCAATGAAAAGGACAAAATTGGTTGTACAGCACTAATGTCAGCTTCGTATCACGGACACATAGAGACAGTTAAGTTACTTATAGAACATGGTGCGAGAATAGAAGATAAAAATATAGAAGGTTACAACTCTTTAATGATTGCTTCAAATTATGGACATACTTGTTAAATCTGGAGCTAAAGTTAATGACAAAGAAAACAACGGAGAAAGTTCTTTGAAAGATTCTTCCAAAATAGGACATGTAGAAATAGTTAAACTACTTATTGAATTCGGTGCAGATGTCAATGATAATGAAAATAACAAATGGACTGCTCTAATGATAGCTGCTAAACATGGTCATCGAGAGGTTGCTAAAATACTTATTGAAGCTGGTGATAATGTAGATTATAAAACATGAAACGGCTGGACGGCACTAATGTTAGCTTCTGAAAATGGACATATAAATATTGTCAAGTTACTTATTGAAAATGGTGCTGACATTTACGAGATAGGGGAAAACAGCCGTAATGCACTAATGGTAGCTTCTAAAAATGGACATACAGAGATAGTGAAGTTACTTATTGACCCCGGAGTCGAAGTAAATTTAAGTAATGGCGTGTAGAAATGGTCACATTGAGGTAGTGGAGTACCTCATAGAAATGGGTTCGCCATTAGATGAAAGGAATAAAGATGGCCATACAGCACTCATGTTAGCTATTCACAATGGTCAAAGTTAAATATCCAAATTACTTATAGAAAAAGGTGCATCACTAACAGAGATTGACAAAGATGGCTCTACGGCACTCTCAATAGCTTGCCTAACTGAACAACAATTAACAGTAAACTTCATTAAGAGTACTGGAGCTAAATCAGTAAGAAAAATCTCACAGTCACCAACTGTGTAAGTATTAATTTTCTTTTAAACACATTTCGCTAAATTTATTTTTAAATGATTAATTTTTATTAAATTTTAACTTTTTACAGACACAATTTTTATTTCTTTTTATAAAATTTCGTTTTTTTTTCCTCCAGACCTATAACTAACTTGAATATAACTAGCCCCATTGAACAGATTCAATTTGTCAGTCATACCATTAATAAAGTTATCAATGTTCGCAAATCACAAAACACAGTCATCAATTGACAATTGTTTGTTCTCAAGACACTACGATGAACAAAACAAGTCATACATTTAGTCCAATAAATGTGTACACAATATTAACTGCTCTCTCTCTCTCTCTCTCTCTCTCTCTCTCACTCTCTCTCTCTCTCTCTCTCTCGCTCTCTCTCTCTCTCTACTCTCTTAGAGCTCGTCAAATATGTGCCCCTTAACATCAGAGAACTTCCATAAACGCCTAAAGTAAGCAAGCTACCCGACAGGTCCACCCTGTGGTCCGCCAGCCTGGGGCACTCAAATAACACAAGTTTCCTCAACCTCTCTGCAGTGGCGACAGAGTGAATCGACATTAGGCCTCAACCTTCCAAAGTACGCATCTATAAGACGATTTCCATAGCGAAAATAAGCAACTAGTGTTTGCTCGATCCTCCTGATCCTCTACCACAAGTCAGTCTTGGACGGCCACTCCATCTGAATGTGGGCATTTCTGCTAAGCATCCCTTTGTCCCAACTCGAGAACCACCGAGCTTGCTCAAAAAGCCTCTAATCTTGGCACACGCATCCTCACGTGAGCTCTTGTCTGCACCCACGGATAAAAATAGATGTGTTACAACTTAATTCACAGTCTAAAAATAAATTTATTTAAAAATGTAGAAATAAAAAAAAATCACAAAAATGTGGAAATTCAAAAGATCGCTCAGACACAACGAGGGGAAAAAACTGAGCTCTGATTAAAGCAGGATATTTGTGTAGTTATGTCCCTTGGATAATTTTAAACCACTTTAAAAAAAAATAAAAAAAAAAATTTAAAAAAAAAAGATATTTTATACTAGACAATGAAAAACTTAAATTCTGAAACCGTAAATAAAGATCAATTGATAAAATAACATTCTTATTATTTTATAAATTAACCACGGGATGATTATATTCATCATTTCTGAGATTTTTTCGGGAATTCCCGCTATTACTTTACGTAGATGAGGCGACTGCCAACAAACAGCACCAATTAAGTAAGTATGTTTAGTTAAATCTGAGATTTATTGGAGCTATTATAATTGAAACCAGAATCACTTTATTTAGACATATTGTATACTCCTCCCCATCCCCCCTACCCCTTTTTGTAGTAAATCTCCACAGTTTGGTCACTTTGTATTTTCATCACCACGTCACCACGTCACCATGATGTACTCATCATCAGGCGATGTAGTTCATTGTAATTTTCTTGATTCAGTCTTAAATATGCAGTAATACTAGCTTTTGCTGTAGTTTATATTTTGGTTGCATTACATAAACCTAAACATAGCGCATTTATAGTTCAAAGTGCATATTGTGAATATTATCATAACCTAACATTGATTAAAGTGATACATATAAACTCGTGTATACGTGAACATTGTGTATGTCACTCTGCCTAAAGTCATACACAGAATTAGGGAGCGACCGATAGTCGGATTGGTATCGGACCGATATTGGCACTATCTGTTAATATCGGATCGGCCGATATTTGTAGGGAGCGCAATGGCGTCACTAGGGGGGTGGGGGGGGGGGTGCGGACCGCATAGGGTGACACCCTCACAAGGGGTGACACCAAAAATGCAAAATATCTAGTTTTAGACCTATACTCTTATTTTTTAATTTAAAATAATTCAAAGCCGTATTTAATTTTTAAAAATGTATAAAAACATCTCCGATTATTAACAGACACTGCGTACTTTTTATTATTAATTATTTTAATGAAATTATTGGTATACTTGCACTGACCTATAGATATCAATTACTTATTCTTCTATTGTCGTTGTAAATTTATTTATAAATTTTGCTAAGAATGATGTATGTCTATGGGGTGTCATGAGAGGGGTGACACCATGAGTTACCGCACTGGGTGACACCAACCCTAGTGACGCCACTGAGGGAGCGACCGATAATCGGACCGATATTGGCACTATGGTTTAACTATCGGACCGATATTGGCACTATGGTTTAACTATCGGACCGATATTGGCACTATGGGTTTCGTTAACTATCGGACCGGCCGTTTTTTTTTTGGCTGCCGATACATTGTTTTTTTTTTTTTTTTTTACAAATCTAGCAACTTTAAACTGGTTTTGGTTTACAGAGTTAAAGTTTACTTACAGACTTCCAGTTAACTGTTCACCTGAGTGAAGTGATTTACTGATATAATTAAGTGTTTTTAATTTTTCAAATTTTTTAAAAATCTGCTACAAGTAAATTCAGTAAAATTTACAAAGATTAACGAAGAAAATTATTTTAATTTCATCACAACTTTCACAGATTAGCGAAGTTTACAACTTTATCTTAATTTTCTGTTTGTGTAAAGTAAAAAGTAAAAACAACAAATTGTTTGTTATAAGTTTAATTCTAAACAAAAAACATGCAGATTTCTGAGATGATGCAGGCATGGTTTGTGTTTCTGACTTCGGTCTTCTGGGCTGTCTTTTCAAATCTTTTGTTCTTCTAATCTTCTTCATCTGCAAGACACCCTTTCATTAATAGCAAAATATTGGTATCGGTATCGGCAAAAATGCTGGGGGGAAATATCGGTATCGGACTATCCCTACACGGTGAGAAAAGCGAGCGCGTTCGTCGTAACTAATTTCGTAAAGTTCTTTTTTAAAAGTCGATCTAATATAAAAAATGAAATTATGCTAATTTCTATACAAATCAAGTTATAATAAGCTATCACATTATTTCATATTTTTAAATAAATACTGCATTGATTTATTTTTAAGTTATAAAATCTCCTATATACATGTATATAATTCTCTTCGTCGTCCAACCATGCGAGACATCACGTAGCAAGACACAAGTCTATATACATGTGTAGGAGAAGTACTGTGGATTTTGTGGCCGCGCAGGACGCCAAACTAGGTAGGGCGCCAAACTAGGTAGGGCGTCGAAAGAGCGCTTTTAAATGTTTGTTAACTTTTCAGACTTATAGAAGGACACCTAAAAGTGTAACCCACACTTGGCGCCATATTGGCGAGCTGCATCTCTCTAGCAGTCAGGGTTGTTAACAATACTCTTTAAATGTATTGTCAATACCAATACCAATACTTCATGAAAAGAGTATCTCCACTACCAATACAAATACTAAAGTAAACATGTATTGCCAAAATCGATACCAAAATATTTTTTGAGAACAGAAAAATATTATTATTTAAAGTATAAAGAGTGCAAGTTTTTCAAGTTTTTATATAACTGGCAGATCGATCAAAAAAAGAAATAAAGTTTTCTGTCGTTCATTGAAACATTGAACAAATAGTTGATAGAAAGAAAGTAAATGAATGAAAGAATAGAAGAATAACATTTATAGATATCGGCATGCAAAGCCAATACTTCAAAAAAAAATTAAAATTTAATTTTTCCTTCAACTCGCCAACCGTGGTTGTATTTGTAAGGGGGTGAGTGGTATTAATAATAGATGGGTTGATAGCTATGATTACTAGTAGTGATTGAATGTATGTAAATTACTTTTAAAACAAGGTATTAAATTCGCTATTGTTTTTCTGCTAAAAATAATCTGAATTGTATGAACAGTACAAATGTGATATTTTGATTTTTATTCAAAACTGATAAACATACAAATAGTGGGGTTATTCTATCGGGTTTATGAATTATAAATGTTTTGTTCATTTTGAATATTTTAAGATACAAAGTAATTTTTTTGTTAGAGTCTTTTACAATTCATTCTTAAAATACAAATAGAAAAGTATTGGTATCGAGTATCGAAAATTTTTCGTTTCAAATGTATCGGCGATCAATACTTAATACAAAAAGGATTAGCAATACAGCAACCAATACTGAAAAAGTATCGCCGATACTATATTGGCCAATACCAATACTTCGATTCTAAGACCATGATAGCTGTATCCGACTACACGACGCTGCTGCTCAATCTGTCTATGTAAAGTGAGTAAAATATAGCAATAGTTACAGGGCGTTGTCAGTTCGACCCTCCACTTCATTTATACATCACTTCCTCCCAGGACCCTCTCCCTCAGCTTCCAACATTAACTTCGTCTTTTTAACTATCATTTTAAAAAATACATAATCTTGCGATTCAGGTATGTTTACTATTTCTGTATATTTTAGTCTATGTTTATGTAAAATGTACCAATGCTTAGATAAGAGACATAAATAAATTACATTGTAATGTAGTTGTTGGGAGTCCACGCGTTACAAACAGTATCATCGTCGGAATGCGGGTAAAGAGTGTTTTAGTATTAACATAAAATAAATTACAGAAAGATTCAAATTGAGAAGCCCTGGCCTTGGGAATATTAGATTGAATGCTTTTGGTATTATATTATACCTCTTTGATCACAGCTTTCATCTGTACACAGCCGTTAAATGTATTGGAACTAGCTGTGCCAATGGAAACTAGCTGTCCCCGTTGAAACGAGTTCTACCCATTGAAAGAAACTACGCATTGAAACTAGCTATGCCGTTGAGACTAGCTGTATCCGCTGAGACTAGCTGTATCCGCTGAGACTAGCCATGGAAACCTTTGCAACAACTGTCATTTATAAGCAATATTAATTATATAATAGCTTCGATTCCTCAACAGTATGCGATGTTTTCGTACAGATTATTTGAACAACTTACATTACTTAAATTATTTTTTATTCAGAAATGTCCTAAGTAGTACACACACACACACGCACGCCCGCAGGTAGGAAAGCACACATGCACGCAAACACACACACACACACACACACACACACACAGTTGGTATTTTATTATTACTTTTGATCTACCCTGAGTTTCTAAAATTTTCATTAAAATGCTGATGGACTTTGAAATAACATTATTTACAAAAATTCTACAAATGGAAAAACGTGTAAGTTTTGTAATGCACCTTCTTTCATCCCCACTACAACTGGGGTTGTAATGGCCATGGAGGCACCACGGAGGACATGGGGAGTCACTGGCTCAATCGCCAGTCAAGACCTATAAATATTTAAAGTCACGGTTAAAGTCCCGTGGTGCCTCCCTAACGACTGGTATATCGGCTTTGGTGGACATAAAAGAAGGGCAACATTAAAACAGTCCCATTAGAGGTTAACTGTATCATTTTATTTTATCTATCATTTTACTTAACACAAAAAAGGTTAATTTTTTTTTCTTTATTTTAATAATGTTGTTAGCTTGTTCTTTTCTATTTAATTCAAACAACGAGTTGGTGTAAGTAAACATTGTGACGATGAAGACAAAATTAAGTTTATTAGAAAACAATAATTAAAAAAAAAAACATTTTGTTATTGTCGTTGCATACAGAATTTTCCGAATTAGCCAATATCCGTTTTACTTCGATTTAATTATCAAAATGTGTGTTTAAAAATAATTTCGGACTGTAGTACATTCTTTGATTATTTAACTCATTAAAATGTCTCATTGTGTTTTGTTTTTAGTGAGATCGAGATGACGTTAAAGTTCCAAAAGGAAACATGGTTAAAGAAATCTTCTTGTGATAAAATTTACACACTTGTGGAGTCAGTAAAATGACCAAGTAAATTTGACGCACATATTAAAGACAATGACGCTGGTTGGCTGAAAAGAGTTACTGTTTGCTTCTGAATATTGATTGGAGAGAAAATTAAAAATACTTCTTCAACATGGTGTACACTTAAATTATACATCTTTTGGCTGTGGTAATTGACAATGATAAATTACTAAAGTGGACTTAGCAAGAAAGTTTATTAACTTATTGAAACTGGAGCAAAGATAGACAATCACACAGTAAATGTTTCATTTTTTTAAGGTCGGCATAAAAAAATAGCAAAAATTGACAAGGAAAGACCAAACGATTACATCACATAATGATCGCCTCTTGGTCGATATATTCTGGAGCGAAAATAAAATAAGGATATGACTAGTTATTAAAAGGTTCGAATCTCAAAACGGTCAACGTGGAGGAAGAGTTAAAGAACTCAACTAATGCTGGTTTCTAAAAATATGAGATAGAAAAAAAAAGGGTACAAGACATTTACCTAAGGGTTTAAAAAATGGACACATCGAAACCGTTAGAATACTAATTGAATATGGTGGACACATAAATGTGAAAAACTAAAACTGAAGATTACACTAATGATAAACTCTCACAATGGATATGGTACTGGATCCAGTTCTCAAAAAAGATGAGAAAGATAATAAAGAATACACATCACTATTGTTAGCATCGGAAAAAGGACATACTGAGACAGTTAAGATACTGAATGAATTAGGAGCGAAAATAGATGAGAAAAATATTAAGGGTTATACATCACTAATGAAAGCATCTCTCAACGGACATACTGAGACAGTTAAGACACTGATTGAATTAGGAGCGAAAATAGAAGAGAAAAATATTAAGGGTTATACATCACTATTGTTAGCCGCTTACTTTGGACATACTGAGACATGTAAGGTACTGATTAAATCAGGAGCAAAAAAAGAAGAGAAAAATTATGATAGTTTTACGTCACTTATGTTAGCATCTCAAAATGGACATACTGAGACAGTTAAGATACTGATTGACTCAGACGCGAATATAGAAGAGAAAACTATTAGGGGTAATACGTCGCTAATGATTGCATCTCTAAATGGACATACTGAGACAGTTAAAATACTGATTAAATCAGGAGCAAAAATAGCTAACAAAAATAATGATGGCTTTCCGTCACTAATGAAAGCATCTCAAAATGGACATATTGAGATCGTTAAGATACTAATTGAATCAGGAGCGAATATAGAAGAGAAAAATAATGATGGTTTTACGTCGCTAATGATAGCATCTCAAAATGGACATACTGAGACAGTTAAGATATTGATTGACTCAGACGCGAATATAGAAGAGAAAAATAATGATGGTTTTACGTCGCTAATGATAGCATCTCAAAATGGACATACTGAGACAGTTAAGATATTGATTGACTCAGACGCGAATATAGAACAGAAAAATAATGATGGTTTTACGTCGCTAATGATAGCATCTCAAAACGGACATACTGAGACAGTTAAGATATTGATTAAATCAGGAGCGAAAATAGAAGAAAAAACTATTGAAGGTTTAACGTCACTAATGATAGCATCTTACTTTGGACATACTGAGACATGTAAGGTACTGATTAAATCAGGAGCAAAAATAGAAGAGAAAAATTATGATAGTTTTACGTCACTTATGTTAGCATCTCAAAATGGACATACTGAGACAGTTAAGATACTGATTGAATCAGGAGCGAAAATAGATGAGAAAAATAATGATGGTTTTACATCACTAGTGTTAGCATATCAAAATAGACATACTGAGACAGTTAAGACACTGATTGAATCAGGAGCGAAAATAGATGAGAAAAATAATGATGGTTTTACATCACTAATGAAAGCTTCTCAAAACGGACATACTGAGAGAGTTAAAATACTGGTTGAAATAGGAGCGAAAATAGAAGAGAAAGATATTAACGGTTATACATCATTAATTTTAGCATCTCTCAATGGACATACTGAGACAGTTAAGATACTGATAAAATCAGGAGCAAAAGTAGATGAGAAAACCAAAAACGGTTTAACGTCAATAATGATAGCATCTTACTTTGGAC
The DNA here is from genome assembly GCA_021962125.1 of Bulinus truncatus. NCBI lineage: Eukaryota > Metazoa > Mollusca > Gastropoda > Planorbidae > Bulinus > Bulinus truncatus. The sequence continues at coordinate 129,546 of JAGDYQ010000008.1, forward strand.
ATACTGAGACATGTAAGGTACTGATTAAATCAGGAGCAAAAATAGAAGAGACAAATTATGATAGTTTTACGCCGCTAATGATAGCATCTCAAAATGGACATACTGAGACAGTTAAGATACTGATTGACTCAGACGCGAATATAGAACAGAAAAATAATGATGGTTTTACGTCGCTAATGATAGCATCTCAAAATGGACATACTGAGACAGTTAAGATACTGATTAAATTAGGAGCGAATATAGAAGAGAAAAATAATGATGATTTTACGTCACTTATGTTAGCATCTCAAAATAGACATACTGAGATCGTTAAGATACTAATTAAATCAGGAGCGAAAATAGAGGAGAAAAATATTGATGGTTTTACATCACTAATGAAAGCTTCTCAAAACGGACATACTGAGCGAGTTAAAATACTGATTGAATTAGGAGCGAAAATAGAAGAGAAAAATATTGAGGGTTATACATCACTAATGTTAGCATCTAAAAATGGACATACTGAGACAGTTAAGATACTGATTGAATCAGGAGCGAAAATAGATAACAAAAATGATGATGATTTTACGTCACTTATGTTAGCATATAAAAATAGACATACTGAGATCGTTAAGATACTAATTAAATCAGGAGCGAAAATAGAGGAGAAAAATATTGATGGTTTTACATCACTAATGAAAGCTTCTCAAAACGGACATACTGAGCGAGTTAAAATACTGATTGAATTAGGAGCGAAAATAGAAGAGAAAAATATTGAGGGTAATACATCACTAATTTTAGCATCTAAAAATGGACATACTGAGACAGTTAAGATACTAATTAAATTAGGAGCGAATATAGAAGAGAAAAATAATGATGATTTTACGTCACTAATGTTAGCATCTCAAAACGGACATACTGAGACAGTTAAGGTACTTCTTAAATTAGAAACGAAAAAAGATAAGAAAAATAATGACGTTTTTAATGCGCTTAAGTTTTTTAAGTATGTTTCTGAATTTAAGAATCTGATTGATTCTAACACAGAAATAAATTTTAAAACAAATGATGTTCGGAGAGCGTTATTGCTAGCTACTGGAAACGGACATACTGAGACAGTTCGGGCACTTATAGAATATCAAATGAAAATGGACGAGAAGGACAATGAAGCCAACACAAATTCAAATAACATAACACAATACATCCAGACGGCATTATTGCTAGCTATCCGAAAAAGACATAAGGAGATAATTTTGTTACTTAATGAAGCACTTGTAGATACAACGGGTTCTACTGCATTAATGTTAGATTCTCTAAGTGGAAAAGTTGAAATTTTTAAATTTCTTATTGAATCTGGTGTAGATGTCAATGAAAAGGACAACATTGGTTGTACAGCACTAATGTTGGCTTCGTATTACGGACACACAAATACAGTTAAATTACTTATAGAATCTGGTGCGAGAATAGAGGATAAAAATATAAACGGTATCAACTCTTTAATGATTGCTTCACATTATGGAAAAACAGAGACAGTGAAGATACTTGTTAAATCTGGAGCTAACGTTAATGTCAAAGGAAATAACGGAGAAAGTTCTCTTAAATTCGCTTCCTTAATGGGGCATGTAGAAATAGTCAAACTACTTATTGAATTCGGTGCAGATGTGAATGATAGTGACAATAACGGCTGGACTGCACTAATGGTAGCTGCTAAACATGGTCATAGTGAGGTAGTTAAGTACCTGATAGAAAAGCGTTCGCAATTAAATGAAACGAATAAAGATGGTGAGACAGCACTCATGTTAGCGATTCGCAATGTTCAAAGTGAAATATCCAAATTGCTAATAGAAAAAGGTGCATCGCTAACCGAAGTTGACAAAGGTGGCTTTACGGCACTTGCAATAGCCATTCAAACGAGACAACATTCAACAGAAAACTTGATTAAAGAAACTTATAATACAAGTTTAAGATATGTGTCACAGCCATCCATTGTGTAAGTATTAGCTTTCTTTCAATACTTCCTGCTAAATTTAAATAACTAATGTTTGTCAAACTTTAACTTTTCATAGTTACAGCTAATACAATTTTAATGTGTTTTAATTACATTTCTTTCTTTATTTTCTCCAGGCATATTAATAACCTCACTCTAACTGGCTCCATTGAAGCTGTCAATGTGGTCCACTGTAATAACTTAATCATTGGATAGATGTTTGTTTGCAAGACAGAGTAAGATGAACATAACACGTCATAAATTTAGTTTAGTAAATACGTACACTATTGTACACACAATAAAGCGCTCATTAATATAGTAAACAAAAAAGAACAAGTTACTACAAAATATGGTCTAAAACATTAACTATAATTTTAAACAATTCCAGTTTTCATTTCTTAAAAAAACGGGATTCCGTGTTGTTTACAAAAAGCTCAAACTCAATGGAAGTTTCAAACGATTTGACAAAAAAGACCCATCTCTCTCTCTCTCTCCTCCCCCCCCCCCCCCGAGACAAGCAAGCTACCCGAATGGTCTACCCAGTGGTCCGCCAGCCCGGGGCACACAAATAACACAAGTTTCCTCAACCTCTCTACAGTGGCGACAGAGGGAATCGACACTGGGCCTCAACCACCCAAAGTACCCATCTATAGGACAGTGTCCAGTGCGAAACTCGATTCTCTTGAGCCCCTACCACAAGTCAGTCTCGGACGGCCACTCAATCTGTCTGGAAATTTTTGCCCATCACCCGTTCGTCCCAACTCGAGAACCAACGACTTCGCTCGAAGTTTCCGATCTTGGTACGCGCATACTCAAGTGAGCTCTTGTCTGCACCAACGGATTGCACTAAGCCATTGAACGACTTAACTATTAGCTACTACCAGCTCACACGTTGACGTTCTAACCGGCCATGTACTCACAATGTGCTAATCTAATGCTAAAATTAACATTCTTCCTTCATGGTGATATGTACACTACACCCTGGGACAACATGGTATGCACACTATACTTGGTGCCCCACAATATGCACACTACACCCTAAGGGCAACATGGTATGCACACTACACTTGGTGAACCACAATATGCACACCACACCCTGAGGCAACATGGTTTGCACACTACACTTGGTACACCATAATATCCACACTACACCCTGAGGGCAACATAGTTTGCACACTACACTTGGTGCACCATAATATGCACACTACACTTGGTGCACCATAATATGTACACTACACTTGGTGCACCACAATATGCACACTACACCTTGAGGCAACATGGTATGCATACTACACTTGGTGCACCACAATATGCACATTACACCCAGAGGCAACATGTTATGCACACTACACTTGGTGCACCACAATATGCACACTACACCCTGAGGCAACATGGTATGCACACTACACTTGGTGCACCATAATATGCACACTACACTTGGTGCACCATAATATGTACACTACACTTGGTGCACCACAATATGCACACTACACCTTGAGGCAACATGGTATGCATACTACACTTGGTGCACCACAATATGCACATTACACCCAGAGGCAACATGTTATGCACACTACACTTGGTGCACCACAATATGCACACTACACCCTGAGGGCAACATAGTTTGCACATTACACTTGGTGCACCATAATATGCACACTACACTTGGTGCACCATAATATGCACACTACACTTGGTGCACCACAATATGCACACTACACCTTGAGGCAACATGGTATGCATACTACACTTGGTGCACCACAATATGCACATTACACCCAGAGGCAACATGTTATGCACACTACACTTGGTGCACCACAATATGCACACTACACCCTAAGGGCAACATGGTATGCACACTAGGGTGATAACAATTTTCATTATTTTTCGTAACCAACATGAAACCCCTTACATTCGAGGAACAATTGTATGTAAATGACAGTAGCAACATTATTTTTTTTTAAATTGAAAAAAAGTTCCCCCACCTTTTCATTTTTGTTTTCACATATCGCGCAGTTTGACTATCAGTTTCAATTTCACACTGAATTTTTACATGACTTTCTAGACAGCTTTTAAGCACATTCCAGTCAGTTTTTCTATTTGTTTATAAACAAGGCATCTACCCTCATCTTCTAAACAGAATAGGGATCCAAGAATTCCATCTGTTGAAAAGCTAATCAATCTCACATGGATGCCCACAAACCGTCAAATTCTTGGAAACTTCACTTTTCTGTTCAATAGCCAGAAACGGCGACTGGATCGAATCAAAATTATTATTACGGATATAGAATTGCTCTTGAGGGAAATTCTAGACTTTCCACTATTATCCAGCGCACTAATCAGAAAGAAACTCAATTGTCTGTTTGATTTATATGGCAAAAACAAAAAGAAACTGTCTGATAAATTTACTCCAACACTTTCTGAGTTATTTGATGTCACCAACGTTAATGGAAAATGGAAAAGCAAGGAGGATAAAGAGCTCTACCAGAGGCAAGTTAAAAGTGGAGGAAAGATTGGTTATTCAATGGTCAAACAAGCCCAAGAATCAATCCACCCAAGAAAACGAATCCGACTATCCAAAACTCAATCTCAAGCCAGCTCTTCTCAATCGCAAACTACACAAACACATACAACTGTCTAACAGCCTACACAAACACATACAACTGTCTCACAACCTACACAAACACATACAACTGTCTCACAACCTACACAAACACAAACAAATGTCTCAGAATCTTCGGATTCTGAAACCTCTGCTTCTTCACCCGACTCGACAAACTATTCTTTCACGTCATCTTCTGAATGCAAACCGAAATACCAAAGAGTAAGCAATACAACAGTGGGTTTGCTAGTACTGAAAAGCAACATTTCTACACAAAGCATATGACGTTCTTGCAAACATTGCTGAACAGGATCATGATGTGTCGGTTCCAAGTCAGGCGGGTGTTTGGAAACGAGTAATCTCTGAAGAACGGAAAATGAAAACCAAAAATGTTCAAAAACTTCAAAGCAAAGATCCCTATTGTCTCCAGTTTGATGGTAAAAGAGTGCAAGGGGAAGAGTATCAAGTAGTTATACTGAAAATATGACAACCTAAAATAAAACCCGGTACTCTTAAATGTGATGTCTTGAGCAAGGGCTTTCAGAAGCCACAATATATTGACTGTCAGCACCATGTACTCAACCTCCTTCTGAAACATGTCATGAATTTTCTTATTCAAGAACCAACGAGCAAACAAGAACTCAACTATTCCTTCATTGGCAAATTAACGCAAAACTATGATATTCTTCAGGCTGATTACCACCTCATTGTGACAGATGATGTTAGCACAGACGAGAACCCTGGATGGCGAGATGATTTCAAGTTCTTTTTATGAATTATGTCAGGCATATCGTCATTACAAAACAACTTCACGTTGGCCTCGCATCAGCTGGAAGAAACTACCAAATTTACACTAGGCAAGATGGAACTCACATGCGATATATACTATTATAGCATTATTTCTGATACCAGAGTGGCGCAAACATCCTCGCTCCTGCTTGCAACTTCATCTGGTATGAATGGGCAAATGCTTGATTCAATGTGCAACACTGCAATAAAGCGTCCTTCAATGAACTGTTTACCTCAATCATCAGGATAAAATGCAAAAACGTGCTGTAAAACTGATGGAGGAACTTCATGCGAAATCGAGAAAACTTGAATTTTTGAATCTGAAGTTCATATGAACAATATGTTTTACACATTTCTTGTACATTCTGTACGTATTACTAACTGTTCTGCATCTTATTTGTTACTAAAAGTTGATTAGTTATTATCATTACTCTTTTGAATTAAGCTAAAAAAAATCTTGTCCTTTTTTTTGAAAAAAAAATATTTTTTCAATTTTTTCTTCCGAAAAAAGGGGGAGGTGGGGGAACTTTTTAAAAAAAAATCAAAAATACAATTGATATTCTTAAATTACACATAAAAGTTCCTCGATTGCAAGTGGTTTCATAAAAATATCTTTTTGTTATCACCCTAATGCACACTATACTTGGTGCACCAAAATATGCACACTACACCCTAAGGGCAACATGGTATGTACAGGCCCTGGCACACAATCTATGACAGACATAACACATCATGTTACTAAAAGAAATATTGGACAATTGACTTCAGACAATAACTTTTCCCAAATTATGTGAGCTACATCGTTACGAATATTTTTTGTAATACTTGTTTTCTATTTATTTATTTTTTATTTTCATTCAATTTAAAAAGAGTGTAAAATATTTTGGTGACAGTTATTGGATACTACAGGTTCTAAATTTGAACATTTCAATTGTGATGATTTTGACTTTCCTATCACCCATTACCTCCACACCCACAACTTTCTCCCTTTCTCGTCCATATCTATGTGATGGAGACTTACCTATATACACCATTACCAGGTTCAAAGGTCATCGCTGGGTCTCTAGACAGGCCGTATATTTGTTGGCTTTTGTGAATAATTCAAGCATTGTTTCGTTTTTTTTCTTTTTATCAATTTTGTTTTTAATTCAATTTTGTATTATTTCCATTTATTTAATCGATTATTTTTTTTAAAAAGGTAAACATGAGTATGAATTGGTGGCAACTTGAATTCCCGTCAATGCCGGGTTAACAGCTAGTGAAGTCTGGGAACTTACTATGTCCAAATAGTTTTATTTGGCAATGAATAGAGTTGGAAGAGGTAGTATGCACAGAATATATTAATGTTACAACTCGTCATGTCGTATAATACTGTAATGTAGAAACTGGGTTTTTAACACTTCAAGTTTTAAAAGATTGCACATTTATATTGTTTTTTTTTTTTATTTATATAGGTTAGACTAGAATGTGCAAATGTAAAAAGACTAAAAATGTTTATACTTATTTCATATTGTGCTTCCATATTTATTTTCACATCATAACCGTCAGTCATATGTATTGTTTTCAAAAGAACGTTTTCTCAAATTTAATTCCGGAATTCTCTAAGATATTAATTTATGCCCTGAATATTAATTAAATGAGAACATACACAAGTTGTGATATTTGTAGCGTTCTCACTAAATGAGACAAGGACCGAAATGGAGTTTCAAGATTTCAGGACAAACCAACAGAAAGTGAAACTTAAAGACGAGAAAAATACAAAAAAAAAATAATAATTATAATGTGGAAAGTATCTCGAAGTATTAATCAAGTCTATAGTTAATATAAGTTTCGAGTATTTCATTCCAGTATTGTTGTTTTTAGTTTTTATTATTATTATTGTGTATTAGATAAATTCCCAATGTAAAATGAATTATCAGCCATGTCAAATAATAATTAAAAAATTAATATAAATGATGTATAACTGAAAATATACACTTTCACTAAACAATATATCGTTTATATGTTATCATATGTAATTTGAAATAAAACAAATTGTACGAGATATCAGTTTTAATTGTGTCTTCCTTATCTTTGTAAGAACTTTACTGACATTTGGTCAGAAATGTTGCACGTTTATCAGAATATTCTCAAGTTTTTGACCTATTATATAAAGACTACTATACGGTATACGTTACAAATACAACTGAACATTGCAGTCCGTTATAAGTTTAGATCCCCTCCTCCCCCACCATCTTTCCACCACCCACACTGCTTTTGGCACCCACATGGGCAACAATTTAGGTTTCCCAACCCACCTGCCAAGAGACAATAGCAAGAGAGAAATTAAAGGCGTCATGAATTATATAGGTCATGACACATATTTTTCACATTTACAAATGTTTAGTTCAGTGACCTCTAGAGTGATACAGGTGTAATTCTGCGCATACTAATCCTCGGTTCTTAAATTATTAATTAAAATGTAGTCCTACACACCTTTCACATACAGTTAAACTTCACCTTTACATCACATACAACTTCACTTCAATAGAACAAGGTTGACACTTCGATCACACATGGACTGTTTATGTACATCATAGTTATAAGCATCGCATCGTAGAACAAAGTAAACTATTTCACAGTGAACAATAATTAAGTATGGGCAATACTATCCTAACCCTTCTCTTTGTCTGGCCCATCACAAGTTCAATCCATCTTAGCATCTCCAAGGGCTATTACCTCTGATAGCCATCCACAAAACTATCTTTCTAAGGACTCATCACTCAAATCCCTCCCGCCAACACATTTCAATCATCACTCTATACTAGTGGTCCCCAACCTTTTGTCTCGCCGCTGCCCGCTTGAGGGAGTAGATGAGGAGGGCCGTTAACCTCACGTCAGTGAAATGTCACACTATCCCGAGAGAAATACACCACAGTAAATAAAATGGAAATAATTGAATGTTTGGTGGGCGGCCCGGTGCCATTTGATCCACGGACCGGCACCGGAACGCAGCCCGGGTGTTGGGGACCACTGCTCTATGATGTTATCAACTCAAACTGGACCCATCTCGCCAAACACTTTCACTTCCCATGAAACTTAAAACTACAGTCCACCTATAAGTATATTTATATAAAATTGTTTGTTTATAACTTTTATCTACATACAAATTTTTTTGTAATTCATTTAAAATAATAAAATCAAAACAAACGAATTTTTAAAAAGGAATCAAAATGGAAAATCTACATCATGAAAAATATAAAAATCCGAAAATTGAGTCTGAAGTAATAAGACTTAAGTAATAAGTGAAGTAATAAGTCTAATTAATGAGTCTGAAGTAATCAGTCGTGAAGTAATCATTCTGAAGAAATGAGTCATGGCCATCCCTTTATAAGCCGAAGTTATAGAAGCAGATGAATTCTACACTTCATCTGCCCCGATGGCCCGTTAGGGTTAAGGGAACTTTACTTTTCAATATAAGTGTCGGACATTTCTTTGCAGAATTGTTTTTTTTTTTTTTTATTATTGTGTATAGATCAAATGCCCTATGCGAAAAAAAAAAGAAATGTAAAATAATTGTTAAAACTCATACAAATAATTTTTAACTGAAAATATACTTTTTTAATAAGTTATACATAGTTAATATGTTATCAAATGTTATTTTCATTAAGTTCATTATATTAGATATCAGTTTTATGAGTCCATCTTATCTTTATAAAAAAAACACCAGATGTACACAGCCACGATTTGCTGTGATTAAGTATACATTAATGTAAAAGTACATATGGAGAAAGCAACTCGATAACTTAAATATAAATGTTTACACCAGACACATACTTTACCTACTGTAAATAACTACAGCAGAGCTAAACAAAAATGCAGTCCTTGTATTCTGCTGTAACATTGTATTTGTAGACTGGCGGATAGCACGTACCAGTACCAAACCCCAAGGGGTACGAGTACCGCACTTTGAGAAACACTGTACAAAATCATTAAAAATGCAAACATATGAAGGCAACCAATACAAAAAAAATATTTAACGGATTCGTCATTAACTTTAGAACATTGATCTGTCCTTATTAAATTAATAAAAGTGATAAGTAAATTTGGCACTGATCATAACAATGAAATGAGGATTTTAGTGACGTTCTTGTTAGATCATGAATTTTAAAATTTTTCCAGTAAACGCACAAAATAGTAGTGATGCTTATTTAAGAAATGAACGTTGGACTGAAGTTTGATTTAAATAATTATCTAACAGAGACGGTAAAAAAAACTAATTCCGTCACGTTTAAATGTAAACAAGAGAAACATAATTAGATTTTACAGAACAAATGTTTAGTACACAATGTGGACATAGAGAGGAAGTTGTGGCTGTTAAAAGCGAATACCATTATAATACTTTAAACTATTGAATAACATAACAATGTCATTCATAAAAACGGACGCTTTGTTGGAAATTACTTAAAGGATAAAGGGGGAAAAACATAACGTTTTGACAGTATTGATCTTCCCTTAAGGCAATGGTGATACAGAGATAGTGAATTACAAAGAAAATTACTATGTGGACGAAATGGTCACTATGACCTTTGAGAAATGAAATTGGAATAATTATTTAGGCTGGTGCTGTCAAATGGTGCTGAAAATTAAACAATAACCATTCATCTAACAAAATCAGTTCATATTTGTAGTCAAATTAAAAGTCATCTTTTGACCATAAAATGTATGTCAACATGACATTTTCGTTCAAACAATTGGCTAACTTAACTGTTACAGGCAACAAAGTCCATGCAGGACACTGGCACTAGTTAATGTTACCTTGACCACACGTCGTCTCTCTCTCATCTCATCCTTACAGGGACTTCCCACACACTTGGTGCAGTAGTGAAGACTAGAAAGGCATTTTGAATTTCACTTAATTTTCTTTTTCACACAAAGCCAACTCATAGTTTGACATTTCGTCTTACACATACATCTGACGAATCAGTGGCCGCTTCCTGTAGATTGAGAAGTAGCAGCAGATCGGCGAGCGATTTCAAGCTCAGGAACGTCTTCTGCTTCTATTAAATCTTTTGGACATACAGTGAATTCTGATCTGGCATATAGTTGATTCAAGATTCCTTGTGCATTTCCAAGTCGGTAAAAGTCATCTTCTGTCATGCTCATAACAACTGCCAACAGATTTCCTGAGTCTCCCCGCCCTTTGTCAACATTGCGAATCGGAATTGGCTCAGTGGCTGTCAGAGGCGCAAGAGGAATTTTTTGTCCAAATCCCTTTTCATTTTTTTCGCCTGCATTTCGAGGTTCGATTTTTGTAGTTAAGTCACTTGCCATTTTTTTAGAAACAAACAATACCGCATTTAGAAACTTGAAAAAAAAAGATATTACGTGGCAACGAAAAACATATTTTAATGTAAACATAGTAAGTCATTTTCAATCAATATTACTTTCTCTAATTATTTTACTTAGAAATTTATCACGGTATGAATGTTTACATCATCTTTGAGTTTGTTTCGGGAATTCCCGATATTACTTTAGTCAGATATGTCAAACAAGATAACAAACTAAAATCAACTAATTAAGTAAGTATGTTTAATCCCACTTAAGAATTATTGGAGCATTGTAATTTAAATAATTATCACTTTTTTGACTTAAATTATCCCCCCCCCCGGGGTCACCATCAGCTCAGCGCAAAGTTTAACACCAACAAATTACATGGACAAGAAATATGATGTTAGGTTCGACGGTCTTTACGGGTTGTACACGTAGTTACACACAGTGTTAGTTGATACACCTGACTTGTACACTCTCGTATAAATAACAAACTACTGAATCTCTTGGTTCACATAATATTTACATAATAAACATGTCCAATAAATGATCCAAGATGCATGAACACAAATTGTATCAACACTTTATGAAACTAATAATAAATTTCCCTTTCTCATTCATTACTGAACTGTGACTATCCCTAATATTCTTTTGTACGTTTATATCACTCTTTTTATACTCTCTCTCTCTCTATATATATATATATATATATATATTACTCTGCCTCCTTTTGCTCTCCTTACTATACTGTCTTCTGTCTGCCCATTTCTTCTCAACCTGCAGCTTAAATATCTCGTCAATACCAACTAGAATATTCTACAACTCTGCGCGTGAGATATAACTTACAAATTACACTTCTTCATGAGCAGACTTACCAACTCCAGAAATGTTCACACTCTGACCTCATTTTGATAACCACTAGCTCGACCAGACAAACACATGCACACACATGGTACACATTCACAACCACACTATGACGAATTGTCTAATACCATCTAAATACTTAATACCAAAGGCCTACTTAACCTACTTAAAAGAACGTATGATAAAGAAAAAAATGTGTTTTCTTTTTATTTTCAAATTTGTTTACGATACGGTTAAATAAGTTTTAACTTGTAACACCGTAATACACAACATGGCAGCAATGGACAACTCAGACATTCAACAATGTGGAAAAGAAATATTCATTTAATGATGTTGAACTAGGTACATATCACAATCTGATCACGTGATATTTTGAGTCAAGGTTTGTTCTAGGCGTGCTGTTAAATTGATTCTTAAATTAGGAGCCTCCAAATTGGATATTACAAACATAACATGATGATAGCTGAGTGTGTCACAGGCATCGATAATTCTGCCCCCAGCTAAAAATAAACATTTAAAATATGATCTACTTCTCGTACTTTTTCTAAATATTTTCCTACTTAAATTCACCAGGCTATACAATGACGATAAAAATTTTTTTGTTTAAATACCCATTTAATTCCTTCAATAATTCCACATTAATAAAGCTTTTCAGTTAATTTGTATTGGAAACTCCCCGTCCGGAAATACCCACACATACAAGTGGAAAAGTCAGTTTTACCAGGTAAATTGTTTGTTTGTTTTTTTACAATAATCATTCAACTGATTTATATATTTACAAACTAATTTTGCTCAATACTAGAAAACAAAATGAAAGGATAATTTAGCAAAAACAGAATTACAGCTTTTAGTAAAGAAAAATCAAGGTGAAACCAATGTTTAGGATAAAAAATCGTTGAAAAGTATTAATACGATAGAACTAATTTACCTGAAGGATTAAAATTTCAATCAATTTTATAAATTACACAAGTAATCTTTGGTAGTCGGTAACTTATCGAATCGACAACCTCTTCAGATTTATGGGAGGGGGGAGTACCTCGTAATATTGAATACAACATTAAATAAAACATTTTAGAAAATTTATGAAAGAAAATTTATTGTGTGAACTATATGGTCATTATGTGACGGACGGACGGACGGACAGACAGACAGACAGACAGACAACAGACAACAGACAGACATACAGACAGACAAACAGACAGACAGACAAACAGACAGACAAACAGACAGACAAACAGACAGACAGACAGACAGATAGATAGACAGACAGACAGACAGACAGACAGACAGACAGACAGACAGACAGATAGATAGATAGATAGATAGATAGATACGCATCACATCGTATCGCAGAGCAAAGTAAACTATTCAACACGTCTCTTTAAACTCCAGTGAGCAATAATTAAGTATAAACATACTATCCGTACCCTTCACTCTCTCTCTTTGTCTGGCCCATCACAAGTTCAATCCATCTTAGCATCTCCAAGGGCTACTACCTCTGATAGCCATCCTCAAAACTATCTTTCTAAGGACTCTTCACTCAAATCCCTCTCGCCAACAGATTTCAGTCATCACTCTATCCCAGTGGTCCCCAACTTCTCGCCGCGGACCTCTTGGGGAAGGAGGGGAGGGGGTGTTAACCTCTCGTCCATGTAAGGTCACACTATCCCGAGAGAAATACACCACAGTAAACAAAATGGAAATAATTGAATGTTTGGTGGGCGGCCCGGTGCCATTTGATCCACGGACCGGCACCGGAACGCAGCCCGGGTATTGGGGACCACTGCTCTATGCTATCAACTCAAACTGGACCCCTCTCGCCAAACACTTTCACTTCCCATGAAACTTAAAACTACTGTCCACCTATATGTATTTTCATATAAAAAAATGTTTGATCTAATTTAAAAAATATGTAATTCAGTTAAAATAATAAAATCAAAACAAACGAATTTTTAAAAACGAATCAAAATGGAAAATCTACAACATCATTAAAAATATAAAAATCTGAAGAATGAGTCTGAAGTAATAAGACTTAAGTAATAAGTGAAGTAATCAGTCTGACTAATGAGTCTGAAGTAATCAGTCTGAAGTAATGAGTCATGGTCACCAACATGTTTAGTATTCCGAAATCTCTTATTTTAGTTTCCTGTCTTACTGTTTGTTACTAAATGGTCAACCTACAAATGTCTCCACATAATGAGATTTCAACACGAAGTAACTGTGATAAAAATAAAACAAGCCCTTTGCGGTTACTGGTTTCATTTAATACCGGCAGTCCATCTCACTGGTGTATTTATATCACAGTCCATCTCACAGGTGTATTTATATCACAGTCCATCTCACAGGTGTATTTATATCACAGTCCATCTCACAGGTGTATTTATATCACAGTCCATCTCACAGGTGTATTTATATCACAGTCCATCTCACAGGTGTATTTATATCACAGTCCATCTCACAGGTGTATTTATATCTGAGTCCATCTCACAGGTGTATTTATATCACAGTCCATCTCACAGGTGTATTTATATCACAGTCCATCTCACAGGTGTATTTATATCACAGTCTATCTCACTGGTGTATTTATATCACAGTCCATCTCACAGGTGTATTTATATCACAGTCCATCTCACTGGTGTATTTATATCACAGTCCATCTCACGGGTGTATTTATATCACAGTCCATCTCACTGGTGTATTTATATCACAGTCCATCTCACAGGTGTATTTATATCACAGTCCATCTCACAGGTGTATTTATATCACAGTCCATCTCACAGGTGTATTTATATCACAGTCCATCTCACAGGTGTATTTATATCTGAGTCCATCTCACAGGTGTATTTATATCACAGTCCATCTCACAGGTGTATTTATATCACAGTCCATCTCACAGGTGTATTTATATCACAGTCTATCTCACGGGTGTATTTATATCACAGTCCATCTCACTGGTGTATTTATATCACAGTCCATCTCACAGGTGTATTTATATCACAGTCCATCTCACTGGTGTATTTATATCACATTCCATCTCACGGGTGTATTTATATCACAGTCCATCTCACTGGTGTATTTATATCACAGTCCATCTCACGGGTGTATTTATATCACAGTCCATCTCACAGGTGTATTTATATCACAGTCCATCTCACAGGTGTATTTATATCACAGTCCATCTCACAGGTGTATTTATATCACAGTCCATCTCACTGGTGTATTTATATCACATTCCATCTCACGGGTGTATTTATATCACAGTCCATCTCACTGGTGTATTTATATCACAGTCCATCTCACGGGTGTATTTATATCACAGTCCATCTCACAGGTGTATTTATATCACAGTCCATCTCACAGGTGTATTTATATCACAGTCCATCTCACAGGTGTATTTATATCACAGTCCATCTCACAGGTGTATTTATATCACAGTCCATCTCACTGGTTTATTTATATCACAGTCCATCTCACTGGTGTATTTATATCACAGTCCATCTCACAGGTGTATTTATATCACAGTCCATCTCACAGGTGTATTTATATCACAGTCCATCTCACAGGTGTATTTATATCACAGCCCACAGCTAGGGCCATCAGTATATATTGAAATATAAACCATAAGATTTAGAACAAAAAAATCAGAAACTGAGTATTTTGTTTAACAAACAGTGAATACAATTACTATAAATAAAGTTTCAATATGAGAACAGCCAGAATACCACAGATTACTTAAGTACAAGAGAGACAGCCAGAATATCATAGATTACTTAAGTACAAGAGATGTCACGTGTTTCCATCAGAAATTATTTTTAACCCTTTACACAACATACATGTTATATTCCTCCCGTGTCTTTAAGGCAGCAATAATAATCACAAAATAAAATAAATAATTCGCTAAAGATACATAACCAGCCCATTCCATCTAGGGCATGGGTGGGCAACAAACGACCCGTAACAGCGTATTCTGTTGCCAGCGGAAGAATTTTATAACCAAAAATCTTAAAAACTACAAAAATAATTACATTCGGGGGAGGGGGGTTCGCTTTTTTGTACTTTAACAAACTTAAATATCATTAAACATGTACAAACCGAAAAGTAAGTGTTTAGTGAATGTAAGGGTACATTTGAATGTCGGAACAGGGGGAGGGGGGGCTGTCATGTGTAGAGTAAAATAAATTGACTTTCAATATTGGCCATTAGTTGCCTCCGTTGTGGTGCCGTTGAGACAACAATATTGGCCTATAGTTGCCTCCGTTGTGGTGCCGTTGAGACAACAATATTGGCCTATAGTTGCCTCCGTTGTGGTGCCGTTGAGACAACAATATTGGCCTATAGTTGCCTCCGTTGTGGTGCCGTTGAGACAACAATATTGGCCTATAGTTGCCTCCGTTGTGGTGCCGTTGTGACAACAATATTGGCCTATAGTTGCCTCCGTTGTGGTGCCGTTGAGACAACAATATTGGCCTATAGTTGCCTCCGTTGTGGAGCCGTTGTGACAACAATATTGGCCTATAGTTGCCTCCGTTGTGGTGCCGTTGAGACAACAATATTGGCCAATAGTTGCCTCCGTTGTGGTGCCGTTGAGACAACAATATTGGCCTATAGTTGCCTCTGTTGTGGTGCCGTTGAGACAACAATATTGGCCAATATTCACCTCCGTTGTGGTGCCGTTGAGACAACAATATTGGCCAATATTCACCTCCGTTGTGGTGCCGTTGAGACAACAATAGGTGAATCTGGTCAGTTATTTTTTTCAATCGGTAGTCGACGTGACCCAGCGGGGACGGATAGGTAGCGAAGTTCACGTCATTCCAGTAAATGGGGTCTCAGTCGATAACTTACACGTACTATGATGAAGACACGATTGGTGGCTATAGTTTCAACCCCACAATAGTGTATGTGTAAAGTTTGACTAAGCTGTGAGACTTTGATAGCCTATGGCCAGGATGGAAATGACCAACTAATGATTTAAGCAATTTCAAAGGAGGGTTTTAGAATTGACTGGTGTCTGGTGTCAGATATATTTTCAAACTGTTATTAGCTGGGAATTTTGATTGAATGATGTTATTTTATTTAGATTGAACAATCATCGATAAAAATCTAGTGGATAGAACTTTATAAATATTGGAATATTTTAGTGAGAGGGTAAAAGAACGACAGTGTAACACTCTGAATAAAGTTCTAAAACAGTTTGTGTGTATGTAAAGAATAGGCCAACTACAGGTTTAAGTATGTATGAGAGGAAATATCAAAGTCATGTACAGAGTACATCAAGTAGAAATTTGTATTTGATATGCTTTGACGCTGGATGCACTGACAACCAGGAAACAACTCAATTACTTATAGATGAACATGTTATGATATATCCGTGGATTGGAATCGATAGAATAAAACATTACTGGTCGGGACTTGTGTGTATGGATTGTGGGAATAAAAGTGGCATCTCAAAAGATTGGGTCAATGTATTAAATGGAAGAATGAATGCCAGATTAAACTGGTAGAGAATGGGTTAAAAGCTGAACAATATGACCGAGATGTTTTGTCAATGTATTGTAGTATACAATCATGTAATTAAATGTGTAGTGAACATTAATTTAAATAAACAACATTTCTATTCATAAGATATCCTGCACTGCACACATAGAATGAATTAACTGTAATTTAGACCAATAAAGCGGCCATCTCAATGTGGGCCCACAGAGATAGCATTTTGTTTGGCCCAGTATTAAGGTAACATATTGATGTGGACACAGTGTTAGCATTTTGTGGTGACCCCAGTGTTCGCATTTTGTGGTGGTCACAGTGTTAACATTTTTAGTGGTCCAATGCTAACATGTGTAGTAGCCCCAGTGTTGATATTTTAGTGGCCCACTGTTAACATTTTCTAGTGGCCCTAGTGTTGGCCCCAGTGTTGACATTTTGTAGTGGCCCCTGTGTTGATATTTTAGTGGCCCACTGTTAACATTTTCTAGTGGCCCTAGTGTTAGCCCCATTGTTGATATTTTAGTGGCCCACTGTTAACATTTTCTAATGGTTTCAGTGTTGATATACCTAGGTGCCCCAATGTTAAAATCTGCAATAGCCCTCACATATATTTGATTGCATGTCTTTCATGTAGTTATTTTGTTCCATCTGATCCCAGCCAGACCCGTCCCTCATATGTAGGCAGGGGTGCCGAGAGCCAACAAGGGCTCCAGGGCAGGACATCATTGCGGGACCCTTAATAAACAATGAGTCGTGAAAAAATTGACATGGTCGGGGCGGCCGGGCCCCTTACAGATGCGAGCCCCCTGGCAATGACCCCCCTGACCCCCCCTCTTGGAGTGCCTGTATGTAGGGCAGGTAGGGAGTGTATGATATTTATTTCATCGGATAAGGAGCTCTGAGTACCACAGAAATAGTTGCGACTGAAATAGTCATGGTGGTTACAAGTAAAGGTAGACACGTGATTAGGAAAGCTGTAAAGGTAAATTAAAGACTTTGAAAATTACTTACTGTACTCTGACGGAAAGGCTGAATGATATATTATCCGATGAGATGAATGAAAGGCGAGAAACAGGTTGACACGTTGATCTGTGACAGCGTTGACAGATGACAGGTTGATCTTTGATAGCGTTGACATATGACAGGTTGATCTGTGATAGTGTTGACAGATGACAGGTTGATCTGTGATAGCGTTGACAGATGACAGGTTAATCTGTGATATCGTTGACAGATGACAGGTTAATCTGTGATATCGTTGACAGATGACAGGCTGATCTTTGATAGCGTTGACATATGACAGGTTGATCTGTGATAGCGTTGATAGATGAAAGGTTAATCTGTGATATGGCTGACAGATGACAGGTTGATCTTTGATAGCGTTGACAGATGCCAGGTTGCTCTGTGATAGCTATGCCAGATGACAAGTTGATCCGGGATGACATTGACAGATAAAAGGTTTCATCTGTTAAGACATTGATAGATGACATGTTGATGCACGGTTATACTGGTAGATATCAGATGTGTTATATATGGTGATATTGACAGATGGCAGGTTGCTCTTCGATGAAATTGCATGATGGCAGGTTGCTCTGTAATGACATTGACATGCAGCTTGTTGATCTGGGATGAAAATACATAAGGCAGATTTATATCCCAGATTGATCTATAATGGCATTGAAAGACAACCAATGCATCTACAGTTCAGAGGACATGTCAGTTTGTGATGCCATTGACATATAAAATGTTAAAAAAATAAAGGAATGATAATGGCATATGACACATTTGTCTATGAGGACATTCCCAAATGACATATGGTATATGATAGCATGTTAGTCTATCAGGATTTTGATAGACGAATGGTTAGTTAGTCTAGATGAAATCGTCAAATGACACTGAGCTATGATGACATTGATAGACACCATGTTAAGATGACATGTGGTTTAGATAACATCGACATAAGATATGTTGCTGTTCAATGTAATTGACAGATGTCATGTTGGCGGTACATCATATTGACAAGTGTTATGCTGGTCTAGAATGACATTGACCAAGAATATTTAATTCTGTGATGATACTGACAGATGACATGTTGTCAATGATGATATTGCCATACACATGTTGGTCTTCATAATATTGACAAGTCACGCATTGCCCAGACATATAAGGCATTGGTTATTTTGGTGCCTAAAGAAAAAAATCAATTTAAAAAAATGATTTCATAAAGTAAAAGATATTTGCAAAAGGGCATAATTATATCATAATAGTGTACAATATAACTAAATTAAATTCAAAATTCCAAAGCTTTGAATTATTTTTTTAAAATTATCCTGATTAGATATTTTCTTGTATTGTATATTATGCAACAGGTTCACTAAACTTCTTTAGACTAAAATCGAACATAATGAATATGGATAACACAATATTTACATTATTTAAGGCTTACGTGTTAACAAATGTAGTTAATTTTACAAGATACTTTTCTTTTTTTCTTTTTGCCAAATCTTGTAGCATTTACCTTTGGGCAAACGTTCTCTCTTCCATCTTGGATAAACTCTCAAACAAGATTTCTAAATTTTTAAAATGTCTTCTTCTGAACACGTGTGTTCAGCGGAGACACTCACTTCCTGAACTGGGGGCTGCTCTTTGTGCATCACGGGTGCTGTTATTGCCTAGGGAAAATTAATCGCGATTAACAATTAGGTAAATAAATTATTTCCCTTTTTTCTCTGCACGCTGAGATATTGAACCACACAACTCTTCAAAGAGGGAGTGACAGTAGAAGTAGAGTTATGCTCCTTTAATATTTTTTTACGAGAGTACATTGTCTCCAATACACTGTTTAATGATTTTCTAGTGTATCCGTGTCCAGTTTGTCACCTGTTATAATATCAATGTTTGCATTCGAGTTGACCTACAGAAGAGTTCAAAGAAAATGCAGTCCCTGTACTCTCTTGTAACATAAATTAATTGTTCTTAGAATTTTTATTTGGATCTAGTCAGATACTTTTAGGGTTAATTTGATACCCAAGACAGACAGGTTGTTTCAGGCCCTAAGTAGGTTTCTACGGATGTTTGGCACCGTAGGCAGACATTTTGATGGTTGTTTGAGGCCCTAAGTAGAAGTTTCTACGGATGTTTGGCACCTTAGGCAGACATTTTGATGGTTGTTTGAGGCCCTAAGTAGAAGTTTCTACGGATGTTTGGCACCGTAGGAAGACATTTTGATGGTTGTTTCAGGCCCTAAGTAGAAGTTTCTACGGATGTTTGGCACCGTAGGCAGACATTTTGATGGTTGTTTGAGGTCCTAAGAAGAAGTTTCTACGGATGTTTGGCGCCGTAGGCAGACCTTTTGATGGTTGTTTGAGGCCCTAAGTAGAAGTTTCTACGGATGTTTGGCGCCGTAGGCAGACATTTTGATGGTTGTTTGAGGTCATAAGTAGACACTTTTAAGAATGTATGGTACACTAGTCTGACACATCTATGGATGTATGGCACTCTAGTCTGAAACTTCTATGAATGTATAATACTTTAGGCAGACACTTTAAGGGATCTTTGGGGCCCTAATTTGCTTTTAGGGCCCTCTTAACTTTAAATTGTATTGGCATTGGGTCTGATGATGCAAGCAAGGCTGTAATACAATAAAAATGTCATTCACCAATGATAGCAGGTTCTGTTAAAATGGATTTTTCTCTCTTTATGTTTGTTATCTAACTAAACACTTCTTCTAGGTCAGTGCCGAACCTACGGATTTAGATGGCGTGACCTAATTCTGACTTTTGTCCTGAGCAAGTACAGGTCAACATCTTCATTGGCCTGATAAAGAATGTTATTGTCGTCGTATCGACAGCAAGGAGTGTGACATCATTGGCAATCGTCCAATAACTTTTTTTTAATGTAATGGTTGTATTAAATATGTGTGTATCAGTATCAATTGTCAGATGTATAACAACAATCTAAGCTACAAGCCAGTCTCACTCTGATGTTTGTACTTTATTACATAAGGACCCAATGACTTTCCTTAAACCGTAAATTCTCCATATGACCCCCTGTTGGTAGGATTACTGGTAAAATGTGTCAATGAAGTTTTCTTAAAGGTTTTTATTGAATCCGTTTAAGACTAAAAGATTCAAAATCTAAAATTAATGAATAAAAAATATTACCTTAGTTGATTTCAGCTTAATAGAAATTAGACTGTAATATAAGTTCAAATAATATATCTTGTAATGTAAGTCCCATTAATATATCACTTGTGACAAGTCTGTCTCCATGTCTGACAAGAGTCTCCTTTCAGTATGACATTGTCTCCCATTCTCTGCTGTTCAATGTATGATCTGTCACGTGTATTAAGGTCATTATTGACCAATGACCAATAAAACACCGGTCTGCTGCTACACAAATATATTCCTTTTATAAGAAATAAAAACTGCACAGAATCACTGATCTCAATGAAATCTACCATCTCTGGTACAACACAGACGTGCCTAGCTATACAACATGTAACAAAGCTGGTACAACACAGACGTGCCTAGTTATACAACATGTAACAAAGCTGGTACAACATAGACGTGCCTAGCTATACAACATGTAACAAAGCTGGTACAACACAGACGTGCCTAGTTATACAACATGTAACAAAGCTGGTACAACAGAGACGTGCCTAGCTATACAACATGTAACAAAGCTGGTACAACACAGACGTGCCTAGTTATACAACATGTAACAAAGTTGGTACAACACAGACGTGCCTAGCTATACAACATGTAACAAA
This sequence comes from Bulinus truncatus, assembly GCA_021962125.1. Lineage (NCBI taxonomy): Eukaryota > Metazoa > Mollusca > Gastropoda > Planorbidae > Bulinus > Bulinus truncatus. The sequence continues at coordinate 151,326 of JAGDYQ010000008.1, forward strand.
GCTGGTACAACACAGACGTGCCTAGTTATACAACATGTAACAAAGCTGGTACAACAGAGACGTGCCTAGCTATACAACATGTAACATCTATTGGTCAAACATTTTTCAGACTGTCTAATCAGTATTTGTATTCGTGTAGAAACATTCCAGTACACACTATACTGTCCACTGTTGTTTTCGATCGTCCACTGTCCAGCTACACATGCACACATGGTCGGTTTAGTCCACTTCTTTGCCAAACCATTTCATTCCCACCTTCTATTTATAACACGCTTCAGTATTGCATGTAAAAACAAACACCAAAACAATACATTGTACTTGGTGACGTAAAGTATCCGGTGATTGGATGCGTCCAGCCGATACATCAACAGAGTCGTACACCAACGGTTATTAATTTGTGTTCAATGTGGAAGATGGTAGAAAATGTCTGGCTAATTTTGTGTTGACATATTTCCCAACACTTAGAGACGACTGGCGGTATTGTTGTCCAGGCTGAGTTGTCTTCCCCTGTCCATGTCACTAACAGTTTTCGTGAGAAAAACAATTTCACACCCTTTCCCCCCCTCCCAGTATGTTGTTCCTCCTTTGTCATTGATGACCAAAATCCGTACTCTTCTGAGGTCAAGTAAGGCCACGTGAGCTGATGTGTAGAACACAGGGGCAGTGTATGTAGTGCACTTACTGTGGACCTTATCTACCAACACCTGTAACTCACAGCCTCATCTACCAACACCTGTAACTCACAGCCTCATCTACCAACACCTGTAACTCACAGCCTCATCTACCAACACCTGTAACTCACAGCCTCATCTACCAACACCTGTAACTCACAGCCTCATCTACCAACACCTGTGACTCACAGCCTCATCTACCAACATCTGTAACTCACAGCCTCATCTACCAACACCTGTAACTCACAGCCTCATCTACCAACACCTGTAACTCACAGCCTCATCTACCAACACCTGTAACTCACAGCCTCATCTACCAACGTCTGTAACTCACAGCCTCATCTACCAACACCTGTGACTCACAGCCTCATCTACCAACACCTGTGACTCACAGCCTCGTCTACCAACACCTGTAACTCACAGCCTCATCTACCAACACCTGTAACTCACAGCCTCATCTACCAACACCTGTAACTCACAGCCTCATCTACCAACACCTGTAACTCACAGCCTCATCTACCAACACCTGTAACTCACAGCCTCATCTACCAACACCTGTAACTCACAGCCTCATCTACCAACACCTGTAACTCACAGCCTCATCTACCAACATCTGTAACTCACAGTCTCATCTACCAACACCTGTGACTCACAGCCTCATCTATTAACACCTGTAACTCACAGCCTCATCTACCAACACCTGTAACTCACAGTCTCATCTACCAACACCTGTAACTCACAGCCTCATCTACCAACACCTGTGACTCACAGTCTCATCTACCAACACCTGTAACTCACAGCCTCATCTACCAACACCTGTAACTCACATCCTCATCTACCAACACCTGTAACTCACAGCCTCATCTAAGAAAACCTGTAACTCACAGCCTCAATCTCCATTGAGCCCATTATTCATTAATTATTGTCCCCTCCCCTCTCCATGGTTCTATTGGTGTATATGTTATAGGCAAAGTGTAAAATCCGGCATTCTATAGAATGCCTAGGCAATGTATAGAATGCCTAAATTTTTCAGGCAAAGTATGAAATGAATTGCTATTTCATACATTGCCTAGGCATTCTATAGAATGCCGAGTACCCGTTCGGCAAAGTATGTAACTGGCCTTGTTAGAAACTAGAGTAGATTTAGAGACAGACAATCCCCTTCGACGTTGTAAGATAAGAAGATATATCAGAAGTAGGAGTAATGCAAATAATGGTTGACAAGGTGACAGACGACTTAGGACAAGGTGGTCAGAAAACAATAGAGTAGTAAACAGCAAAGGAGTGACGTTTCTTGAAGTAGACCAGGAGGCGACGACGGACAGTTTAGGTACCATGACGACCTCTTCCACTGCCTGTTGCGTTTGCTTAAAGGAAACCAGCGGTGCTCATACATGTCGAAAGTGTAGCCGAAATGTTCATGTTATCTGTGGGCATTCCCCTAAAGACGATGACGACAACGAAGTAGAAGGTTATGGTGTTAGCATTGTGTGCACTGTTTGTTTCAATATTGAGAAAGCTATAAAAAATAAAATGGAATCGAAATGGAACCTTAAAATGCAGGCGAAAAGAATGAAAAGGGATTCGGACAAAAAATTTCCTCCTGCGCTTTTGGGAGCCACTGTGCGAGTTCCGATTCCCGATGTTGACAAAGGGCGGGGAGACTCACGAAATCTGTTGGCAGTTGTTATGAGCATGACAGAAGATGGCTTTTACCGCCTTGGAACTGCACATGGAATCTTGAAGCAGCTATATGCCAGATCAGAATTCACCGTATGTCCAAAAGATTTAATAAAAGCGGAAGACGTTCCTGGCCTTGAAATAGCTCTCCGATCTGCTGCTACTTCTCAGTCTACAGGAAGCGGCCAAGGATTCGTCAGATGTAAATGCAAGACGAAATGCCAAACTATGAGGTGTCTTTGTGTGAAAAAGAAAATTAAATGCAATTCCAAATGCCATTTTAGTCTTCCCTGCTGCAACAAGTAGCTCATTCCAGTTGTGTTCTGCTTGTTTTCACCAGAAACAACATCTTTTCATTATTTATCAATTCTTCACTAATTCGTGAAATATGAACATGACAGATCAAAATACCAAAATATGAAGTGTTTTGTCATAAAGAAGAAAATTAAGTACAGTACAATTCTAAGTGTGAATCCAGTCTTACCTGCTGAAGCAAATACTTCAATCTGCTGTCGTTGTTTTTTACGGTATGAACATCATATGCTTTATTTTGCATTCATTCCATATTAAAATACGTTTTTATCAATAAAGGCTTTTGTTGTTCTTTTCTGATATTTTGCCTAAACAACACTAGTCATTTTATACAATGCCTATGCATTGTATAGAATGCCTAGGAAAAGTATGCACAATTTAAAAATTTTATACTTTGCCTAAAATCACCAGGCATTCTATACAATGCCTAGGCATTCTATAGAATGCCGGCATTTCACACTTTGCCTATAACATATATATCTCTTTTATACAGCCGATACATAGCTATAGGTCAGGGGTCAGCAACCTTTTGAGACGGAAAAGCCAAAAGTTAAAATTTGCATTTTTCTCAGTTTTTTAAAGAGCCACTAGAATTTTTGTTTCAATATTATGGTATTTGATTAGGCCGCAATTTGACATCGAAAAATTCTAAACTTGACATCGAAAGAGCCGCATGCGGCTCGCGAGCCGCAGGTTGCCTACCCCTGCCATAGGTCAACCAAATAACTTTTAAAGTTCAATTAATTATAGCCATTTACGTTTTGATCCTTTGAGTCAGTGGCCCCACAAAACTTTTTTCTAGCCACGGACCGGTCAGCGTTTGATAATTTCACCGCGGCACGCTGTAATAGGTGGGAGGAGGGGGGGGCGTTGACTATCTCTCGTCCAGGGAAAGTCCTACAATCACGAGAGAAATAAATAAAAAGGAAATAATTGAATGTTTCTTGGGCAGCCCAGTAACATTCGTTCCACGGACCTGCACCGGTCCGCGACCCTGCTTTCTGAAGTCGCTCCAAACCAAATTCAAACCACCAACTTACTTGCTGTGGCGTATCATGAGGGTGGGGGCGAGGGGGGCGGGACAGTCTGTCTCGGTATTTGGTCTCCGAACTAGGCAGTCTGTCTCAATGGTCGGTCTCCAAACTAGGCATTCTGTCTGGGTGGTTGGTCTCCAAACTAGGCATTCTGTCTCGGTGGTTGGTCTCCAAACTAGGCATTCTGTCTCGGTGGTTGGTCTCCAAACTAGGCATTCTGTCTCGGTGGTTGGTCTCCAAACTAGGCATTCTGTCTCGGTGGTTGGTCTCCTAACTAGGCCGTCTGTCTCGGTGGTTGGTCTCCAAACTAAGTCCCTTGGCGCTACGCCACTGTTTCGATGAGAGGTTATTGTTGGTCATCTAACAAAATGATAACTATGGTGTGTCATCTTACAAAATGACAAAGAAACTACAAAGAAAAGTTCGTAATAACACAAACCTTTATTTTTAATAATACAAGTACATCATTTTATTTAAAAACTGAATATACGTCGTTATAAATTTAGTAATTGTACAATTACTTTAATTTAAAGGTATATTATTTTTGAGTCAGTTGCTCGCTGTGAAGTATAATGGCTAGCATTCCCTAAGGGAAACAACTAATGAAATGTAAGTTAGCTGAATTATAAAGAAATAAATTGGATTGTTTCCCATTTGTATTTTGAACAAAAAATGAAAATCTTTTTTTAAGGCACTTATGGGTTGTTAGAAAATTCTGGATACGGTTTTGGTGTATTGAGATAGTGCTAGTTATTTCTGTAATAGTTATTGCTATAAGATGTTTGTCACATGGTGATAAGGATCACTGCAGTGACCCAGACTACTAGTATCACTGACCCAATGACAATGCCAACAATGTTGAGGTTCCTGGAGATGCGGGACTTATTCTGGGCCTCCTTGGTGTGGCCGTGCAGCCACATGGTCTGAGCCTGTGGGGGGTGGGGGGGGAATAAATTAAAGATTTAGAGACGAAGTTTAATTTGGGGACAGGAGGATAGCTAGAAATGAAACAGACAGATTAGACTTGTGGGTAGATTTCTAGACACACTGAGACGTATAGACCACAGATTATATATTATACAGATAGCGCATCGCTACATAAATAGTCCTCGGTTTTGTGTTAAAAACTCTCGCGCCATTGTTGTTATTCGCTTTTGTTTCCAAGGACGCTTTCCATTCATAAAAACACACAGACCAAATTATTAGTCTTTGTTGTTATTTTTTCAAGACATGAAATAAGAATAAAAAAAACTTTTAATTTTCTTTATAAATATAAAAAAGTTATAATACATTATTTATTTCAAGAGTTCATGTGTTTTTATAATAAACATTTCTAATTTATGAATGGACTGATGAGTGAAAATATTAATAGCGGCCATGAAAACATTGTTTCAAAACGAGGCTTGCGCAATCTGTAAAATGTATAATCTGTGGTCTAGACAGACATGTAGATAGGCATTAAAAAAGGTTTGCAGACAAATTTGAATTTATCAATGTAAACAAACAGTGTTGCTGACAGATATATCAAAACACAAACATGTCGACAGACTATCATACAGAAAGACACCCCGACAGACAGACAGACGCGTAGAACGACAGACAGAAAAGACAATATTTTTCAGAGTACTTACATCTCTGGCATAGAACAGAGCACACAGCCCTATTGGCAGACATATCAGGAAGGTAAACACACTGAGTGCAGTGTAGTTTTTAGCCGGTGGTTCCACAATCACAGTCTGTAGAGAGAATATGACACTCACTTAGGGAAATATTTTCAAATCTCAAAATATTATTAAGCTAAAAATAAATGTTTTTATTGAAAACAAAACCCGAACTCAACAATGGGGTCTATGGGATCATTCATCAAGTTTATTTCTTACAATGAAAACCACTTTCTTTTTATTGTAAATCCTACTCACAGAATCGTAGTAGGTCTTATTAGTCACAAGTTGAGTAGATATAATATCGCCACCAAACATAACCCCACTAACACAACCCCACTATTACAACCCCAAAAACACAGCCCCACTAACACAGTCCCACTAACACAGCCCCACTAACACAGTCCCACTAACACAGCCCCACTAACACAACCCCGCTAGCACAGCCCCACTAGCACAGCCCCACTAACACAACCCCACTAACACAGCCCCACTAACACAGCCCCGCTAGCACAGCCCCACTAGCACAGCCCCACTAACACAGCCCCACTAACACAGCCCCGCTAGCACAGCCCCACTAGCACAACCCCACTAACACAGCCCCACTAACACAACCCCACTAACACAGCCCCACTAGCACAACCCCACTAACACAACCCCACTAACACAGCCCCACTAACACAACCCCACTAACACAGCCCCACTAACACAGCCCCACTAACACAACCCCACTAGCACAACCCCACTAACACAGCCCCACTAACACAGCCCCACTAGCACAACCCCACTAACACAACCCCACTAACACAGCCCCACTAACACAACCCCACTAACACAGCCCCACTAACACAACCCCACTAGCACAACCCCACTAACACAGCCCCACTAACACAGCCCCACTAGCACAACCCCACTAACACAACCCCACTTACACAACCCCAGCATTCAACTCATCTATTATATTTTGTCTAACCATTAACTTAACTTGAATCAATAGATAACTCAAGGCATTAGGAAGCTGTCAAAACCTACAAGGGAAAACTCCAATTTGGCAACACTCTTGGGTTCTTACTTTCATTATCATTGCTTGTTATTTAGCAATTACTAGTCTTGGCATAGAATGAGGTTTCCCGAGTCTTGACATCCCTGGCATAGAATGTGACTTCCCGAGATCAGTGGGTTAGTGGCGTAAATAACTTGTGTGCCTTTCAGAGCTATTATGTCCAGGTTTTCATTCAATAAAAACAAAAAGGTCAAACTTACATGGGTGGTTGAGTTGCCAGGGTGAACAACCACGACATTGTTGGAGTGTGTGGAATTGTTAGTTGACTGGTGAGTGACGGCAGGATGAGTATTAACCATGACCTGGTTATAGTAGCCTGGGGCCCATCCTGTTGTCATTCTGTCTGGACCCTGATATTAAAAAAAAGTTCAAAATTGTTACAAAATGTCAAAGATTGTTTTGGATAATAGTAATATTTTCCTGTCTCTAATCTCACTATAAAAAATGGACCAAATGGTAAAACGGTACAATAGACACTAAAATAATGCTGCAGACACAGCAGTTCTGGAGAGCCATGTGTAAAGACTTCAAGAGTATCTGAGGGTCATATGTTAAGACTTCGAGATGTGTGAGGGTCATGTGTAAAGACTTCAAGAGATGTGTGAGGGTCATGTGTAAAGACTTCAAGAGATGACTGAGGGTCATGTGTAAAGACTTCAAGAGATGACTGAGAGTCATGTGTAAAGACTTCAAGAGATGACTGAGAGTCATGTGTAAAGACTTCAAGAGATGTGTGAGGGTCATGTGTTAAGACTTCAAGAGATGACTGAGAGTCATGTGTAAAGACTTCAAGAGATGACTGATGGCCATGTGTAAAGACTTCAAGAGATGTGTGAGGGTCATGTGTAAAGACTTCAAGAGATGACTGATGGCCGTGTGTAAAGACTTCAAGAGATGTGTGAGGGTCATGTGTAAAGACTTCAAGAGATGACTGAGAGTCATGTGTAAAGACTTCAAGAGATATGTGAGGGTCATGTGTAAAGACTTCAAGAGATGACTGAGAGTCATGTGTAAAGACTTCAAGAGATGACTGAGAGTCATGTGTAAAGACTTTAAGAGATGACTGAGAGTCATGTGTAAAGACTTTAAGAGATGTATGAAGGCCCTTAGCAAACACTCCCTGTTAGATGAAAAGAGGGAGGAGGGTCGTAGGGTGTCATCTAGCTCGCCCAGCCACACAACCCTGTTTGTATGATCAAATGTACACATCTTAATCAAGGCTTTTACTAAAACGTAAAATATGTTTACGCAAGTAAGTCACCATTTAGTATGGGGGTGGAGTGTGTAATGTTGCTATTTGAATGTGTAAAATAAAAGTACTTATGTACAACACCGTTAATTTTGTGTGTGTGTGTTGAAGTTGGGTGTACTGGTGTACTAGTGTACTGGTGTACTAGTGTACTGGTGTTCTACTGTTATTTGGCTTAAAACAATTAAATTACTAAACTATCTGTCAGTGTGTACGTCAGACAATGATGAATGTTCTAAAAATTACCTACAGGACTGTAGTCCGGTGGATTCAGTCCACCATGACCTAGGTCACCGTCCATTGGTACCAGCACCTGTTTGTAGTCACTTGTTTGATTCACCTGTGACGAGATGGTGGGAGGGTTGGGGAGATGGAGTAAAAAGTAAAAAAAAAATGTACAATCAATTTATTTCAAAAGTATAAATTAATTTAATTTAACATATTTTACCATATTTTATTATCTGGTAAGTTATATGAACAAATTGACTATTATCTTGTAAGATTCAAATACAATTAGAGTGTTTATCATTTAATTTGTTTTCGTTTAGTTAGATAGAAAGATAGATAAATAGATCGATAGATAGATAGATAGATAGATAGATAGATAGATAGATAGATAGACAGATAGATAGATAGATAGATAGATAGATAGATAGATAGATAGATAGATAGATAGATAGATAGATGCAGAATGTCAACGTTAATCTTTATAAATAAGTAGGTTGTTTTAGTAATGTATATACACGAGTAGAATGTCATTACGTAAATTCAATATTTTTATTATGTTAGTTATATACACAATTAACACAAGCAGATGTGTTACACTTTACGTAAACTACAAAATATTATGTCAATACGATTCAAAACAAAGTTCATTAAAACGAAGTCATGCATTATGTTACTAACTTACTTGGCTCATGTTTATCAAATGATGTTCAGTGAAGTCTTTGGTTATATGTAATTCACACAGTCTTCAGCCTGTAAACATACAAAAAAAAATTGTTCAGCTTTAGATAAGACTTGTTCAATGTGTTGGGGCACAAACAATGTTAAAATAAGAGACAAACAGTTGTTGGTCTAATATATTGTTCCACCCAGCTTGTATCAACATATTTGACTGTTTAGTTAGTGACTTCCTAACACTTCATTAGTCATGGTCGCAGTTTCCACTGGATGTGAAGGAAGTACACGGAGGGTTACAGGTCAATAATAAAACTGGGCCCGGGGGGTCAAAGTTCAATAATGATGCTAGGGAGAGTCATAAGTCAGCAATGATGCTAGGGAGAGTCATGAGTCAGCAATGATGCTAGGGAGAGTCATGAGTCAGCAATGATGCTAGGGAGAATCATGAGTCATCAATGATGCTAGGGGGAGTCATGAGTCAGCAATGATGCTAGGGAGAGTCATGAGTCATCAATGATGCTAGGGAGAGTCATGAGTCAGCAATGATGCTAGGGAGAGTCATGAGTCAGCAATGATGCTAGTGAGAGTCATGAGTCAGCAATGATGCTAGGGAGAGTCATGAGTCAGCAATGATGCTGGGGAGTGTCATGAGTCAGCAATGATGCTGGGGAGGGTCATGAGTCAGCATTGATGCTGGGGAGGATCATGAGTCAGCAGTGATGCTGGGGAGGGTCATGAGTCAGCAGTGATGCTGGGGAGGGTCATGAGTCAGGAATGATGCTGGGGAGGGTCAAGAGTCAGCAATGATGCTGGGGAGGGTCATGAGTCAGCAGTGATGCTGGGGAGGGTCATGAGTCAGGAATGATGCTGGGGAGGGTCAAGAGTCAGCAATGATGCTAGGGAGGGTCATGAGTCAGCAATGATGCTGGGGAGGGTTATGGGTTAGAAATGATGCTGGGGATGGTCATGAGTCAGCAATGATGCTGGGGAGGGTCATGAGTCAGAAATGATGCTGGGGATGGTCATGAGTCAGTAATGATGTTGGGGATGGTCATTAGTCAGCAATGATGCTGGGGAGGGTCATGGGTCAGTAATGATGCTGGGGAGGGTCATGAGTCAGCAATGATGCTGGGGAGGGTCATGAGTCAGAAATAATGCTGGGTAGGGTCATGAGTCAGTAATGATGCTGGGCATCAAACCCGTAGTCTACACTATATGAGCCCCCCACTGATATCACTTTCATTAAAACGTTGTTATCTTGGTATACCGGTTGTGTGAGTCAGTATTTTTGAAAAATGAAATTTTACGGGCGATCTTTACATTACGGCTGGCCTACAGTAGTTTCAGGGGCGACACGAGGAGGAAGTATCTGAACACCCGTATCGAAGGCCCCCCCCCCCCAGCCTAAAAGGACCACACAGTTTGGAGATCAGTGGTAAAAGAAAACTTATGCAATTTAAATCACTGGTAGCCATTAGGCCTTAGACTCCTAAAACCTGAAGCCGGCTCCGCTCAAACTGACACAGAGGCGCGTCGAGTGAACGCCCTGGGCCCCCGAATATTTTGGGGCGCACAAGCCACATTTAAAACCTTTTATATCTCTCTATTTTTCTAAATGGCCCAACATTTTCTGACAAAAGCCCGCGCCAGGTAACTCTCACTGACTTACGTGGCAAGGACTACTTTCCCTTATTAAATGAGTGAATTTAATTGGCCACTATAACGTGTCCTGAACACTGCCGCTCCTTTACATCCGGAATGTGTAGAGCCACCAAGTTTGTTAATGTACGATTCGGAAATAGAAAGTAGATGTGTGCCAGCTCAAATAAATCTGAATGGGGATAATAGTTTCTATCAGCCAATTTAGACTTTGTATAGAAGTATACTGATATATATTACATCCAGGGGCGATATTGGTGGGGGGGGGGGCTATGTCAAGGCAGTTAAACATCACAATGTCTTATTGGTTTTTTTAAGATAATAAAAGCTGCAGTTACAGTTATTAGAACCCTAACCCTCGCTATGGGCCCCCACCCTGGGCTACTGACCTGACTATAACCCTCACCCTTGGCTACTGACCTGACTATAACCCTTGCCATGGGCTACTGACCTGACTATAACACTCACCATGGGCCCCATGTAAAACCATCGCCCCCTATACATACAGTCGACTGTCACCCTAATCCTGTAGTGACGCCTTCGGCTCATCGATGACGTTTATTGTCGAACTAAATCTTACACATTGTTCAACCTGTACTAAGACCACTGTATCGTATGAAAGGGTTAACCCAGAAAGTGGGCTCTACAGGTAACTTCCCATCCCAGTTTGACTACAGCCTGTAAGGTCAACCATATGGCTATTTACATAAGTTACATTTCTAGCTGAGGAGTTTAGCCCCCACTGGAAGGAGGTTCTTACACTTGAACTGTCCACCACATGATGGTCAGACGTCTGGACACCCCCATATTTGCGATCGGTTACCGCGTCCATAGAACCCCCTTTAGTCTTTGTAATATAATGTATAATCTCATCACTCAACAATATGATACATAGACATGATAGTGTAGAGACAAATATATATACTTCAATGTAAAAATTATGATGGTTTTTTTTTCAAACGTTAAAAAAAAATATTGTATCTTGTTTGTTATATTTTGCAAACAAGTGTGATGATTAAAAAAAAGTATACCGTGTCTAAAAGACTCTTTTAAGTGTAATAACTTAAAACTATGTTAATTTGTGTCAAAAAGACTCGTTCAATGTTAAAAACCGTATTCAGCAGGCTCATAAAAAGATTTCATTTTCTCCAAGTTCACTACGGAAATATTCCATTTATAAATCATTTTATTTCACAATTTTTACTTGTCGCGAATGAATCTGGCAGTGATTAAATGGCGAAATACGATAATTGATATTAATGGTGAAATATTTCTTGCGACTTCGTCAAAATCTCACTGGTATGACAAACTAGTTCAGATATTTCATGTACTTACCTGATAGAGTATGTCTGTACACATTGCCTGTCAACATTAAACTAACACCTTACCGTGTCAATAAAGTAGTCCGCAAACATCCGCCTTCTATTTTTAAAATTTAGAGATGACGTAACTATCTTTAGTTTCAAAGGGGGCAGTGGCGTAGCGAGCTTAACTCGCGCCCAGGGCACAATACCTTTTTAGCGCCCCACCCCCAAGCCAGTGAAATATACTACAAGCCAGTAATATGTACTATAAGCCAGTGAAATGTACAAGGCCATCCTTACACAATTTCACATAGAAATGTCTGCTTTCAGATGCTGCAAAGAGATTACTTGTGTGCATCAATCGGTTGATTTAAATAGTCTTTTAAAAAATGGCCTATTTGTTTCCCATGGCCTATGTGTTTCTCATGGCCTATTTGTTTATCATCGCCTATTTGTTTATCATCGCCTATTTGTTTCTCATGGACTACTTGTTTCTCGTGACCTATTTGTTTCTCATGGCCTATGTGTTTCTCATGGTCTATCTGTTTCTCATCGCATATTTGTTTCTCATGGTCTATCTGTTTCTCATCACATATTTGTTTCTCATGGCCTATCTGTTTCTCATAGCCCATTTGTTTCTCATGGTCTATCTGTTTCTCATCGCATATTTGTTTCTCATGGTCTATCTGTTTCTCATCACATATTTGTTTCTCATGGTCTATCTGTTTCTCATGGCCCATTTGTTTCTCATGGCCTATCTGTTTCTCATGGCCTATTTGTTTCTCATGGTCTATCTGTTTCTCATCACATATTTGTTTCTCATGGCCTATCTGTTTCTCATAGCCTATTTGTTTCTCATGGTCTATCTGTTTCTTATCGCATATTTGTTTCTCATGGTCTATCTGTTTCTCATCACATATTTGTTTCTCATGGCCTATCTGTTTCTCATAGCCCATTTGTTTCTCATGGTCTATCTGTTTCTTATCGCATATTTGTTTCTCATGGTCTATCTGTTTCTCATCACATATTTGTTTCTCATGGTCTATCTGTTTCTCATGGCCCATTTGTTTCTCATGGCCTATCTGTTTCTCATGGCCTATTTGTTTCTCATGGTCTATCTGTTTCTCATCACATATTTGTTTCTCATGGCCTATCTGTTTCTCATAGCCTATTTGTTTCTCATGGTCTATCTGTTTCTTATCGCATATTTGTTTCTCATGGTCTATCTGTTTCTCATCACATATTTGTTTCTCATGGTCTATCTGTTTCTCATGGCCCATTTGTTTCTCATGGCCTATCTGTTTCTCATGGCCTATTTGTTTCTCATGGTCTATCTGTTTCTCATGGCCTATTTGTTTCTCATGGTCTATCTGTTTCTCATCACATATTTGTTTCTCATGGCCTATCTGTTTCTCATAGCATATTTGTTTCTCATGGTCTATCTGTTTCTCATCACATATTTGTTTCTCATGGTCTATCTGTTTCTCATGGCCTATTTGTTTCTCATGGCCTATCTGTTTCTCATGGCCTATACTTTCAATATAGCTAAGAACCAGAAGACAATGCAATATTCTTACTATTTCATTATGATTTGATGAGTTTCTTAAGTATTTTTCGAAAATAAAATTATTGTGGCCTAAGAAAGAATGCTCTACTGTGCCTAAACACGTGTGACGTCATAGCTCTCCGATATGTTCTAGCAAACCTACGTATAGTTTTTTAATCGGGTCCAACTCACACCAAATTTTTTTAACTTTTTCTATACATTGAAAAAAAAAAATTACATTAAAAAAATTTTAACTAAAAAGTAGAAAATAAAAATTATATTATAAAAATATAGAGCCGCGGTCTTACACAGAAACGTATTCATTGAGTGGGTCCAACACTCTACACCGAACGACCTAATTAAACACAAACATATTAATGTGAAGCTATACGATGTCAACAACATATCGCTGATACAATTAAAATATATGATTACTTACGTTTTATAGACTGGCGGAAACCTGTACAATATTCCAGTCAATATGAGCACACCTGGATCGAGATAAGAAATGACACACATTCAGGCCTTGTGTTTGAATAGATCCTGAAATCTGTGCCACCCTTTAAACTTGGGACTAGAGTGTTGTCTGTTATTAAATTTATGGCCCTGAGGGAAATAACAAAGTGAAACCACCTAACGCCCCTCACCCCACTATTCCCTCCCTTGTGTCTAGCGGTAAAGATAAGAGAATTTGATGTATTGTTATGTAATAATTATAGCTGCACGACTAAAGCCTATAAAAAGTAAACAGTGAAATAAAGAAACGAAAAGAGAAATTTTCCTAGAAACTGTCGCGTGTGTTTGAGGGTTAGAACTAAGAGCTGCTGCCTGCCAGATCAATAGTTCCGGATTTGATTCACAGTAGCGGTAAAATTCATATTGGTCAATGCTAGAGCTGGTAAATAAAGGTTAGATTGGATTGCAAACTGCAAATATGACGTCATGATTTTGTTGTGATAAAATTGTGCCACTTGTCCAATAAAAAAGTCATTTATTGATCACGTTTATGGTCTGATTGGTCAACTATTGAAATGATCTATACATCGATCAAGTGTATCATCTCATATTGATTAATTAAAAGCGTGGGTGCCAGAAATAAATGAAATAATTTATAAACATTGGTGCTCGCGCTGGTTTTAGTCAACATAATTTCTATTAATATTTGTATTGTAGGTACAAGCATAAATAAGAAATATAATGACGGTTAGAACGCACGTATGTTAGCAACTCTATATGGACATACTGAGAAAGTTAAGATACTAATTAAATAAGAAGCCAAAATGAATGACGTAAAAAATGATTGTTGAAATGCGCTTATGTTAGCATCTCAATGGGGACATACTGAGATAGTTGATATACTGACTGAATCAGGTGCAATCATAAATAAGACAGTTATTGACGGTTGCAACGCGCTTATGTTAGTATCTCTATATGGACATACTGAGATAGTTGAGATACTGATTAATTTTGGCGCTAACATATATGAGAAAACTTACGATGGATGGAGCGTTCTTATGCTAGCCACAAAAAATGGACATACTGAAACTGCTCGGGCTCTTAAAGAATATAACTTAAAAATCGACGAGGAGAACAATGAAGCTAACACAGATTCAAATGAAAAAACAAATTACATTCAGGAGACATTATTGCTAGCTAGTCTAAAAAGAGATAAAGAGATAATTTTGTTACTCAATGAAGTACTGTTGGATATAACAGGTTCTACTGCATTAATGTTACATTCTCTAAGTGATAATGTTAAATTTGTTAAAGTTCTAATTGAATCTGGTGTAGATGTCAATGAAAAGGACAAAATTGGTTGTACAGCACTAATGTCAGCTTCGTATTACGGACACATAGAGACAGTTAAGTTACTTATAGAACATGGTGCGAGAATAGAAGATAAAAATATAGAAGGTTACAACTCTTTAGTGTTTGCTTCAAATTATGGACATGCAGAGATAGTGAAGTTACTTGTTAAATCTGGAGCTAAAGTTAATGACAAAGGAAACAACGGAGAAAGTTCTTTAAAAGATTCTTCCAAAATAGGACAAGTAGAAATAGTTAAACTACTTATTGAATTCGGTGCAGATGTCAATGATAATGAAAATAACAACTGGACTGCTTTAATGGTAGCTGCTGAACATGGTCATCGAGAGGTTGCTAAAATACTTATTGAAGCTGGTGATAATGTAGATTATAAAACATGAAACGGCTGGACGGCACTAATGTTAGTTTCTGGAAATGGACATATAAATATTGTCAAGTTACTTATTGAAAATGGTGCTGACATTAACGAGATAGGGGAAAACAGCCAAAATGCACTCATGGTAGCTGCTCAAAATGGACATACAGAGATAGTGAAGCTACTAATTGACCCCGGAGTCGAAGTAAATTGAAGTAATGGCGTGTAGAAATGGTCACATTGAGGTAGTGGTGTACCTCATAGAAATGGGTTCGCAATTAGATAAAAAGAATAAAGATGGTCATGTTAGCTATTCACAATGGTCAAAGTTAAATATCCAAATTACTGATAGAAAAAGGTGCATCGCTAACAGCGATTGACGAAGATGGCTCGACGGCACTCACAATAGTTTGCCGAACTGAACAACATTCAACAGTAAACTTCATTAAGAGTACTGGAGCTAAATGTCTAAGAAAAATCTCACAGTCATCAAGTGTGTAAGTATTAATTTAGTTTCAGACACATTTCGATTAAATTTCTTTATAAATAATAATTTTTAATTAAATTTTCACTTTTTACAGCTACGGCTGATACAATTTTAATTTGTTTTTATAAAATATCGTTTTTTTTCCTCCAGAACTATAACTAACTTGAATATAACTAGCCCCATTAAACAGATTCAATTAGTCAGTCCAAGTGTTGTCAATGTTCGCAAATCACAAAACACAGTCATCGGTTGACAAATGTTTGTTCTCAAAACACTACGGTGAACAAAACAAGTCATAAATTTAGTCCAATAAATGTGTACACAATATTAACTGCTGAAATTACGAAAAAAAGAAACATAACATATATAAACATTTCTAATTTTATAAAAACGTTTTACTGATATTTACAAAAGCTGAAACTCTATGAAAGGTTTAATCGATGTGAGACAAAATCTCTCTCTCTCTCTCTCTCTGTCTGTCAGAGCTCTCTGAGCTCTCTACGTGACAACTGCAAGTTGAGACTTAACCACTTAGAGCTCGTCAAATATGTGTCCCTTAACATCAGGAAACTTCCATAAACGCCTAAGGCTAGCAAGCTACCCGACAGGTCCACCCTGTGGTCCGCCAGCCTGGGGCACTCAAATAACACAAATTTCCTCAACCTCTCTGCAGTGGTGACAGAGTGAATCGACATTAGGCCTCAACCTTCCAAATTACGCATCTATAAGACGATTTCCATAGCAAAAATAAGCAACTAGTGCCTACTCGATCCTCCTGATCCCCTACCACAAGTCAGTCTTGGACGGCCACTCCATCTGACTGTTGGCATTTCTGCTAAGCATCCCTTTGTCCCAACTCGAGAACCACCCCACCGAGCTTGCTCAAAAATCCACTAATCTTGGCACATGCATCCTCACGTGAGCTCTTGTCTGCACCCGCGGATAAAAATAGATGTGTTACAACTTAATTCACAGTCTAAAAATAAATTTATTTAAAAAAATGTAGAAATAAAAAAAAAATCACAAAAATGTGGAAATTCAAAAGATCGCTCAGACACAACGAGGGGAAAAAAACTGAGCTCTGATTAAAGCAGGATTTTTGTGTAGTTATGTCCCTTGGGTAATTTTAAACCACTTTAAACAAAATAAAAAAATAAATTAAAAAAAATAGATATTTTATACTAGACAATGAAAAACTTAAATTCTGAAAATGTAAATAAAGATCAATTGATAAAATAACATTCTTATTATTTTATAAATTAACCACGGGATGATTATATTCATCATTTCTGAGATTTTTTCGGGAATTCCCGCTATTACTTTACGTAGATGAGGCGACTGCCAACAAACAGCACCAATTAAGTAAGTATGTTTAGTTAAATCTGAGATTTATTGGAGCTATTATAATTGAAACCAGAATCACTTTATTTAGACATATTGTATACTCCTCCCCATCCCCCCTACCCCTTTTTGTAGTAAATCTCCACAGTTTGGTCACTTTGTATTTCCATCACCACGTCACCATGATGTACTCACCATCAGGCGATGTAGTTCAAAGTTATTTACTTTATTCAGTCATAAATATGCAGTAATACTAGCTTTTGCTGCAGTTTATATTTTGGTTGCATTACATAAACCTAAACATAGCGCATTCATAGTTCAAATTGCATATTGTAAATATTATCATAACCTAACATTGATTAAATTGATCCATATAAACTCGTGTATACGTGAACATTGTGTATGTCACTCTGCCTAGAGCCATACTCAAAATTAGGGAACGACCGATAGTCGGATTGGTATCGGACCGATATTGGCACTATCTGTTAATATCGGATCGGCCGATATTTGTAGGGAGCGCAATGGCGTCACTAGGGGGGTGCGGGGGGTGCAGACCGCATAGGGTGACACCCTCACAAGGGGTGACACCAAAATGCAAAATATCTAGTTTTAGACCTATACTCTTATTTTGTAATTTAAAATAATTCAAAGCCGTATTTAATTTTCAAAAATGAATAAAAATATCTCCGATTATTATTAGCAAATGACTTTATAAGGCTTCGATAAAATTAATGCCAAATATAAAAATATCTCCGATTATTAACAGACACTGCGTACTTTTTATTATTGATTTTTTTAATGAAATTATTGGTATACTTGCACTGACCTATACATATCAATTATTTATTCTTCTATTGTCGTTTTAAATTTATTTATAAATTGTGCTAAGAAAGCTGTATGTCTATGGGGTGTCATGAGAGGGGTGACACCATGAGTTACCGCACCGGGTGACACCAACCCTAGTGACGCCACTGAGGGAGCGACCGATAATCGGACCGATATTGGCACTATGGTTTTAACTATCGGACCGTCCGTTTTTTTGGCTGTCGATACCTTGTTTTTTTTTTTACAAACCTAGCAACTTTAAACTGGTTTTGGTTTACAGAGTTAAAGTTTACTTACAGACATCCAGTTAACTGTTCCCCTGAGTGAGGTGATTTACTGATATAATTAAGTGTTTTTAATTTTTCTACTTTTGTTTAAAATCTGCAACAAGTAAATTCAGTAAAAATTACAAAGATTAACGAAGAAAATTATTTTAATTTCATCACAACTTTCACAAGTTAGTGGAGTTACAATTAACAATTAATACAATTCTACTTTTTTAGTTTGACATTAATTATTTACAACTTTATCTTAATTTTCTGTTTGTGTAAAGTAAAAAGTAGGGCTGTACCGGATTTGATTTTTTCAAATCCGGCCGGAGCCGGATTTTGCCGGATTTGCCAACACAAATCCGGCCGGTGCCGGATTCGGTTGTCACTTTATATTAAAGTTGTAACCATATCAGAATAGATTGGACAACCCCCCCCCCCCCCCCCCCCAGTTTGGGACGGGGGATTATTGGATGTCTCAGCCTCTCAGGTAAATACAATTCTATTCAGAACCTAAAACATGCTACATTTGGGCCAAGAAATGGGTGATTGGCTATTATTATTTAATTTATTAGAAAAAATATGGGATATTATTAGAATAAATACGATAGTAACGATAGTTTACAGAATTTGGCTAATCTCAGTAATCACTAATAGTAATCAGCTGCTGGGAAAGTGGCAACAGTGGCGAAATAGTAATTAAAACTGTAAATCAATCATTCAAATGATATTTGATTTGATTTCCATTTTCCTGTAAATAACAAAAAAAGTAGTACTAAAAACTAAAAAGTTGTCTAGAGTTTTCAAGTTTTTCAAATTCAAATCGATTGTGTGTCAACCAGTAGCGTACCTGGGGGGGGGGCGGTGGCTGCGGTCCGCACCGGGCGGTACTTTTTATTACTTTTTAGTAAGGGGGGGGCGGCAAAAATGTATAGATTAAAAGTAATACCTAAATGAGAGGGCGGCAAAATCGTCTTCCGCCCTGGGTGGCCAATACCCACGCTACGCCGCTGGTGTCAACTGTAATTCTACTCTTTGATCAGCTTCGAGTTGTACTTCAAAAAAATAAGACGAGCAGCATTCTCTGGCATCAGTGAGCTACGATGCTCGTTCAGAACGCCTCCAGCTACACTGAACAAACGCTCGGATGGAACGCTTGTTGGAGGTGCACCCAAGTACCTGCGAGCAACTGCAGCAAGACTAGGGAAACGCTCCATATTCTGTCTCCACCAATGCAATGGGTCCTCCTGCCGATTAAATCACTGGTTGAGCCAGATACTTGGGCAGTTCGATGTATATACCTCTTGGTTCCTGCTGTTCACTGTTAGTTGCACTTGCTGATGTATGTACAATTTCGTCAATACAATCCCAAAGAATTGATTTGCAACTACCAGACGTATTCAGACGTGGTTGCTTAGCTGGCAATTCTTCAGAAGTCTCAATCTCATTCTGGTTCGCGATCAGTAAGCAAAAGAGTTGACAAAAATGTAAATTTTTTTTTTTTGCATTGCATTCTGGGTATGGGTAACCCTCGCGCGCTGTTTTGCGGGAATATTTGTGAGCCGTCCAATGAAATAATTGGATCTATTAGAATGAGGTCAAACATCACTGTTTGTAACGTGGGATTCCAAAACCTGAGGCTATATTTAGCTTATGAAACTGTGTCATTCATAACGAGGTCATCGGACCGCATACAATGATATATAATGTGTCGGAAGAAAATGTGTAGTTTCATCTGTAGAAAAATCGTTGCTATTGGCATATTAATGGTAATTTAATGATTTTTTTAATGCACTACCGATTTTCAAATACATTTTAAAGTAATTTATAGTTTTCCGGAAGCAAAATCATTAAGATCATCTTAATCTAGATTGGTAATAGCACGTGAATATGAAATTTAAAAATTCGATTTTGAAATATTTTTTGTTTCAATTCCTTCATTCCGTCCCCCCTTAAGGTTGCTAACGAGACCGGTATACCACATTACCGGAAGAACATTCAATCAATGTTGTCAATCATATGATAAACCTCAAGAAAAATTGTTTTTTTTTTTTTTAAATCACAGTTTAATTTACTTACCTCTATGTTTTAAATTGCTTTTGTATAATGAAAATGAATGATGATTTAAAGTTTGTAGATAGTTTGAAAAAATCAACAGAATGCAACTGGTTATCTTTTCTCCTATTATCACCCAGTGAACACTAAACTAGGGGTGTTCACGGTTAACCGGTTTGTCAATTAACCGAACCGAAACCGACAAAATGGCGGATTTCGGCAAAATGGCGGCATTAACTCAAAAACAAATCAAATTTTCGTTGTTTCAAAAAAATATTGTTAGTCAAACAAAAAAAAAGTTCTTAACTCTCTCATTGAAAAACAAATAAAACAACTTTTAAACGACCGGTCACTGAGGTGGAGAAGGTATGTTATACATATCTTGTCCACCTCACTGAGACCGGCGATATAACATAGAATGGAACTGCTACAGACATGTGTTTTGTGTTCACTGGGTGATAACTGGAGAACAAGATAAACAGTAAAGTAAGACAGAAATCCGGCTGAAAATCCGGCCAAAATCAAAAAATTTTGCCGGAGCCGGAGCCGGATTTGTAAAATGGTCGGATTTTGGCCGGAGCCGGATTCGGAGCAGAATTCCGGTTCAGCCCAAGTAAAAAGTAAAAACAACAAATTGTTTGTTATAAGTTTAATTTTAAACAAAAAACATGCAGATTTCTGAGATGATGCAGGCATGGTTTGCGTTTCTGACTTCGGTCTTCTGGGCTGACTTTTCAAATCTTTTGTTCTTCTAATCTTCTTCATCTGCAAGACACCCTTTCATTAATAGCGAAATATTGGTATCGGTATCGGTTTCGGCAAAAATGCTGGGGAAAAATATCGGTATCGGACTATCCCTACACGGTGAGAAAAGCGAGCGCGTTCGTCGTAACTAATTTCGTAAAGTTCTTTTTTAAAAGTCGATCTAATATAAAAAATGAAATTATGCTAATTTCTATACAAATCAAGTTATCAGCTATCACATTATTTCATACTTTTAAATAAATAGTGCATTGATTTATTTTTAAGTTATAAAATCTCCTATATACATGTATATAATTCTCTTCGTCGTCCAACCATGCGAGACATCACGTAGCAAGACACAAGTCTATATACATGTGTAGGAGAAGTACTGTGGATTTTGTGGCCGCGCAGGGCGCCAAACTAGGTAGGGCGCCAAACTAGGTAGGGCGCCGAAAGAGTGTTTGTTAACGTTTCAGACTTATACAAGGACACCTAAAAGTGTAACCCACACTTGGCGCCATATTGGCTAGCTGCATCTCTCTAGCTGTCAGGGTTGTTAACAATACTCTTTAATTGTATTGTCAATACCAATACCAATACTTCATGAAAAGAGTATCGCCACTACCATTACAGATACTAAAGTAAACATGTATTGCCAAAATCGATACCAAAATATTTTTTTTTTTTGAGAGCAGGAAAATATTATTATTTAAAGTATAAAGAGTGCAATTTTTTTCAAGTTTTTAAATAACTGACAGATCGATCAAATAAAGAAATAAAGTTTTCTTTTCTGTTGTTCATTGAAACATTGAACAAATAGGTGATAGAAAGAAAGTAAATGAATGAAAGAATAGAAGAATAACATTTATAGATATCGGCGTGCAAAGCCAATACTTCAAAAGAAAATTAAATTTTTTTTTTTCATTCAACTCGCCGACCGTGGTTGTATTGGTGGGGAGGTGGGTGGTGTTAATATTAGTTGGGTTGATGGCTATGATTACTAGTAGTGATTGAATGTATGTAGATTACTTTTAAAACAAGGTATTAAAATCGCTATTGTTTTTCTGCTAAAAATATTCTGAATTGTATAAACAGTACAATTGTGATATTGTGATTTTTATTCAAAACTGATAAACATACAAATAGTGGGGTTATTCTATCAGGTTTATGAATTATAAATGTTTTGTTCATTTTGAATAATTTTAAGATACAAAGTAATTTTTTTGTTAGAGTCTTTTACAATTCATTCTTAAAATACAAATAGAAAAGTATTGGTATCGAGTATCGAAAATTTTTCGTTTCAAATGTATCGGCGATCAATACTTAATACAAAAAGGATTAGCAATACAGCAACCAATACTGAAAAAGTATCGCCGATACTATATTGGCCAATACCAATACTTCGATTATAACAATCCTGATAGCTGTATCCGGCTACACGACGCTGCGGCTCAATCTGCCTATGTAAAGTGAGTAAAATATACCAATAGTTACAGGGCGTTGTCAGTTCGACCCTCCACTAAATTTATACATCACTTTGTTAACAACCCTGACAGCTAGAGAGATGCAGCTAGCCAATATGGCGCCAACGACACTCTCCCTCAGCTTCCACTGATACCTCACCAGTTATCAACGGTAACTTCGTCTTTCTAACTATCATTTTAAAAAATACATAATCTTGCGATTCAGTTATGTTTACTATATCTGTATATTTTAGTCTATGTTTATGTAAAATGTACCAATGCTTAGATAAGAGACATAAATAAATTACAATGTAATGTAGTTGTTGGGAGTCCACGCGTTACACACAGTATCGTCGGAATGCGGTTAAAGAGTGTTTTAGTTTTAACCAGGCTTGCGGAGCCGGAGCCGAGGAGCCGGGAGACGCTACTTTTTGCTGGAGCCGGAGCCGGAGCCGAAATAATCTGGCGGCTCCACGGCTCCCGAATGTTTTTTTTTTTTTACAGCAGAATTTTATTTTGGCTTTAAAATTACAAATTTGTTTGATTGTTTGCCTCCTACAATTTGTAATAGACTAAAAACAAAATGGTAGTTTTCTGTATTTAACAATTTTATTATATACAGAATATCTGAAATAGAGCAGATAAATTTATAAGGCTGTGGCCTTTCGGACCCGGGTCCCAATAAAATTCGATTGTTATTCGGACCCGCGGCAAATATGCACTAAGCTTAGCTATATTTAAACTTTATTAGACGGAACCCGAAAAAATAATAATACAGAGTCCGCTTAGTGAAACCCTAGACACTGAGTAACGATTAAATCATACAATTCAAACAATTATAAAAAAAAAATAAACAAAAAACAATAATAAAGTTTATGTATAGCTAAGCTAAGTGCATATTTGCCACGGGTCCGAATAACAATCAGACTTTATTGGGACGGGGTCCGAATAAAAATCGGAGTTTATTGGTACCCGGGTCCAGGCCCGTAGCCAGAGGGGGCTAGAGGACTGACCCCCCCCCCCCGTTCATGACCTGAACCGCCCCCCCCCCCGTGCATGATTTGAGCTTTTGACAAAATTTTAATAAAAACGGCTATAAAACATCAATCATTTTATTCAATTTTGTTTTAGGGGCCCGGACTGAGCTGGCCAAGCAACTTTTGAAAATATTAATATCAGCACGGGGGCCCGTGTCACCCCTGCCCAGGGACCCGAAATTTTTGTCGGTGGGCCTGTTCGCAACCTTGTAATAGTTTTATATATTGATATCTTCTGAGGACAACTAGCAACTTAAATAAGTTAATAAAATAATATTGATTTCTGACTTCACTTTTATACATATGTATAACAAAATAATAAAATACAAACTCCGTGATTTCTGAGTGATGTTATTTAATTTGCAAATTTACTTTTTAGCAGAATTAATTTTATTTTAAATTGAATAATTGCGACTGGTCAATTTGTTGTTGATAGATTTGTTTTCAATATTTTATAAGAAATATCACACAAATAGCTAAGCTATATTCGTGCATCTTTGTCGTCTTCCCGGGTTGTACGTTTAACCAACAGTATAATGATATAAATCAGGTATCTTTTATGTAACAATTGTGTAGCAGAACAAATGGTCAATATATTTATAACAGGAATCAGAAATCGCTCAGCCTCAATAAATTTTTGTCATTAAAACTCTTTACTATTTAAATTATTTTTAACAAAACTGCAACATGCCATGCACTATTGAAACGTAGTTCAAATTATATATTTCTAATTAATAGCTAAACAATCGGTACTAAAATGCACCATTCCAGATATGGAACTGCAAACAATTTCTTGGGGAAGGGACTCACTGATGTCCCCTCCCAAAACCCCTCCTCTCCGTTCGCAAGCTTTCGGCGCTTCGCACCTCCATCTTCGCCCCCCCCCGAACATTTTTTCTACCCACCAGGGGCGGAATTATGGGGAGTGGCCGGGGGGCATGTCCCCCCCCCCCCGGTTATCGCAAGTTTAGGTAATACATCATTAAATTATCGAAATATTTTTTGTTCAAAGACCAATTTTCAACAATGAAAACACTTTCCCCCCGCCCCCCGGGGTCAACGTTTTGCCCCCCCCCCCCCCGTCAAAGTTGTCTAGATCCGCCGCTGTACCCCAGAATCAGTTCTTCGGCACCCCCCCCCCCGCCGAAAAAAATTCTCCCCCCCCCCCCAGTGCAATAATCCTGGCTACGGGCCTGCCCGGGTCCGAAAAGTCACTTGGAATTTATCAATAATAAATATAAATACTGAAGTCTTTAAAATATTTTAAATATTGTATCAATTTACTATTAGCTAATTTGATCATTGAAATAACTTTTTATTACTTATGAAAATGGCGACTAGTGAAACCTCGATCGAAAATAATGATACGTTTCTGGATGCACTGAAATGGTTTGTTTTTAGTACAACCGACAATGGACAATGCGTATATTTTTCAAGTTCTTGACTATGGGGGTGAACGTGGCAAAATTTGCATAACTTTTTATCAGCGGGATGTTAGCGTGGAGCAATTACAAAAATTTTTGTCTCGTGTGATACTATCTTAATAGGGAGCCGGAGCCGTCAAATTTGTGGGAGCCAGAGCCGGAGCCAAAAAAAATGTCGGCTCCGCAAGCCTGGTTTTAACATAAAATAAATTACAGAAAGATTCAAATTGAGAAGCCCTGGCCTTGGCAATAGTAGATTGAATGCTTTTGGTAATATATTATACCTCTTTGATCACAGCTTTCATATGTACACAGCCGTTAAATGTATTGGAACTAGCTGTGCCAATGGAAACTAGCTGTCCCCGTTGAAACGAGTTGTACCCATTGAAAGAAACTACGCATTGAAACTAGCTATACCCGTTGAGACTAGCTGTATCCGCTGAGACTAGCTGTATCCGCTGAGACTAGCTGTATCCGTTGAGACTAGCTGTATCCGCTGAGACTAGCTGTATCCGCTGAGACTAGCTGTATCCGCTGAGACTAGCCATGGAAACCTTTGCAACAAGAGTCATTTATAAGCAATATTAATTATATAATTATATAATAGCTTCGATTCCTCAGCAGTATGCGATGGTTTCGTACAGATTATTTGAACAACTAACATTACTTAAATTATTTTTTATTCACAAATGTCCTAAGTAGTACACACACATACACGCACGCCCGCAGGTAGGAAAGCACACATGCACGCAAACACACACACACACAGTTGGAATTTTATTATTACTTTTGATCTACCCTGAGTTTCTAAAGTTTTCATTAAAATGCTGATGTACTTTGAAATAACATTATTTACAAAAAGTCTAAGAACGGGAAAACGTGTAAGTTTTCAAGTGCACCTTCTTTCATCCCCACTACAACTGGGGGTGTAATGGCCATGGAGGCACCACGGAGGACATGGGGAGTCACTGGCTCAATCGCCAGTCAAGACCTATAAATATTTAAAGTCACGGTTAAAGTCCCGTGGTGCCTCCATAACAACTGGTATATCGGCTTTGGTGGAGATGAAAGAAGGGCAACATTAATACAGTCCCATCAGAGGTTAACTGGATCATTTTATTTCATCCATTATTTTACTTAACACAAAAATGGTTTCAATTTTTTTTTTTTTTTAATTTAATAATGTTGTTAGCTTGTTCTTTTCTATTTAATTTAAACAAATAAACATTGTGACGATGAAGACAAAATTAAGTTTATTAGAAAACAATAATTTAAAAAAAAAACATTTTGTTATTGTCTTTGCATATATAATTTTCCGAATTAACCAATATCCGTTTTACTTCGATTTAATTATCAAAATGTGTGTTTAAAAATAATTTCAGCCTGTAGTACATTCTTTGATTATTCAACTCATTAAAATGTCTCATTGTGTTTTGTTTTTAGTGAGATCGAGATGACGTTAATGTTCCAAATGGAAACATAGTTAAAGAAATCTTCTTGTAATAAAATTTACACACGTGTGGAGTCAGTAAAATGACCAAGTAAATTTGACGCACATATCCAAGACAATGGCGCTGGTTGGCTGGAAAGAGTTACTGTTTGCTTCTGAATATTGATTGGAGAGAAAATTAAAAATACTTCTTCAACATGGTGTACACTTAAATTATACAACTTTTGGCTGTGGTAATTGACACTCATAAATTACTACAGTGGACTTAGCAAGAAAGTTTATTAACTTATTGAAACTGGAGCAAAGATAGACAACGACACACAAATGTTTCATTTTTTTAAGGTCGGCATAAAAAAATAGCAAAAATTGACAAGGAAAGACCAAACGATTACATCACATAATGATCGCCTCTTGGTCGATATATTCTGGAGCGAAAATAAAATAAGGATATGACAAGTTATTAAAAGGTTCGAATCTCAAAACGGTCAAAGTGGAGGAAGAGTTAATGAACTCAACAAATTCTGGTTTCTAAAAATATGAGAGAGAAAAAAAAAGGGTACAAGACATTTACGTAAGGGTTTAAAAATGGATACATTGAAACCGTTAGAATACTAATTGAATCTGGTAGACACATAAATGTCAAAAACTAAAACTGAAGATTACACTAATGATAAACTCTCACAATGGATATGGTACTGGATCCAGTTCTGGAAAAAGATGAGAAAGATAATAAAGAATACACATCACTATTGTTAGCATCGGAAAAAGGACATACTGAGTCAGTTAAGATACTGATTGAATTAGGAGCGAAAATAGATGAGAAAAATATTAAGGGTTATACATCACTAATGAAAGCATCTCTCAACGGACATACTGAGACAGTTAAGACACTGATTGAATTAGGAGCGAAAATAGAAGAGAAAAATATTAAGGGTTATACATCACTAATGTTAGCATCTTACTTTGGACATACTGGGACATGTAAGGTACTGATTAAATCAGGAGCGAAAATAGAAGAGAAAAATAATGATAGTTTTACGCCGCTTATGTTTGCATCTCAAAATGGACATACTGAGACAGTTAAGATACTGATTGAATTAGGAGCGAAAATAGAAGAGAAAAATATTGAGGGTTATACATCACTAATGTTAGCATCTAAAAATGGACATACTGAGACAGTTAAGATACTGATTGAATCAGGACTGAAAAAAGATAACAAAAATAATGATGGGTTTACGTCACTAGTTTTAGCATATCAAAATAGACATACTGAGACAGTTAAGACACTGATTGAATCAGGAGCGAAAATAGATGAGAAAAACAATGATGGTTTTACATCACTAATGTTAGCATCTCAAAACGGACATACTGAGACAGTTAAGGTACTTCTTAAACTAGAAACGAAAAAAGATAAGAAAAATAATGACGGTTTTAACGCGCTTAAGTTTTTTAAGTATGTTTCTGAATTTAATAATCTGATTGATTCTAACACAGAAATAAATTTTAAAACAAATGAAGTTCGGAGAGCGTTATTGCTAGCTACTGGAAACGGACATACTGAGACTGTTCGGGCACTTGTAGAATATCAAATGAATATGGATGAGAAGGACAATGAAGCCAACACAAATACAAATAACAAAACAAAATATATTCAGGAGGCGTTATTGCTAGCTATCCAAAAAAGACATAAAGAGATAATTGTGTTACTTAATAAAGTACTTGTAGATACAACGGGTTCTACTGCATTAATGTTACATACTCTAAGAGGTAAAGTGGAAATTTTTAAATTTCTTATTGAATCTGGTGTAGATGTCAATGAAAACGACAACATTGGTTGCACAGCACTAATATTGGCTTCGTATTACGGACACATAGAGACAGTTAGGTTACTTATAGAATCTGGTGCGAGAATAGATGATAAAAATATAAAAGGTTACAACTCTTTAATGATTGCTTCAAATTATGGACATACAGATATAGTGAAGATACTTGTTAAATCTGGAGCTAACGTTAATGCCAAAGGAAACAACGGAGAAAGTTCCTTAAAACGTTCTACATTAAAGGGACATGTAGCAATAGTCAAACTACTTATTGAATTCGGTGCAGATGTGAATGATAGTGACAATAACGGCTGGACTGCACTAATGGTAGCTGCTAAACATGGTCATAGTGAGGTAGTTAAGTACCTCATAGAAATGGGTTCGCGATTAGATGAAACGAATAAAGATGGTCAGACAGCACTTATGTTAGCGATTCGCAATGTTCAAAGTGAAATATCCAAATTGCTAATAGAAAAAGGTGCATCGCTAACCGAAGTTGACAAAGATGGCTTTACGGCACTTACAATAGCCATTCAAACGAGACAACATTCAACAGAAAACTTGATTAAAGAGACTTATAATACAAGTTTAAGATATGTGTCACAGCCATCCATTGTGTAAGTATTAGTTTTCTTTCAATACTTCCTGCTAAATTTAAATAACTAATGTTTGTCAAACTTTAACTTTTCATAGTTACGGCTAATACAATTTTAATGTGTTTTAATTACATTTCTTTCTTTCTTTTCTCCAGGCATATTGATAACCTTACTCTAACTGGCCGCATTGAAGTTCTCAATGTGGCCGAATGTGTTAACGTAATCCTTCATCGATAGATGTTTATTTGCAAGACAGAATAAGGTGAACATAACACGTCATAAATTTATTTTCGTAAATACGTACACTACTGTACACACAATAAAGTGCTCATTAATTAGTAAACAAAAAAGAACAAGTTACTACAAAATATGGACTAAAACATTAACTATAATTTTAAACAATTCCAGTTTTCATTTCTTAAAAAAAAGGGATTCCGTGTTGTTTACAAAAAGCTCAAACTCAATGAAAGTTTCAAACGATTTGACAATATCAAAAGACCCATCTGTCTCTCTCCCTCTCCCCCCCCCCTCCTAAGACAAGCAAGCTACCCGAATGGTCTACCCAGTGGTCTGCCAGCCCGGGGCACACAAATAACACAAGTTTCCTCGACCTCTCTACAGTGGCGAGAGAGGGAATCGACACTGGGCCTCAACATTCCAAAGTACCCATCTATAGGACAATGCCAAGTGCGAAACTCGATTCTCTTGAGCCCCTACCACAAGTCAGTCTTGGACGGCCACTCAAATCTGTCTGAAAATTTTTGCCCATCACTCGATCGTCCCAACTCGAGAACCAACAACTTCGCTCGAAGTTTCCTATCTTGGTACGCTCATACTCAAGTGATCTCTTGTCTTCATCTACGGATTACACTTAGGCATTGAACGACTTAACTATTAGCTACTACCAACTCACACGTTGACGTTCTCGCCGGCCTTGTACTCACAATGTGCTAATCTATTGCTAAAATTAACATTCTTCCTTCATGGTGATATGTACACTACACCCTGGGACAAGATGGTATGCACACTACACTTGGTATCTGTACACAGCCGTTAAATGTATTGGAGCTAGTTGTGCCAATGTGAAACAGCTGTCCCCCGTTGAAACGAGTTGTACCCATTGAAAGAAACTACGCATTGAAACTAGCTATGCCCGTTGAGACTAGCTGTATCCGCTGAGACTAGCCATGGAAACCTTTGCAACAACTGTCATTTATAAGCAATATTAATTATACTGTGGCTTCGATTCCTCCAACAGTATGCGATGTTTTCGTACAGATTATTTGAACAACTTACATTACTTAAATTATTTTTTATTCAGAAATGTCCTAAGTAGTACACACACACACACACACGTACGCCCGCAGGTAGGAAGAAGCTTACCACATGCACGCAAACACACACACACACACACACACACACACACAGTTGGTATTTTATTATTACTTTTGATCTACCCTGAGTTTCTAAAATTTTCATTAAAATGCTGATGGACTTTGAAATAACATTATTTACAAAAATTCTACAAATGGAAAAACGTGTAAGTTTTGTAATGCACCTTCTTTCATCCCCACTACAACTGGGGGTGTAATGGCCATGGAGGCACCACGGAGGACATGGGGAGACACTGGCTCAATCGCCAGTCAAGACCTATAAATATTTAAAGTCACGGTTAAAGTCCCATGGTGCCTCCCTAACGACTGGTATATCGGCTTTGGTGGAGATAAAAGAAGGGCAACATTAAAACAGTCCCATTAGAGGTTAACTGTATCATTTTATTTCATCCAACATTTTACTTAACACAAAAATGGTTTAAATTTTTTTTTTAATTTAATAATGTTGTTAGCTTGTTCTTTTCTATTTAATTCAAACAACGATTTGGTGTAAGTAAACATTGTGACGATGAAGACAAAATTAAGTTTATTAGGAAACAAAAATTAAAAAAAAAAACATTTTGTTATTGTCTTTGCATAAAGAATTTTCCGAATTAACCAATATCCGTTTTACTTCGATTTAATTATCAAAATGTGTGTTTAAAAATAATTTCGGACTGTAGTACATTCTTTGATTATTTAACTCATTAAAATGTCTCATTGTGTTTTGTTTTTAGTGAGATCGAGATGACGTTAAAGTTCCAAAAGGAAACATAGTTAAAGAAATCTTCTTGTGATAAAATTTACACACTTGTGGAGTCAGTAAAATGACCAAGTAAATTTGACGCACATATCAAAGACAATGACGCTGGTTGGCTTAAAAGAGTTACTGTTTGCTTCTGAATATTGATTGGAGAGAAAATTAAAAATACTTCTTCAACATGGTGTACACTTAAATTATACAACTTTTGGCTGTGGTAATTGACAATGATAAATTACTAAAGTGGACTTAGCAAGAAAGTTTATTAACTTATTGAAACTGGAGCAAAGATAGACAATCACACAGTAAATGTTTCATTTTTTTAAGGTCGGCATAAAAAAATAGCAAAAATTGACAAGGAAAGACCAAACGATTACATCACATAATGATCGCCTCTTGGTCGATATATTATGGAGCGAAAATAAAATAAGGATATGACTAGTTATTAAAAGGTTCGAATCTCAAAACGGTCAACGTGGAGGAAGAGTTAAAGAACTCAACTAATGCTGGTTTCTAAAAATATGAGATAGAAAAAAAAGGGTACAAGACATTTACCTAAGGGTTTAAAAAATGGATACATTGAAACCGTTAGAATACTAATTGAATAAGGTGGACACATAAATGTGAAAAACTAAAACTGAAGATTACACTAATGATAAACTCTCACAATGGATATGGTACTGGATCCAGTTCTCAAAAAAGATGAGAAAGATAATAAAGAATACACATCACTATTGTTAGCATCGGAAAAAGGACATACTGAGACAGTTAAGATACTGAATGAATTAGGAGCGAAAATAGATGAGAAAAATATTAAGGGTTATACATCACTAATGAAAGCATCTCTCAACGGACATACTGAGATAGTTAAGACACTGATTGAATTAGGAGCGAAAATTGAAGAGAAAAATATTAAGGGTTATACATCACTATTGTTAGCCTCTTACTTTGGACATACTGAGACATGTAAGGTACTGATTAAATCAGGAGCAAAAATAGAAGAGAAAAATTATGATAGTTTTACGCCGCTTATGTTTGCATCTCAAAATGGACATACTGAGACAGTTAAGACACTGATTGACTCAGACGCGAATATACAAGAGAAAACTATTAGGGGTAATACGTCGCTAATGATTGCATCTCTAAATGGACATACTGAGACAGTTAAAATGCTGATTAAATCAGGAGCAAAAATAGCTAACAAAAATAATGATGGTTTTATGTCACTAATGAAAGCATCTCAAAATGGACATATTAAGATCGTTAAGATACTAATTGAATCAGGAGCGAATATAGAAGAGAAAAATAATGATGGTTTTACGTCGCTAATGATAGCATCTCAAAATGGACATACTGAGACAGTTAAGATATTGATTGACTCAGACGCGAATATAGAAGAGAAAAATAATGATGGTTTTACGTCGCTAATGATAGCATCTCAAAATGGACATACTGAGACAGTTAAGATATTGATTAAATCAGGAGCGAAAATAGAAGAAAAAACTATTGAAGGTTTAACGTAACAAATGATAGCAACTTACTTTGGACATACTGAGACATGTAAGGTACTGATTAAATCAGGAGCAAAAGTAGAAGAGAAAAATTATGATAGTTTTACGTCACTTATGTTAGCATCGGAAAAAGGACATACTGAGACAGTTAAGATACTGATTGAATCAGGAGCAAAAATAGATAACAAAATAATGATGGTTTTACGACACTAGTTTTAGCATATCAAAATAGACATACTGAGACAGTTAAGACACTGATTGAATCAGGAGCGAAAATAGATGAGAAAAATAATGATGGTTTTACATCACTAATGAAAGCTTCTCAAAACGGACATACTGAGAGAGTTAAAATACTGGTTCAATTAGGAGCGAAAATAGAAGAGAAAGATATTAACGGTTATACATCACTAATTTTAGCATCTCTCAATGGACATACTGAGACAGTTAAGATACTGATAAAATCAGGAGCAAAAATAGATGAGAAAACCAAAAACGGTTTAACGTCACTAATGATAGCATCTTAGTTTGGACATACTGAGACATGTAAGGTACTGATTAAATCAGGAGCAAAAATAGAAGAGAAAAATTATGATAGTTTTACGCCGCTAATGATAGCATCTCAAAATGGACATACTGAGACAGTTAAGATACTGATTGACTCAGACGCGAATATAGAACAGAAAAATAATGATAGTTTTACGCCGCTAATGATAGCATCTCAAAATGGACATACTGAGACAGTTAAGATACTGATTGACTCAGACGCGAATATAGAACAGAAAAATAATGATGGTTTTACGTCGCTAATGATAGCATCTCAAAATGGACATCCTGAGACAGTTAAGATACTGATTAAATTAGGAGCGAATATAGAAGAGAAAAATAATGATGATTTTACGTCACTTATGTTAGCATCTCAAAATAGACATACTGAGATCGTTAAGATACTAATTAAATCAGGAGCGAAAATAGAGGAGAAAAATATTGATGGTTTTACATCACTAATGAAAGCTTCTCAAAACGGACATACTGAGCGAGTTAAAATACTGATTGAATTAGGAGCGAAAATAGAAGAGAAAAATAATGATGATTTTACGTCACTAATGTTAGCATCTCAAAACGGACATACTGAGACAGTTAAGGTACTTCTTAAACTAGAAACGAAAAAAGATAAGAAAAATAATGACGGTTTTAACGCGCTTAAGTTTTTTAAGTATGTTTCTGAATTTAAGAATCTGATAGATTCTAACACAGAAATAAATTTTAAAACAAATGATGTTCGGAGTGCGTTATTGCTAGCTACTGGAAACGGACATACTGAGACAGTTCGGGCACTTATAGAATATCAAATGAAAATGGACGAGAAGGACAATGAAGTCAACACAAATACAAATGACAAAACAAAATATATTCAGGAGGCGTTATTGCTAGCTATCCAAAAAAGACATAAAGAGATAATTTTGTTACTTAATGAAGCTCTTGTAGATACAACGGGTTCTACTGCATTAATGTTAGATTCTCTAAGTGGAAAAGTTGAAATTTTTAAATTTCTTATTGAATCTGGTGTAGATGCCAATGAAAAGGACAACATTGGTTGTACAGCACTAATGTTGGCTTCGTATTACGGGCACACAGAGACAGTTAAATTACTTATAGAATCTGGTGCGAGAATAGAGGATAAAAATATGAACGGTATCAACTCTCTAATGATTGCTTCATATTATGGAAAAATAGAGACAGTGAAGATACTTGTTAAATCTGGAGCTAACGTTAATGTCAAAGGAAATAACGGAGAAAGTTCTCTTAAATTCGCTTCCTTAATGGGGCATGTAGAAATAGTCAAACTACTTATTGAATTCGGTGCAGATGTGAATGATAGTGACAATAACGGCTGGACTGCACTAATGGTAGCTGCTAAACATGGTCATAGTGAGGTAGTTAAGTACCTGATAGAAAAGCGTTCGCAATTAGATGAAACGAATAAAGATGGTGAGACAGCACTCATGTTAGCGATTCGCAATGTTCAAAGTGAAATATCCAAATTGCTAATAGAAAAAGGTGCATCGCTAACCGAAGTTGACAAAGATGGCTTTACGGCACTTGCAATAGCCATTCAAACGAGACAACATTCAACAGAAAACTTGATTAAAGAGACTTATAATAAATGTTTAAGATATGTGTCACATACACCCAGTGTGTAAGTATTAGTTTTCTTTCAAAACTTCCTGCTAAATTTAAATAACTAATGTTTGTCAAACTTTAACTTTTCAATGTCACGGTTGATACAATTTTAATGTGTTTTAATTACATTCCGTTCTTTATTTTCTCCAGGCATATTGATAACCTCACTCTAACTGGCTCCATTGAAGTTGTCAATGTGGTCCACTGTAATAACTTAATCCTTGGATAGATGTTTGTTAGCAAGACAGAGTAAGATGAACATAACACGTCATAAATTTAGTTTAGTAAATACGTACACTATTGTACACACAATAAAGCGCTCATTAATATAGTCAACAAAAAAGAACAAGTTACTACAAAATATGGACTAAAACATGAACTATAATTTTAAACAATTCCAGTTTTCATTTCTTAAAAAAAAGGGATTCCGTGTTGTTTACAAAAAGCTCAAACTCAATGAAAGTTTCAAACGATTTGACAAAAAAGACCCATCTCTCTCTCTCTCTCTCCCCCCCCCCCAAGACAAGCAAGCTACCCGAATGGTCTCCAACCCGGGGCACACAAATAACACAAGTTTCCTCAACCTCTCTACAGTGGCGACAGAGGGAATCGACACTGGGCCTCAACCACCCAAAGTACCCATCTATAGGACAGTGTCCAGTGCGAAACTCGATTCTCTTGAGCCCCTACCACAAGTCAGTCTTGGACGGCCACTCAATCTGTCTGGAAATTTTTGCCCATCACCCGATCGTCCCAACTAGAGAACCATGTCAGCACCATGTACTCAACCTCCTTCTGAAACATGTCATGAATTTTCTTATTCAAGAACCAACGACCAAACAAGAACTCAACTATTCCTTCATTGGCAAATTAACGCAAAACTATGCCATTCTTCAGGCTGATTACCACCTCATTGTGACAGATGATGTTAGCACAGACGAGAACCCTGGATGGCGAAACGATTTCAAGTTCTTTTTATGAATTATGTCAGGCATATCGTCATTACAAAACAACTTCACGTTGGCCTCGCATCAGCTGGAAGAAACTACCAAATTTACACTAGGCAAGATGGAACTCACATGCGATATATACTAATATATTATTTCTGATACCAGAGTGGCGCAACATCCTCGCTCCTGCTTGCAACTTCATCTGGTATGAATGGGCAAATGCTTGATTCAATGTGCAACACTGCAATAAAGCGTCCTTCAATGAACTGTTTACCTCAATCATCAGGATAAAATGCAAAAACGTGCTGTAAAACTGATGGAGAAACTTCATGCGAAATCGAGAAAACTTGAATTTTTGAATCTGAAGTTCATATGAACAATATGTTTTACACATTTCTTGTACATTCTGTACATATTACTAACTGTTCTGCATCTTATTTGTTACTAAAAGTTGATTAGTTATTATCATTACTCTTTTGAATTAAGCTAAAAAAAATCTTGTCCTTTTTTTTTAAAAAAAAATATTTTTTTCACTTTTTTCTTCCGAAAAAAGGGGGAGGTGGGGGAACTTTTTAAAAAAAAATCAAAAATACAATTGATATTCTTAAATTACACATAAAAGTTCCTCGATTGCAAGTGGTTTCATAAAATATCTTTTTGTTATCACCCTAATGCACACTATACTTGGTGCACCAAAATATGCACACTACACCCTAAGGGCAACATGGTATTTACACTTCACCCTGGGACAACACGGTATGCACAGGCCCTGGCACACAATCTATGACAAACACAACACATCATTGTACTAAACGCAATATTGGACTATTGACAATAACTTTTCCCAAATTATGTGAGCTACATCATTACAAATATTTTTTCTAATCCTTGTTTTCTATTTATTTTTTTTTTATTTTCATTCAATGTAAAAAGACTGTAAAATATTTTGGTGACAGGTATTGGATACTACAGGTTCTAAATTTGAACATTTCCATTGTGATGATTTTGAAGATCCTATCACCCATTACCCCCACACCCACAACTTTCTCCCTTTCTCGTCCATATCTATGTGATGGAGACTGACCTATATACACCATTACCAGGTTCAAAGTTCATCGCTGGGTCTCTAGACAGGCCGTATGTGTGGGCTTTTGTGAATAATTCAAGCATTGTTTCGTTTTTCTTTCATTTTTAACGATTTTGTTTTTTATTCAATTTTGTATTATTTCCATTTATTTAATCAATTATTTTTTTTAAAAAAGGTAAACATGAGTATGAGTTGGTGGCAACTTGAATTCCCGTCAATGCCGGGTTAACAGCTAGTGAAGTCTAGGAACTTACAATGTCCAAATAGTTTTATTTGGCAATGAATATAGTTGGAAGAGGTAGTATGCACAGAATATATTAATGTTACAACTATTCATGTCATATATAATACTGAAATGTAGAAACTGTGTTTTTCATACTTCACGTTTTAAAAGATTGCACATTTATAATGCTTTTTTTTTTATTTATATAGGCTAGACTGGAATGTGAAAATGTAAAACACTACAAATGTTTACACTTATTTCATATTGTGCTTCCATATTTATTTTCACATCATAACCGTCAGTCATATGTATTGTTTTCATAAAAAAGTTTGCTCAAAGTTAGTTCCGGGATTCTCTAAGATGTTAATTTATGCCCTGAATATTAATTAAATGAAAAAATACACAAGTTTTGAATTTTGTAGCGTTCTCACTAAATGAGACAAGGACCGAAATGGAGTTTCAAGATTTCAGGACAAACAGAAAGTGAAACTAAAAGACGAGAAAAATACAAAAAAAAAATAATAATTATAATGTGGAAAGTATCTCGAAGTATTAATCAAGTCTATAGTTAATATAAGTTTCGAGTATTTCATTCATATTGTTGTTTTTTTATTTTAATTATTATTATTATGTATTAGATAAATTCCCAATGTAAAATGAATTATCAGCCATGGCAAATAATAATTAAAAATATGATATAAATGATGTATAACTGAAAATATACACTTTCACTAAACAATATATCGTTAATATGTTATCATATGTAATTTGAAATAAAATTAATTGTACGAGATATCAGTTTTAGTTGTGTCTTCCTTATCTTTGTAAGAACTTTACTGACATTTGGTCAGAAATGTTGCACGTTTATCAGAATATTCTAAAGTTGTCGACCTACTATATAAAGACTACTATACGGTATACGTTACAAATACAACTGAACATTGCAGTCCGTTATAAGTTTAGATCCCCTCCTCCCCCACCATCTTTCCACCACCCCCACTGCTTTTGGCACCCACATGGGCAACAATTTAGGTTTCCCAATCCACCTGCCAAGAGACAATAACAAGAAAGAAATTAAAGGCGTAATGAATTATATAGGTCATGACACATATTTTTCACATTTACAAAGGTTTAGTTCAGTGACCTCTAGATTGAGTTGTAATTCTGCGCATACAAATCCTCGATTCTTAAATTATTAATTAAAATTTAGTCCTACACACCTTTCACATACAGTTAAACTTCATCTTTACATCACATACAGCTTCACTTCAATAGAACAAGGTTGACACTTCGATCACACATGGACTGTTTATGTACATCATAGTTATAAGCATCGCATCGTAGAACAAAGGAAACTATTTCACAGTG
This sequence comes from Bulinus truncatus, assembly GCA_021962125.1. Classification (NCBI taxonomy): domain Eukaryota; kingdom Metazoa; phylum Mollusca; class Gastropoda; family Planorbidae; genus Bulinus; species Bulinus truncatus. Next base: position 189,554 of record JAGDYQ010000008.1, read on the forward strand.
AACAATAATTAAGTATGGACAATACTATCCTAACCCTTCTCTTTATCTCGCCCATCACAAGTTCAGTCCATCTTAGCATCTCCAAGGGCTATTACCTCTGATAGCCATCCACAAAATTATCTTTCTAAGGACTCATCACTCAAATCCCTCTCGCCAACACATTTCAATCATCACTCTATACTAGTGGTCCCCAACTTTTTGTCTCGCCGCTCCCGCTTGAGGGAGTAGATGAGGAGGGCCGTTAACCTCACGTCAGTGGAATGTCACACTATCCCGAGAGAAATACACCACAGTAAATAAAATGGAAATAATTTAATGTTTGGTGGGCGGCCCGGTGCCATTTGATGCACGGACCGGCACCGGAACGCAGCCCGGGTGTTGGGGCCCACTGCTCTATGATGCTATCAACTCAAACTGGACCCCTCTCGCCAAACACTTTCACTTCCCATGAAACTTAAAACTACAGTCCACCTAAATGTTATATGAGTCTATCTTAACGCCAGATGTACCCAGCCACGATTTGCTGTGATTAAGTATACATTAATGTAAAAGTAAATATGGAGAAAGCAACTCGATAACTTAAATATAAATGTTTACACCAGACACATACTTTACCTACTGTAAATAACTACAGCAGAGCTAAACAAAAATGCAGTCCTTGTATTCTGCTGTAACATTGTATGTTTTGACTGGCGGATAGCACGTACCCATACCAAACTCCCAGTGGTACCCATACCAAACCCCAAGGGGTACGAGTACCGCACTTTGAGAAACACTGTAAGATAATCAAAAATGCAAACATATGAAGGCAACCAATACAAAAAAATAGTAGAGATGCTTATTTAAGAAATGACCGTTGGACTGAAGTTTGATTTAAACAATCATCTAACAGAAACGGTAAAAAAAAGTAATTCCGTCACGTTTAAATGTAAACAAGAGAAACATTATTGGTTCTTACAGAACTAATGTTTAGTACACAATGTGGATATACAGAGGCAGTTGTGGCTGTTAACAGGGAATACCATTATAATACTTGAAACTATTGAATAACATAACAATGTCATTCATAAAAACGGACGCTTTGTTGGAAATTACTTAAAGGATAAAGGGGGAAAAAACATAACGTTTTGACAGCATTGATCTTCGCTTAAGGCAATGGTCATTCAGAGATAGTGAATTACAAAAAAAATTACTATGTGGACGAAATGGTCACTATGACCTGTGAGAAATGAAATTGGAATAATTATTTTGGCGGGTGCTGTCAAATGGTGCTGAAAATTAAAAAAATAATCATTCATCTAACAAAATCAGTTCATATTTGAAGTCAAATTAAAAGTCATCTTTTGACCATTAAATGTATGTCAACAGAACATTTTCGTTCAAACAATTGGCTAACTTAACTGTTACAGGCTACAAAGTCGATGCAGGACACTGGCATTAAAGTTACCTTGACCACACGTCGGTTCTCTCTCATCTCATCCTTACATGGACTTCACACACACTTGGTGCAGTAGTGAAGACTAAAAAGGCATTTTGAATTTCACTTAATTTTCTTTTTCACACAAAGCCAACTCATAGTTTGACATTTCGTCTTGCACATACATCTGACGAATCCTTGGCCGCTTCCTGTAGATTGAGAAGTAGCAGCAGATCGGCGAGCAATTTCAAGCTCAGGAACGTCTTCTGCTTCTATTAAATCTTCTGGACGTACGGTGAATTCTGATCTGGCATATAGTTGCTTTAAGATTCCATGTGCAGTTCCAAGGCGGTAAAAGTCAATTCTGTCATGCTCATAACAACTGCCAACAGATTTCCTGAGTCTCCCCGCCCTTTGTCAACATTGCGAATCGGAACTGGCACAGTGGCTGTCAAAGGCGCAAGAGGAATTTTTTGTCCAAATCCCTTTTCATTTTTTTCGCCTGCATTTCGAGGTTCGATTTTTGTAGTTAAGTCCCTTGCCTTTTTTTTTAGAAACAACCGATACCGTATTTAGAAACTTGTAAAAAAAAAATAAAGGTATTTCGTGGCAACGAAAATAATATTTTAATGTAAACATAGTAAGTCATTTTCAATAATTAGTTCTTTCTTTAATTATTTTACTTAGAAATTTATCACGGTATGAATGTTTACATCATCTTTGAGTTTGTTTCGGGAATTCCCGATATTACTTTAGTCAGATAAGTCAAACAAGATACTTCAGTTAACAAGAAAAAAAAACTAAAATGAACTAATTAAGTAAGTATGTTTTATCACACTTCTGAATTATTGGAGCATTAGATTTAAATAATTATTACTTTTATGACTCAAATTATCCCCCCCCCAGGTAGGGGTCACCATCAGCTCAGCGCAAAGTTTACTACCAACATAGTACTTGGACGAGAAATATGACGTTAGGCACGACGGTCTTTACGGGTTGTACACGTAGTTACACATAGTGTTAGTTGATACATCTCGGTTATTACTGAAATGTGACTATCCCTAATATTCTTTTGTACTATTATATCTCTCTTTTTATACTCTCTCTCTCTCTCTCTCTTTTTCTCTCTCTCTCTCTCTCTCTCTCTCTCTCTCTATTACTCTGCCTCATTTTGTTCTCCTTACTATACTGTCTTCTGTATGTCCATTTCTTCTCAACCTGCAGCTTAAATATCTCGTCCATACCAACTAGAATATTCTGCAACTCTGCCCGTGAGATATAACTTACAAATTACACTTCTCCATAAGCAGACTAACCAACTCCAGAAATGTTCACACTCTGACCTCATTTTGATAGCCACTAGCTCGACCAGACAAACACATGCACACACATGGTACACATTCACATCCACACTATGACGAATTGTCTAATACCAAAGAAATACTTAATACCAAAGACCTACTTAAACTAATTAAAAGAATGCATGATTGAGAAAAAAAAATGAGTTTTCTTTTTTTTTTTCAAATTTGTTTACGTTGCAGTTAAATAAATTTTACTAGTAAAAACGTAGTACACTAGATGGAAGCCATGGACAACTCAGAGATTCAACAATGTGGAAAATAAATCTTCATTTAATTATCTTGAACTAGGTACAGATCACAATCTGATCACGTGATATTTTGAGTATTTCTTCTAGGCGTGCTCTTAAACTGATTATTAAAGTAGGAGCCTTCAAATTGGATATTACAAATATAACATGATGATAGAAGTGTGTGTCACTGGCATCAATAATTCAAATTTCAAATATGCTCTACTTCTCGTACTTTCTCCAATATTTTCCTATTTCTTAACTTCATCATGCTATACAATGAATGATATAAATATTTTTTTTTTCGTTTAAATACCCATTTGTTTCTTTCAATAATTCCACAATAATAAAGTTTTTCTTTCATTGTTTACTAGTTACGTTATCACAACACTAGCACGTGACCCCTCGCGAGCCGTGCACCCCTGTCAGAAACAAATGAAAATATTTTTTTTTCGTCATTGATTAGACCACAAGGGACACCACCTGTTCGGGAATTTCTCCGCAGTTAATTTTTGTGTCACTGATAAGTCACATTGGAAACTCCCCGTCCGGAAATACCCACACATACAAGTGGGAAAGTCAGATTTACCAGGTAAATTGTTTGTTTGTTTTTTTACAATAATCATTCAACTGGTTTATATATTTACAAACCAATTTTAATGAATACTAGAAAACAAAATGCAAGGATAGTTTAGCATAGACAGAATTACAGCTTTTAGTAAGGAAAAATAAGGCTAAAACCAATGTTTAGGATAAAAAGTCATTGAAAAGTATTAATGCGAATTAGCTAAATTATCATAAGGATTAGGCCTATAATTTAAATCAATTTTATAAATTACACAAGTAATCTTTGTACTTGGTAACTTATTGAATCGAAAACATCTACAGATTTATATGGGAGGGGGGGGGGAGTATCTCAAAATACAAAACACGACATGAGAGACAATATTAAAGAAAACATTAAAGACAACATTAGATAAACATTAAATACACAATATTAAAGAAACATTAAAGAAATAATAAAATACATTATTACAAACTATATACATGTAGGCTATATATATTAAATACAATGAGACAATATTAAAGACAATGAGACAATATTAAAGACAAAGAGACAATATTAAAGACAAAGAGGCAATATTAAAGACAAAGAGGCAATATTAAAGACAAAGAAAGACAAAGATGCAATATTAAAGACAAAGAGGCAATATTAAAGACAAAGAGGCAATATTAAAGACAAAGAAAGACAAAGAGACAATATTAAAGACAAAGAGACAATATTAAAGACAAAGAAAGACAAAGAGGCAATATTAACGACAAAGAGACAATATTGAAGACGACATAAATATTTGCGAAATTCGGAGCCTGGTCATTTGTTCTTCCTGTTTTACACTTGAATTTGTTACCTTAAAATTTGACTGTACCTCAACAACTAATAAGTACATTTATATTTGAGGTGTGATGATGTGAGATACAGTAAAGGGTCTAAACCACTGTACAATAATAAAACACACGTGACTATTAGTTATTTGAACGGACCCATATATGTGTATGTGGGGTAAAGTAGTATGCTACGATATGAGGCTCACCCTACAAACTGTAATCGGCTTTACAACATTTATGTAGACTTCCAAGAATGGACATATTGATACAGTAAAGAAGTTCTTTGAAGATGTTACAAATATACATGAGAAAACAAATGACGATTGGGTAACATTTACTGTGAGCTTCACAAAATGATCAAACATGACAGTAGTTAGTATGTGCTCTGTACATTCACTGTACAAGTATAAATTTAAAAAAAAAAAAAAAAACATTTTTGTTAACATGAATGGTAGCTCAATGCAATGGTCATATAAAGGTAGTGAATTTATGAAAGAAAATTTATTATGTGAACTATATGGTCATTATGAAATGCGACGGACGAAAGGATGGACAGACAGATAGACAGACAAATAGACAGACAGACAGACAGACAGACAGACAGATAGATAGATAGATAGATAGATAGATAGATAAGTAGATAGATAGATAGATAGATAGATAGATAGATAGATAGATAGATAGATAGATAGATAGATAGATAGATAGATAGATAGATAGATAGATAGATAGATAGATAGATAGATAGATAGATAAGTAGATAGATAGATAGACCATTTTTCATTTTTACAATATACCGATGGCTAACAGTGTAATTATTTCAATATGTCGTCTTTAATAATATGTTTACCGGTGATCTCTTTTAAGCACTGAAATGAAATCTGTTTTTTTTTTGTCTTGTTTTTATTTATTAGTGTATAAAGTCAGTAAATAAGTAGCCAGGCTGGTATAGCAGCATGTGGGACCCATTGAATTAACAAACCTAATAAATAATGAACTCTACACCCTGAGATTTAAATAGAGATTCCGTTCAATATTGAATGCATTTAACATGTAGGAATGCTGATATAAAACCGATAATCTTTTGTAAATGGGTGGGTAACTGGAGTTAATAGACAAACACCCTTTCACCACCAAAATGATAAATCTGCAAAATACAGCAAAGGTAAAAGGAGTGTTACATTTTCAAGTATATTTTTTTCTAATAAAAAGTGCACCGGATTGGCATTTTCATCCCCACAGAGGTGTAATGGCTACGGAGCCACCACGGAAGACATTGGAAGTTTTTGGCTCGATCTCCTGTGATGAACAATAATTATTTAAAGTCACTGTTATAGTCCTATGGTGCCTCAAAAACCATCGCACTATCGGGCTATGGTGGGTTTGAAAGAAGGGCAACATAAAAACAGTTCTTAATATGGTTTAATGGATCAAGATGTCATCTCAACCTTTATTTTACTTAACACATAAATGGTTTACTAGATCTAGATGTCATCTCAACCATTATTTTACTTAACACATAAATGGTTTACTAGATCTAGATGTCATCTCATGCTTTATTTTACTTAACACATAAATGGTTTACTGGATCAGGACATGTCATCTCATGCTTTATTTTACTTAACACATAAATGGTTTACTAGATCTAAATTTCATCTCATGCTTTATTTTACTTAACACATAAATGGTTTACTAGATCTAGAAGTCACCGCATGCTTTATTTTACTTAACACATAAATGGTTTACTAGATCTAAATTTCATCTCATGCTTTATTTTACTTAACACATAAATGGTTTACTAGATCTAGAAGTCACCGCATGCTTTATTTTACTTAACACATAAATGGTTTACTAGATCTAGATGTCATCTCATCCTTTATTTTACTTAACACATAAATGGTTAAACAAATAAATAAATAAATATAATATATATATATATATATATATATATATATATATATATATATATATATATATATATAAATATATATTTGCTTGTTTTTAATTTTTTAATACAAACAACGAGTTTATATAATCATACATTGTGACGGATAAGTCGAAATTGAGTTAGCTAAGACATATTTCTATACATAAATCTAAATAACATTTTGTTTTAGCTTTTACATTAAGTATTTATAGAATTAACCAGTATCAATTTTACTTCGATTTAATTATCAGAGTGTATGTTTAAAAATAACTACAGATTCTGCTACATTCTTAAAGAATTTAACTCAATAACATGTCTCATTGTGTTTTGTTTTTTAGTAAGGTCGAGATGACATTAAATTTCCAAAAGGAAACATCTGTTAAGAAATCTTCTTGTAATAAACTTTACATACGTGTGGATTCAGTAAAATGACAAAGTAAATTTGACGTAAATATCAAAGATAAACACCCTGAACGTTTGGGAAGAAAGACTGTTTGCTACCCACAATTGGTTTTAGAGAAAGTTAAGATATTTTTTTTCAAAAAGTTGTGCACATAAATTAAAATACTTTTGATTGTATCAATTGACGATAGTAACTTCTTACAGTGGACATACCAGGAACGTTTAATTACTTATTGAATCTGGACCGAATACAGACAATCACATAGTAAATGTTTCTTTTTTTTATTAAGGACGAAATGGTCAAAATGTAAGAGTCAATGCCTTCATCTAACAATGGTTCTAAAAAAAATGAGAATTAAATGGATAATCGCCAATAAAGTAAATATCAAAAAATGGATCCAATGAAACTGTTAGAATACTGACTAAATCTGGCACGCACATAAATATGAGAGAGGTTGAACATTACACGTCACTTATGTTAACATATAATAATGGAAATAATGATAAGGTTAATATACCTATTGAATCCGGACCTACAAAAAAGAGAAAGGAATATGGAGATATATCTATTGAATCCGGATCTAGAAAAAAGAGAAAGGAATATGGAGATATATCTATTGAATCGGGATCTAGAAAAAAGATAAAGAAATATGGAGATAACAAAAGATTTATGCTAGCAGCTCTAAATGGACATACTGAGACAGTTAAGATACTGATTGAATCGGGAGCGATAATAGATGAGAAAATTAATGACGGTTGGAACGCGCTTATGTTAGCATCTCATAATGGACATACTGAGACAGTTAAGATACTGATTGAATCAAGAGCGATAATAGATGAGAAAATTAATGAAGGTTGGAACGCGCTTATGTTAGCATCTCATAATGGACATACTGAGACAGTTAAGATACTAATTGAATCGGGTGCTAATAAAGAAGAAAAAACTAGAAAGGGTTTTACGTCATTAATGATAGCATCTCAAAACGGACATACTGAGACAGTTAAGATACTGATTGAATCAGGAGCGAAAATAGAAGAGAAAGTTAATGACGGTTTTACGTCACTAATGATAACATCTCAAAATGGACATACTGAGACAGTTAAGATACTGATTAAATCAGGGTCAAAAACAGAGGAGAAAACAAGTAAGGGTTTTACGTCATTAATAACAGCTTCTGAAAACGGACATCGTCAGACAGTTAAGGTACTGATTGAATCAGGAGCGAAAATAGATGAGAAAACTATTAAGGGTTTTACTTCATTAATCATAGCATCTCAAAACGGACATACTGAGACAGTTAAGATACTGATTGAATCAGGAGCGAAAATAGAAGAGAAAAATAATGATGGTTTTACTTCACTGATGATAGCATCACAAAACGGACATACTGAGACAGCTACGATTTTGATTGAATCAGGAGCGAAAATAGATGAAAAAACTATAAAGGGTTTTACGTCATTAATGATAGCATCACAAAATGGACATACTGAGACAATTAAGATACTGATCGAATCAGGAGCAAAAATAGATGAGAAAAATAATGATGGCTTTACGTCACTGATGTTAGCATCTCAAAACGGACATACTGAGACAATTAAGATACTGATTGATTCAGGAGCGAAAATAGAAGAGGAAACTATTAAGGGTTTTACGTCATTAATGGCAGCTTCTGCAAACGGACATACTGAGACAGTTAAGATACTGATCGAATCAGGAGCAAAAATAGATGAGAAAAATAATGATGGCTTTACGTCACTGATGTTAGCATCTCAAAACGGACATACTGAGACAATTAAGATACTGATTGATTCAGGAGCGAAAATAGAAGAGGAAACTATTAAGGGTTTTACGTCATTAATGGCAGCTTCTGCAAACGGACATACTGAGACAGTTAAGATACTGATTGAAACAGGAGCGAAAATAGATGAGAAAACTATTAATGGCAGTACGTCACTACTGATAGCATCTCATAATGGACATACTGAGACAGTAAAGATATTGATTGATTCAGGAGCGAAAATAGAAGAGAAAAATAATGACGGTATTACGTCACTAATGAATGCATCTGAAAACGGGCATACTGAGACAGTTAAGATTCTGATTGATTCAGGTGCAATGATAGAGGATAAAAATGTAAATGGTCACAACTCTTTAATGATTAAAACTGCACTACATCTGTCTTCTGAAAATGGTCACGATGACATTGTCCAGTTACTTCTAACGGCTGGTTTACAAGAGGACACAAAGGACCAAGATGGCTGTACCCCATTAATACTTGCATCTGGCAGAGGCCATTTTGAAACTGTCAAATTACTGTGTTTGCTTGGTGCGGACCTAAATAAAACAAATAATGACATGTGTACAGCTTTGATGATGGCGTGTAGAAATGGTCACATTGAGGTAGTTAAGTGCCTCATAGAAATGGGTTCGAAATTAGATGAAAAGAATAAAGATGGTCAGACAGCTCTCATGTTAGCGATTCACAGTGGTCATAGTGAAATATCCAAATTACTGATAGAAGAAGGTGCATCACTAACTGAATTGGACAAAGATGGTTCTACAGCACTCAGAATAGCGTGTCTTACTGAACAACAGTTAACAGTAAACTTTATTAAGAGTACTAGAACTAAATGTGTAAGAAAAATCTCACAGTCATCCAGTGTGTAAGTATTAATTTTCTTTTAAACTCATTTCGCTAAATTTCTTTTTAAATAGTTATTTTGTATAAATTTAAACTTTTCACAGCCACGGCTGATATAATTGTAATTTATTTTGATAAAATATCGTTTTTCTTTTCAGACCTATAACTATAACTAACGTCAATATAACTAGCCCCATTGAACAGATTCAATTGGTCAGTCCAAATGTTGTCAATGTGGGCAAATCACAATACACAGTCGTCGATGGACAAATGTTTGTTGTCAAGACAGAATACGGTGAACAAAACAAGTCATAAATTGTGCCCAGTAGATATGTACACACTATTAACTGCTGAAAAATATTACAAACAAAACTTCAATCTGGGGCAACACGGTATGCACACTTCATCCTGGGGAAACACGGTATGCACACTTTACCCTGGGGCAACACGGTGTGCACACTTTACCCTGGGGCAACACGGTGTGCACAATTCACCCTGGGGCAACACGGTATGCACACTTCACCCTGGGGCAACACGTTATGCACACTTCACCCTGGGGCCACACGGTATGTACACTTCAACTTGGGGCAACACGGTATGCACACTTCATCCTGGGGAAACACGATATGCACACTTTACCCTGGGGCAACCAGGTGTGCACAATTCACCCTGGGGCAACACGGTATGCACACTTCACCCTGGGGCAACACGTTATGCACACTTCATCCTGGGGCAACACGGTATGTACACTTCAACTTGGGGCAACACGGTATGCACACTTCAACTTGGGGCAACACGGAATGCACACTTCATCCTGGGGCAACACGGTATGCACACTTTACCCTGGGGCAACACGGTATGCACAATTCACCCTGGGGCAACACGGTATGCACACTTCAACTTGGGGCAACACGGTATGCACACTTCATCCTGGGGCAACACGATATGCACACTTCAACTTGGGGCAACACGGTATGCGAACTTCATCCTGGGGCAACACGGTATGCACACTTTACCCTGGGGCAACACGGTATGCACAATTCACCCTGGGGCAACACGGTATGCACACTTCAACTTGGGGCAGCACGGTATGCAAACTTCATCCTGGGGCAACACGGTATGCACACTTCAACTTGGGGCAACACGGTATGCACACTTCATCCTGGGGCAACACGATATGCACACTTCAACTTGGGGCAACACGGTATGCACACTTCATCCTGGGGCAACACGGTATGCACACTTTACCCTGGGGCAACACGGTATGCACAATTCACCCTGGGGCAACACGGTATGCACACTTCAACTTGGGGCAACACGGTATCCACACTTCATCCTGGGGCAACACGGTATGCACACTTTACCCTGGGGCAACACGGTGTGCACAATTCACCCTGGGGCAACACGGTATGCACACTTCAACTTGGGGCAACACGGTATGCACACTTCATCCTGGGGAAACACGATATGCACACTTTACCCTGGGGCAACACGGTATGTACACTTCACCCTGGGGCAACACGGTATGCACAATTCACCCTGGGGCAACACGGTATGCACTCTTCATCCTGGGGCAACACGATATGCACACTTCAACTTGGGGCAACACGGTATGCACACTTCATCCTGGGGCAACACGGTATGCACACTTCAACTTGGGGCAACACGGTATGCACACTTCACCCTGGGGAAACACGGTATGCACACTTCATCCTGGGGAAACACGGTAAGCACACTTTACCCTGGGGCAACACGGTGTGCACAATTCACCCTGGGGCAACACGGTATGCACACTTCAACTTGGGGCAACACGGTATGCACACTTCATCCTGGGGCAACACGGTATGCACACTTCATCCTGGGGCAACACGGTATGCACACTTTACCCTGGGGCAACACGGTGTGCACAATTCACCCTGGGGCAACACGGTGTGCACAATTCACCCTGGGGCAACACGGTATGCACACTTCAACTTAGGGCAACACGGTATGCACAATTCAACTTGGGGCAACACGATATGCACACTTCAACTTGGGGCAACACGGTATGCACACTTCATCCTGGGGCAACACGGTATGCACACTTCACCCTGGGGCGACACGGTATGCCTACTTCACCCTGGGGAAACACGGTATGCACACTTTACCCTGGGGCAACACGGTATGCACACTTCAACTTGGGGCAACACGGTATGCACACTTCATCTTGGGGAAACACGATATGCACACTTTACCCTGGGGCAACACGGTATGCACACTTCAACTTGGGGCAACACGGTATGCAAAATTCACCCTGGGGCAACACGGTATGCAAAATTCACCCTGGGGCAACACGGTATGTTCGCTTCACCCTGGGGCAACACGTTATGCACACTTCACCCTGGGGCAACACGGTATGCAAAATTCACCCTGGGGCAACACGGTATGCAAAATTCACCCTGGGGCAACACGGTATGCACACTTCACCCTGGGGCAACACGGTATGCACACTTCACCCTGGGGCAACACGGTATGCACAATTCACCCTGGGGCAACACGGTATGCAAAATTCACCCTGGGGCAACACGGTATGCACACTTCACCCTGGCACACTATTGATATATAACAGACATCGCACATCAGTGTACCAAAAGCAATATTGGACTATTGACTTTAGACAAAAATACTGTCTAAATCAACTGTGCAAAATTAAAAATATTTTCTTTGTGTGATGCTTGTTTCCTATTTATTGTAAATTTTTGTATCAATGAATTTAAAAGAAGCTGTTTGACAATTTGTTTAAATAGTAATTAGATACTAAGGATTCTCAATTTAAAGAGTGTAATTGTGATGATTCTAAAGACTTTATAACCCTCCACTCCCCCCCCCCCCCCACTTTCTCGTCAATATCGATGGAAGGGAGACTAACCAACGAACACAATTACAAGGTTCAAAGTTCATCGCTAGCTCTATAGACTGTCAGCCAACCAGGCAATACTTGTTGCTTTTGAGAATAATTTATGTATTATTTTGGTTTTTTTTTTTACTTTTTTATCTTAAGATTTGGTTTTTTATTCAATTTTGTATCATTTGTTTAATTATGTTTTTTTTTAAAAAAAAAAGGTTCAAATAAGTCGGAAATGATGGCACCTTGAAATCCCGGTCAACGCCGGGTTAACAGCTAGTGTAGACTAAGAATATAGTATGTCCTAATAACTTTATTTGGCAATGAATTGAGTTTGAAGATGTAGTGTGAGCATAATATTTTAATGTTACAACTCGTCATACTACTGGGGATGTAAAAACTGGGTTTTTTATACTTAAAAGATAATATCAAAAGATTGTACATTTATATTTATTTTTAAATTTATGTAGGCTAGACTAGCATATTCAAATGTAAAAAAAAACAAAAATGTTACCACTTATTTCAATCTGTACTTCCGTATTTATTTTTCACATTAAAACCGTCAATTGTATTTTTTTTTCTATAATAAAGTTTTCTCAAAATTAGTTCGGGGATTGTCCAAGCTGTTAATTCAATATTCATTATATGAGGGCTCACACAAGTCTCACTAAACGAGACAAGGACGGAAATGGAGTTTCAAGATTTCAGGACAAACCAGCAGAAAGTGAAACTTAAAAGACGAGAAAAATACAAAAAAAAAAAAAAAATAATTATAATGTGGAAAGTATCTCAAAGTATTAATCAAGTCTATAGTTAATATAAGTTTCGAGTATTTCATTCCAGTATTGTTGTTATTATTGTGTATTAGATAAATTACCTGTGTAAAATAAATTATCAGCCATGTCAAATAATAGTAAAAAAATTAGGATAAATAATATAGTTAACATGTTATCATATGTAATTTAAAATAAAATGAATTGTACAAGATATCAGTTTTCTTCCTTATCTTTATAAGAATGTTTCTGAAATTTGGTTTGAAATCTTGCACGTTTATCAGAATATTATAAAGTTGTCGACCTACTGTTTAAAGACTACTAAACGGTATAAACGTTACAAATATAACTGAACATTGCAGGCCGTTATGAGCTTTGGGCCCCTCTAACCCCCTCTTGACACCCCGCCCCTTACCCCCTCACTACTTTTGGCACCCACTTGGACAACAATTTAGGTTTCCCAATCAACCTGCCAAGAACCCTTCTCTCTCTCTCTCTCTCTCTGACACATCACAAGCTCGAATAATCCAAGAATCTCTTAAGGCTCCTACACATGTGAACCACCCACAATACTACATACCAAGGGCTCTTTAAACACACTCTAGCATTCACTCAAGTCTTTAAACACACTCTAGCATTCACTCTAGTCTTTAAACACACTCTGGCATTTACTCAAGTCTTTAAACACACTCTAGCATTCACTCAATTCTTTAAACACACTCTAGCATCCTCTCTAGTCTTTAAACACACTCTGGCATTTACTCAAGTCTTTAAACACACTCTAGCATTCACTCAAGTCTTTAAACACACTCTAGCATTCACTATAGTCTTTAAACACACTCTGGCATTCACTCTAGTCTTTAAACACACTCTATCATTCACTCAAGTCTTTAAACACACTATAGCATTCACTCAAGTCTTTAAACACACTCTAGCATTCACTATAGTCTTTAAACACAATCTGGCATTCACTCTCGTCTTTAAACACACTCAATCATTCACTCAAGTCTTTAAACACACTCTGGCATTCACTCTAGTCTTTAAACACACTCTATCATTCACTCAAGTCTTTAAACACACTCTTTCATTCACTCAAGTCTTTAAACACACTCTAGCATTCACTCAAGTCTTTAAACACACTCTAGCATTCACTATAGTCTTTAAACACACTCTGGCATTCACTCTAGTCTTTAAACACACTCTATCATTCACTCTAGTCTTTAAATACACTATAGCATTCAATCAAGCCTTTAAACACACTATAGCATTCACTCAAGTCTTTAAACACACTATAGCTATAAACTTAAACAGGGTCCATTTTGCCAACATACTCTAATCTTCTTTCCATGCTATTAGATCAAACAGGGCACATCTTTCCAACACATTCTCTCTCCCCATGAAACTAAAAACTACTGTTCCCCTAAAGGCAGGTATATGTTTATATATTTACATTTAAATTTAGCTCTGAGTGATGACATGTAGGTGTTAAAATTATGAATTAATATAATTTTGTTTTTAACTATTATATGAAAAAAAAAAATTTCGTTAAACATTCAATAAAGCATAATAGAAACTGTCGAGGTTCTAAAACTAATCACAACTTGACTGAATGGAACAACTTGGAGAAATCTGCATGATCAGTGTTTCCCAAACTGCTCACATTTACAGTTGTTTGTGTTTGTGTAGGTTGCGATTGAGAAGAGCTGGCTTGGGGTTGAGTTTTTGATGGTCGAGGTTATATATAGTGAACTCACCCCAAGCTGGAGTGAGTTCGCACGGTATACCTGGGATCAAAACAAAGAGAAAAACAATTAACAACCGTCTGTAAATGCCTTGTTTCTAAAAAAATGGAAACAACTGACTGGAATGTGCTTAAAAGCAGTCTAGTAAGTCATGTAAAAATTCGGTGTGAAATTGAAACCGATAGTCGAACTGCGCGATATGTGAAAAAAGTAAATTAAAAGGTGGGGGAACTTTTTTCAATTTAAAAAAAATAAATAATAATGTTGCTACTGTCATCTACATATAAATGTTCCACGAATGTAAGGGGTTTCAGTTTCGTTACGAAAAATAATGAAAATGGTTATCACCCTAGTTGATAAGTTAATAACAAACTCGGCTATGGCGTGTGTCGTTTACAATACTTTGTCTTAAAACTCTTTTATTTGTTTGTATTGTTTTGGCCTAACTGGCACCTGGGTCAAATCTCCCCAACCACAACACTCACTCCACTGGTAACGCCACTGTTAATGAGATGTAAAATATTTACTAACACGCATGAAATGTTTTCTAAGATTATTGATCCAGATTGAGGAATAATCGATTTGACATATCGGCCTCTCTCTCTCTCTCTCTATGGGTCTCTCTGTCGGTCTTTCTCTCTCTTGATATCTTTCTGTTGGTCTCTTTTTTCTCTCTGTTTCTCTCTTACGGTCTCTCTCTCTCAATTCTCTCTCAGTCTCTCGGTCTATGGATACCCCACCAGCTATCAGTACACATTTTTAGAATGACAAACAAAACCAGAACATTTTTTTTGGGGTTTAGGTCTCCCTCTCACTAGGTATGTCTTTTTGTGTCTCTCTTTCTTTCATTCTGTCTCTCTCTCTCTCTCTCTGGTCTCTCTCTTTCGGTCTCTGTGTGTGTGTGTCTCTCTCTCTCTCTTGGTCTCTCTCTTGGTCTCTCTCTTTCGGTCTCTCTCTGTCGGTCTCTTTTTCTCTCTGTCTCTCTCTCTCTCTATTCTCTCTCTCTCAGTCTCTCGGTCTCTGTGTCTATCTCTATCTTACTTATTCTATTTTAAAAGAGGGATACATCCTATAATACTTTAACTCAATGTCTTATCTAGTTTTATTTTGTTTTTAGTGAGGTCAACATGACATTAAAGGTCAAAGAGTTTCAACAGGAAACACCTATAAAGAAATCGTCATGTAATAAACTTTACATTCGTGTGGAGCTAGTAAAATATACAAGTAAATTGAGCGCAAATATCAAAAATAGTGACGCAGTGACCCACAGTTTGCTTCTGAAAATCTTTTAGAGTGAAGGTGAAAATAATTATTCAAAATGGTGTACAGATAAATTATAAAACTTTTGACTGTGGCCATTGACGATGAAAACCTCTTACAGTGGACATATCAGGAAATGATATTTACTTACTGAATCTGATGCGTACAGCGACATTCACACAGTAAATGTTTCATTTTATTCAGGATGTCTTGTTTTCAAACTTGGAATGACAGAAATAGTAGCAATACACAGTTGTTCAATAGCAATAATAGACAAGAAAAGTCAATTCTTCACGGTCGTTTCCTAGACTGGGCATGCTGGAGTGAAAATAGACAATTAACGTTGACATTTCATTTTTGTTTATTTCTCAAAATTGTTATTCTAACAGAGCTGACACAATCATCTCAATCTATTTCTAAACAAGACGAGAAAAAAAATGCCCGTTACACTTCACTAATGATAGCATCTCAAAATGAACATACTGAGACAGTTAAGATGTTGATTAAATCTGGCGCAGACATAGACGAGAAAGCGAACGATGGTTGGAATGCGCTAATGTTAGTTTGTCAAAATGGAGATACAGAGATAGCTGAGATACTTATTGAATCAGGTGCTAAAAAAGACGAGAAAAATAACGTCGGTTACACTTCACTAATGATAGCATCTCAAAATCAACATACTGAGACAGTTAAGATGTTGATTAAATCTGGCGCAGACATAGACGAGAAAGCGAACGATGGTTGGAATGCGCTAATGTTAGTTTGTCAAAATGGAGATACAGAGATAGCTGAGATACTTATTGAATCAGGTGCTAAAAAAGACGAGAAAAATAACGTCGGTTACACTTCACTAATGATAGCATCTCAAAATCAACATACTGAGACAGTTAAGATGTTGATTAAATCTGGCGCAGACATAGACGAGAAAGCGAACGATGGTTGGAATGCGCTAATGTTAGTTTGTCAAAATGGAGATACAGAGATAGCTGAAATACTTATTGAATCAGGTGCTAAAAAAGACGAGAAAAATAACGTCGGTTACACTTCAATAATGATAGCATCTCAAAATGAACATACTGAGACAGTTAAGATGTTGATTAAATCTGGCGCAGACATAGACGAGAAAGCGAACGATGGTTGGAATGCGCTAATGTTAGTTTGTCGAAATGGAGATACAGAGATAGCTGAGATACTTATTGAATCAGGTGCTAAAAAAGACGAGAAAAATAACGTCGGTTACACTTCACTAATGATAGCATCTCAAAATGGACATACTGAGAAAGTAAAAGAAATACTTATTCAATCTAGGGGAAATGAGAAAAAGCAAAACATTCGGATCGATAATTTAGTATATAAAACGGGATTTTTGGATAATTTAATGAGACATTTTCAATATGTTCCTTTGAGGGCAAAAGTGTGTATAGATGATATTTTATTTTCTCAAAAAAAATGTATTCAGACAGTTAAATCATTTAACAAATCTCGCTTAGACATAATTGAGAAAACTGAAGAAGGTTTAAGCGCGCCATTGCTATATTCTAGAAATGAACATACTGAGACTCTTCGGGCACTTCTAAAATCAAAAAGAAAAACTAATACAGATACAAATAAGAAAACAAATTATATTCTAGCAGCATTATTGTTAGCTATTCAAAAAAGTCATCATGAAATAATTTTGTTTCTTAATGAATTACTTGTGGATACAACAGGTTCTACTGCATTAATGTTCCATTCTTTAAGTGGTAATGTTGAATTAGTTAAAGTTCTAATTGACTCTGGTGTAGATGTCAATGAAAAGGACAACAAGTGTTGTACAGCACTAATGTTAGCTTCGTATTACGGACACACAGAGACAGTTAAATTACTTATAGAATCTGGTGCTAGAATAGATGATAAAAATATAAAAGGTATCAACTCTTTAATGATTGCTTCAAATTATGGACAAACAGAGATAGTGAAGATACTTGTTCAATCTGGAGCTAACGTTAATGACAAAGGAAATAACGGAGATTGTTCTTTAAAGGGATCTTCCTTAATGGGACATATAGCAATAGTCAAATTACTTATTGAATTCGGTGCAGATGTCAATGATAATGACAATAACAACTGGACTGCTCTAATGGTAGCTGTTCAACATGGTCATAGTGAGGTTGTCCAAATACTTATTAAAGCTGGTGCTAATTTAAATTATAAAACAAGCGACGGCTGGACGGCACTAATGTTAGCTTCTGGAAATGGACATATAAATATTGTCAAGTTACTTATTGAAAATGGTGCTCACATTAACGAGATAGGGGAAAACAGCCGTAATGTACTCATGTTAGCTGCTCAAAATGGACATACAGAGATAGTGAAGCTACTTATTGACCATAAAGTCGATGTAAATTTATGTAAAAATGCATTACATCTGTCTTCTGAAAATGGTCACGATGATATTGTTCAGTTGCTCGTCCTCGGTGGTTTTAAAGTGGACACACATAATAAAGATGGCGTTACACCATTAATTCTTGCATCTGGCAGAGGTCATATTAAAACGGTTGAAACACTGCGTTGTTTTGGTGCTGACCTAGAGAAAACAAATAATGACATGTGTACACCGTTGATGATGGCGTGTACAAATGGTCACATTGAGGTAGTGGAGTACCTCATAGAAATGGGTTCGAGATTAGATGAAAAGAATAAAGATGGTCAGACAGCACTCATGTTAGCGATTTTAAGTGGTCATAGTGAAATATCGGAATTACTGATAGAAAAAGGTGCATCGCTAACCGAGGTTGACAAGGATGGCTCTACGGCATTCAAAATAGCTTGCCTAACTGGACAGCATTCAATAGTAAACTTAATTAAGAATACTGGAGCTAAATGTGTAAAAAAAAATCTCACATCCACCAATTGTGTAAGTATTAAGTTTTCTTCAAATATTTTTCATAAAATTTCTTTAGAATAATTAAATGTCTATTAAACTTTAACTTTTCATACCCACAGATGATACAATTTTAATTAGTTTTTATTACATTTCTTTGTTATTTCCCTCCAGCATCAATATAATTAGTCCCATTGAACAGATTCAATTTGTCAGTCCAAATGTTGTCAATGTGGGCCAATCACAAAACACAGTCGTCGATGGACAAATGTTTGTTTTCAAGACACAATACGGTGAACAAAACAAGTCATGAATTGTATCCAGTAAATAAAATTGTTCACACTGTAAACTGCTGAATAATATGAGGAAAAATAAATAAAATAAAAATAAACTTTAAAAAATAATCTTTAGTTAAAATGTACTAAAATATTAATTATAATATTCTACCAAATAGTATTAATACTGATTGCATCAGATGAAAAAATAATCTAAACTGTTCCAATTTAAAAAAAAAAAGTAAGTTTCATGAAATTTACAAAAGTTCAAACTCTATGAACGTTTCCAACACTTTGAGACAAAAATTAAACACCTGAACATATTGGTTAGGTATCAAATTGGTTTATCGCTGAACCATGTTCATTAATGAATGCTATCTCACATTCAAATACCTCAGCTGTTAACTACCATCTAACTGCTCACATGTTGCCAACTAATATTTATTTCGTCAGTATTTTTAATACGTTTTTTATAACTCAGTCTCCTTATTTATAGCATTAAATGGTTAATAATTATTTTCTTAGAATGTGTGTGTGTGTGTTATTTGTTTATGTGTTTAATAATTCGCAAAAAAATAAGTAAAAGTTTATTTTAACCTATTCGCCTTATAAGAGCAAATATTCATTTCGTCAGTATTTTTTTTATTATTGTTAAATAATTCATTGTGCTTTTAGCTTCAAATGATTGATAATTATTTTTTCTAAAATGTGTTGTTTTTATTTATTAATCTGTGTAATGCTTTACAATTTGTATCATTTTTTGTTATTTTAACTTTTTGTCAGTTCAACAAAATTGGCTGGAAGAAGAAGATCTAATTTAGGTCGTATTACACGAAGAGCAGCAACAATGAAACGAGTAATTGAAAATAAAAACCGATGAGCGGCGGAATCAAATACTTGCAGAGGCTGCTGAGCGACATGCTGCCAGGCATGAGGATTGACAGCTGCTAGCAACCTTAATACAATTACACAATACAATTCGCCTGACATTACATTATAACCCAGCTGATTGTCATAGTTTGATCCAGCATATTCTCATAGACACTGTGAGTAAAGTTTCTCCCCATTGCAAGGTTTTAATTTTGAATGGAGAAACTAGAGGAATGTGTTGTGCCGCTGTAAAAATAAAACAGTCTCATCATTGAGAACCACCAGAGCCACCAAAAATGTTGCTCTCTGGATAAACCATCGAATCAAAGCTTTTACCATCTAACATCAGGAAACACAACTCATTCTTCCAAATGACATTAAAGTTAAATACAAATGTGCGGATCCATCTGTAAAGCGACAAATTAACTGAGACATTTTCACATCAATTACTGGAGAATGGGAACAGTAAAGTGCCGGTTGATCGGACCTCAGAATAAATGTCGCTGCCATGTATATATATATATATACTATAGATTGTTTCTGGTGTGGACAGTTTATTGTTGCATTTTCTAGAGTCGGTAAACCAGACAATATGTATGTATATATATATATATATATATATATATATATGTATTCAAACAACGGGACAACAAACAATATGGTAATTGTACAACTACTACATTAATAAACATAACATAACCGTATGCTTTCTCAATACTTACTCTTACATTAACGCTTGCTTTGTCACTGTAACAGTAACCAGTGACAATTAATATTTCATCAGTATTTTTTCATTAATCAAACGTTATTTTGATTAATCTTTTGTATTTGTATTAAGAGTGCAAACTAATATTTAATTCATCAGTATTTTTTTAAAATATTTTTTATATGACTAAACTTCCTTTGTTTATAGCCTGCAATGATCGATATTACTTTTTTTTAAAAGTGTGTGTGTGTGTGTGTGTGTTTGGTTATTAGTAAACAGAGTTACAAACGTGTGTTTTCTCAATGCTTGCTGTTTACATTACAGAAGGCTAAGTGACGGTGATGCGTGACATTTTTTTTTCAACTAAAATGAGAAAGGGATGTTACATGGCACCTTGGTTTCCCTAGCAACGCCGGTATAAACATATAGTATAGTATTAGGACTTACTTTGCTAAATTAGCTATACTGAGAATTGAGTTTGTAGGCGTAGAATATTATAACGTAACAGCTTGTCATATATTACAAGAGGTGCAAAAACGGGTATTTTTTTTTTAAATTACATGTTGTACTTTTCAGCATTAAAAGATTGTCTACATATATTTTATTTAAACATTATTTAAGCTAGACTGATGTGTCCAAATGTAAAAGACCAAAAATGTTCACAATTATTTCAATTTGTACTTCCGTATTTATGTCACGTCATAACAGCCAAATGCACTTTTCCCGTTCTAAAGATCAATAAAAGTTTCGGGATTCTTGTTGAATTGAATATTATTCAAATTAGGACACACACAGTGCGATTGCTTTAGTGTTCTCAATAAATGAGACAAGGTCCGAAATAGGCTAGCAAGTTTTCAGGACAAACACACCAACTTAAAAATAATAATTTGGAACGTATGTCACAGTATTAAGTATGTGATAGTTATTATAAGTCTCTAGTATTCCATTGCAGTATTGTTGTTGTTTTTTATTATTATTGTTATTGTTGTTATTGTTATTATTATTATGTGAAGAATAAATGTCCGATGCAAAAAAAAATATACATGCAAAATAATTGTATAAATTAATTTAAATAATGTACATCTGAAAATGTCCTCTTTCACTGAGACAGATATTGTTAATATGTTATCAAATGTTATTTTAAATAAATTCATTGTATGAGATATCAGTTTTAAAAGTCAATCTTATTTGTAATAAAACATTACTGACTAATGGTAGAAATGTTTTATGTTTCTTTGAATACAGTAAATTTGCTGACCTATTTTTCAAAGACTATAAGTTTCAGATATAACGGTAAATCCCATTTTTAAGGCACGTGCCGTTATGTGTTTTGAACCCCTCCAATTCACGCCCTTTACCAGCACCAGCATCCCGCTATATAAGAACAATTCTGACATGTGGTCTAAAAAGTTGTGTGTTAATCAGAATAGGCTTACTTTGAAGGTGTCGACCTATTTTTTAAAGACTACAATACGGCATACGTTTCAAATACAACCGTACATCGCAGTTTTCATACAACTTTAATAGACTTTTCAGCTTTAATAGACTTTTCAACTTTAATAGACTTTTCAACTTTAATAGGCTTTACAACTTTAATAGACTTTTCAACTTTAATAGACTTTTCAACTTTAATAGACTTTACAACTTTAATAGACTTTTCAACTTTAATAGACTTTTCAACTTTAAAAGACTTTTCAACTTTAAAAGACTTTTCAGCTTTAATAGACTTTACAACTTTAATAGACTTTACAACTTTAAAAGACTTTTCAGCTTTAATAGACTTTTCAACTTTAAAAGACTTTTCAGCTTTAATAGACTTTACAACTTTAATAGACTTTACAACTTTAAAAGACCTTTCAGCTTTAATAGACTTTTCAACTTTAATAGACTTTTCAACTTTAATAGACTTTTCAACTTTAATAGACTTTTCAACTTTAATAGAATTTTAAACTTTCATAGACTTTTCAACTTTAATAGAGTTTTCAATTTAAATAGACTTTTCCTTAAAGAAATTATCGTATGGATTATATGTCAAAAAAAAAATGAATAGGTTACTCATATTCGTTTATCACATAAAATAATTAGACTCATATAGTTACTCTGACCTACTTGTGATAACCTCTAAGATTAACTTTGGTTTATCTCTATGCAGAGCATTTCTAGCATAGAAAGATTACTTAATATAGATGTACATTTTCAAAAGCTAACCCTATGCAGTCTGCTATCTATTTCTGTATTGTATTATTTGTGTTAAGCAGACGTCTAGCAGTAGTACGGGAAAGGTGTACCATATTTAAACATTGAATATACACTTCAATAAAAAGTTAGAAGAGCAAACTATTACCAAACTTAGCTACTCACACGCGTGAGGATTTTATATTTGAAATTAGTAGGATTAAAGGAATAAACCCCGGAAAACAATGTGGCCAATTTATTTTATTTTTATTTATCGTTTAAATTGATAAATGACTCGATCCCACTAATTCCTCCAAACAGAATTCAGCCAGAAAATGTGAAATATTATTTTGGAGGGCCTAAGTAGGTCACCTAGTTTGACTATGTAATTAAAACAAAAGATTATACATCACAGATGTAGTTTTACATATGCAGCTGATATACTGGTCAAATCGAATTCAAATGTGAATGGCCATAGTGGTATTAGAAAGGATGCAATAACGGTCGCATTCATAACATAAAATAGTGAACTCGACTCTTTTGAAATGAAAGCTGGAATGTATAAAAAGACTATTTCAATGACACTAGTCAACGCACATATTAAAATATGTCAGTAGTGAAACATTTCATTGTTTGCGTTTACTTCCTTCCTACTGCCTCACACCCCCCCCCCGGGCCTCATTAAAAAAGTACAGATCCTTTAACCTATAATGGCCATCGGACCAGGTGAAGGGTAGAGTTCTTCTGTTTCTATAACCTCGGCATATGTTGGGATTGTGTGGTTAGCACCACGCCCATCTGTCTTCACTTCCCCATATTACCTGTTTACAGCTGGGTTAGCGTAAGGGAGGTTTAACTAACTATAATTGAGACATGGAAAAAATGTCTTTGATTCTCACCGAGGATCGAACCCGATAATCAAAAATCGACAGCTGAGCTAGGTCATCCATCCCTCGCCCTCTTTAAAAGCGATCAGATAATTTGGTTATTTACATTTCAGGTTTTCTACTGTATTAATTCTTGAAGTAAAAATTAAATTCCAAAATATCAGATAAATGTTTTTAATGATTGATTCCTTTTATGTTTCGGGTAAGACAGAAAGTATGAAGTAAATTAAAGTGACAAACAATTGAGCTGTTAATAAACTATTTTACATATGGCTTAATATGCAATCAATAAATACGATAAAAACAGCATATTAAAGATGAAATAATTTAACATAGGGTTAATCATTAATAAGGGACTCATGGCCGAGTGCTGCAGAGCGCTGAACTATCGACCCGAGAGTCACGAGTTTAAACTTCAGTAATAACCCTATACATTTGTTCAGGTCCTTCTAAAGTTCATCCAGCTTTAAATGGTGCCTGACTTGAGTTGGTAAAGTAAAGGTGGCTGGGTATCAACGTGTGAATGATTAGCTGAGCTATATCGTATCCCGTCTTCTTGTTGCAGTCCACAAATGCAAGGAATCTCTCTTGTAGTTCGAAGGTATCCAAGCCAGTGTTTCGATGTATGTACCGCAAAATGATAACGGTCTGCTGAACATGAGCGGAATCCGGTGTTGCTTCCACAATAACTGAGTAGTATTTCGCTGATTCAACTTCATGCAGTATAGCATCGAGTACTTTTTGAGCACAGCAGTGAATAAATTCGTTTTGACTTTCAGCGTCATAGAGTTATCAATAGAATTTCACAATATTTCTATGGAAATCTATTCATAACTCTATGACTGTTTTCCACCGGGACCGCTTCATCTTCATTCTATAACTAATTCTATGATGGCACACATCATACGCAGATTTCAAGTAATGTCTAAAAATAGTTATACGCCAATTCACACTCGGATTGGTTTATGAGATCTAACGAGCCTCAGCTGTCGAATGAATTTTTAAGTTTCGTTCTGATTGGCTGCTATCGGCTGTCATCGACGTACTCTCAATAAACAATGAGTCGTGAAAAAATTGGCATGGTCGGGGCGGCCGGGCCCCCTTACAGATGCGGGCCCCCTGGCAATGACCCCCTGACCCCCCTCTCGGCGTGCCTGACCACGGGAGATATAGAGAGGACTTTGAAATAACTTAAAGTATAAAGGGAAAAATATAACGTTTTGACAGCATTGATGTTCCAGTCAATGGTCAGACAGAGATAGTGAAATTATTTTTAAAAATTACTATGTGGACGAAATGGTCACTATGTCATGTGATTAATGAAATTGGAATAATTATTTAGGCAGGTGCTGTAAAATGGTGATGTCAAATGGTGATGAAAATGAAACGGTAATCGTTCATCTAACAAAAAAAAGGTACATATTAGTATTCAAATTAAAAGTCAGCTTTTGACCATAAAAGGTTTGTCAACATGACATTTTCGTTCAAACAATTGGCTAACTTAACTGTTACAGGCAACAAAGTCGATGCAGGACACTGGCATTAAAGCTACCTTGACCGCACGTAGGGTCTCTCTAGCCCTTTCCATCTCTCTCTCCCTCTCTCTCTCTCTCTCTCTCTGTCTCTCTGTCAGTCTCTGTCTCTCTCCCCCCTCTCTCTCTCTCTCTCTCCCCCCTCTCTCTCTCTCTCGATGCACATATACATTTATTTATTGATAGACAAACTGACCGAACGATTGACAGACGGACGGACACACCGACCGCAAGCGAGAGCGAAAGAAAGCCATACAGAGCAACAGACAGAAAACCAGACTGACAGACAGGGTGACAGACATTTCCACCGACCGAAACACAAACCGACCCACCCACAGATCAAAAGGCGAGTAGGTAGAAAGATAGAAAGATCACGAGGATCTATTTAATTTATAAAATGTATAAAAATTTTAATGTTATTGGGATGAAGAATAGACATACATTAAAAGCAGACTTGTACAGCTGAATGTCAGTAATTTAATGACATACTTGTATAGGTTAATAAAAAACTCAGCTATGGTATGTGTTGTTTACAATACTTTGTCTTAAAACTCTCTGTTATTAGTTTGTATTGTTTTGGCCTAACTGGCACCTGGGACAAATCTCCCCAACCACTTCACTCACCCCACTAGTAACGCCAATCGACTTTAGTAAATGTGATGTGAAATATTTACTGTCAGGAATGAATTGTTTTCTTAGAGTATTTGATCCACATCGATAACAAATCAATTGGCATTAAAAAATTGTATCATTCAATAATAAACAAAACTTTAAAACTTAATTCACATTTTAAAAAAATAAAACGACCATTAAAAAATGTGTATAAAGAAACAGCTGTCTCAGACACAACTAGGGGAAAAAACTGAGCTTTGACTTAAGATGGATATTTGTGTAGTTATGTCCCTTGCCATTTTTTTTTTTTTAGAAACGAACAATACCGCTTTTAGAAACTTGAAAAAAAAAATAATGGTAATACGTGGCAACGAAAAACATATTTTAATGTAAAAATAGTAAGTCATTTTCAATAAATAGTAATTTGTCTAATTATTTTACTTAGAAATTTATCACGGTATGAATGTTTTCATCATCTCTTCGTTGATTTCGGGAATTCCCGATATTACTTTAGTCAGATATGTCAAACAAGATAACAAACTAAAATCAACTAATTAAGTAAATATGTTTAATCCCACTTAACAATTATTGGACCATTATAATTTAAATAATTATTACTTTATTCGACTTAATTTATTTCCTCCCTCCCCCCCCTCCCCCCCCCCTTTTCTCGAGTGACCATTAAAACATCACCATCAGGTCAAAGAAATACCATGTTTAATACCATCAACATAGTACTTGGGCGAGAAATATGACGTTAGGCACAGAGGTCTTTACTGGTTGTACATGTAGTTACACACAGTGTTAGTTGATACATCTGACTTGTACACTCTCGTATAAATAACAAACTACTGAACATCTTGGTTCACATAATATTTACAAGACACAACATACAATAATCATAAAATAAACATGTCCAATAAATAATTAAAGATGCATGAACACAAATTATGAAACTAATAATAAATAACCCTTTCTCATTCATTACTGAACTGTCACTGTCCCTTATATTCTATTGCACTATTATCTCACTCTTTTTATACTGGCTCTCTCTCTCTCTCTCTCTCTCCCTCTCTCTCTCTCTCTCTCTCTCTCCCTCTCTCTCTCCCTCTCTCTCACTCTATTAATTTGTCTGCTTTTGCTATCCTTACTATACTGTCTACTGTCTAATACCAAAGAAATATTTGTCTAATACCAAAGAAATATTTGTATAATACCAAAGAAATACTTGTCTAATACCAAAGAAATATTTGTCTAATACCAAAGAAATATTTGTCTAATACCAAAGAAATACGTGTCTAATACCAAAGAAATATTTGTCTAATACCAAAGAAATATTTGTCTAATACCAAAGAAATACGTGTCTAATACCAAAGAAATATTTGTCTAATACCAAAGAAATACGTGTCTAATACCAAAGAAATACGTGTCTATTACCAAAGAAATACGTGTCTAATACCAAAGAAATACGTGTCTAATACCAAAGAAATACGTGTCTAATACCAAAGAAATACGTGTCTAATACCAAAGAAATATTTGTCTAATACCAAAGAAATACGTGTCTAATACCAAAGAAATACGTGTCTAATACCAAAGAAATACTTGTCTAATACCAAAGGTCTATTTAGCCTACTAAATGTTTAGGATGAAAATTCATTGAAAAGTATTAATAGGAATGAGTTTAATTATCATAAGGATTATAATTTCAATCAATTTTATAACTTACACAAGTAATCTTCGTACTTGGTAACTTATTGAATCGAAAACACTACAGATTTATGGAAGGGGGGGGGAGTATCTCAAAATATAAAACACTACATTAAAGACAAAATGAAAGAAAACATTAAAGACAATAAAACAAAAAAGACATTATTACAAATTATATATTTTAAAGACAATATTAAAGACAAAGAGACAATATTAAAGACAAAAAGACAATATTAAAGACAAAGAGACAGTATTAAAGATAAAGAGACAGTATTAAAGACAAAGAGACAATATTAAAGACAAAGAGACAATATTAAAGACAAAAAGACAATATTAAAGACAAAGAGACAATATTAAAGACAATATTAAAGACAAAGAGACAATATTAAAGACAAAGACAATATTAAAGACGAAGACAATATTAAAAACAAAGAGACAATATTAAAGACAAAGAAAGACAAAGAAACAATATTAAAGAAAAAGACAATATTAAAGACAAAGAGACATATTCAAGACAAATAGACATATTAAAGACGTCATAAATATTTGCGAAATTCGGAGTCTGGTTATTTGTTGTTCCTGTATATATATATATATATATATATATATATATATATATATATAAGGGTGCCAGTCAAAAAAAAATTCTGAGTTTTTATCCTGCCACCCCCAAAAAGTGTTAGTAATGTTATAAGAATATAATTGGCAAAATTTGAATGTATTCTGATAATATTTATTGGTAGCTCAACAGTGTCAAACTTTTGCAATAATCAGTTTTTCGCGACATTACCATACGGTAACCGGTAATCCTGCTGTAACACAAAAAAAATCAAAAGTTTTTTGAAGACACCTACTGCTGTAAAAGAGAACAAACAATTGTTTTGTACATAACACCAGAATAGTAACTTTCAGAACCTTCAGCTAATAAACAAAAAGAGTCAATTCAACATAGTTCAGGTTGAAAGATGACTATTCACTAATTACATGTCTTCAAGTCCAAGTAACGATATTCTAGCTGCGGCTGGGACAGTTAGGGTGGACTTGTTAGCATTAGGAAAGTAACGAAGGTGTTTCACTCAGGCTTGCGGAGCCGCCGAATTTATTTCCGGCTCCGGCTCCCACAAATTAGACGGCTCCGGACGGCTCCGGCTCCCTATTAAGATAGTATCACACGAGACAAAAATGTTTGTAATTGCGCCACGCAAACATGCCGCTGATAAAATCTTATGCAAATTTTGTCGCGTTCACCCATAGCAGGCCCGAAGAGTGCGTGAAGGACAGGGGGGCCAGGCCCCCTTGCGTTTTGTCTGGCCCCCCTCTGCTTATTTGCTCTACTTAGTAAAATGTATTACCTGGCCCCCTGCTATTGCCTGGCCCCTGTTGGAGAATGTCAGGCCCCTGCTGTAGGGGGGAGGGGGGAGAGAGAGGAAAGGAGGGTTGGAGGGAGAGAGGGAAAGAGGGAGAGAGAAAGGGAGAGAGGAAAGAGAAAGAAGGGAGTGAGAGATAAAGAGAGAGAGGGGACAGGGTGTGAGAGAGAGGGGGGAGAGGAGGGTGGGAGAGGGATAGAGGGAGGGAGATGGAGAGAGGGAGGGCGGGATAAAAGGAGGGAGGGAGAGAGGGGGTAGGGATGGGATAAATGGGATTGAATGAGGGGCAGGGACAGGGGAGAGAGAAAGAGGGAGTGAGAGAGTGAGATGGGAGAGTTAGGGAGGGAGGGAGGGAAAGAGAAAGGGATAGAGGGGTAGGGAGAAAACAGAAGGTAAACAGAAAACCTTATTTTAAACCCGGGCAAAGCCGGGTACTTGCAGCTAGTATATATATATATATATATATATATATATATATATATATATATATATATATATATATGTATATATATATATTCCTATTCGCCACTTTGCTGGACAAAA
Organism: Bulinus truncatus; assembly: GCA_021962125.1. Taxonomy (NCBI): domain Eukaryota; kingdom Metazoa; phylum Mollusca; class Gastropoda; family Planorbidae; genus Bulinus; species Bulinus truncatus. Next base: position 219,112 of record JAGDYQ010000008.1, read on the forward strand.
AGTTCCCCGACTGACCATTTTTCAGACTAGCTAATTTCTCAACAAATTAAACATTAAAATAAAAAAATAAGGCATACAAATTGTAAAATAGATCCTTCTAATTGTTATTTTAAAAATCAATCGATTCTATCATCGGATAATGA
>JAGDYQ010000008.1:219754-247499 GCA_021962125.1 Bulinus truncatus
CATATCAAATTTATTTAAAAGTTGAAAAATGTCACCCACCAAACATTTTAAAGTTTTAGAAAAATTGGACATTTGTTAATAATTTCAAGTATTGTTTCTCTGGTGAGTGGCAAAGGGGAATAATATCTTACAGAACTTTTATTGCTCTTTCTGCATAAACATTGCTACGTGGAGTGAGTATTGGAGATGGACTTTGAGACCAATGATTTCGAAGACAGCGCAAGCCCTTGGATAATCATTAACAGCATGCAGAAGAAGTTCATATTGTTCATATTGTTCAGCTTTGTAGTCATGATCACTAAACCAAGCATCACTCCATTGTCCACAGATAAATTCACACAATTTCTGAAAGTTCTTTCGTTCATCAGGCCATAGTGTGAAAGCCAACAATGCAAAAATTGCTCCAGGTTTCCATCGGGCATTGCTGAGGCCAGGCAGTGCGCTAAAATTAACTTTTGGCATTTGTTGAGAATTCTTAAAATGCTTAAAAACACTAATTAGATGGTGCAAAAATTTCATATCATCTCTCTAACCTATTTCCTGTTTTTCTAAAATTGGAGCACATTTCTTTGTTTTACTTTCAAAATCTTTTTTTAACATTTCATAATCTTATTTACAAATGGATAATTTATGTTAGGAGACTCAGTTGAATCACCGAGCAATGCATCACACACGAGTCTAAGAACACGATCAAGAATATGGTGCTGACAACCTATAAAGACTGGTGCAGACTCACATGTTGAGCAAACAGTTTCTGAAGTTTCACCACAACACCAGACTTCGACCCTGTATTAACATTTGTAGTGTCTGACACTATCATCTTTATAGATGACCATAAGTTATATTCATCTAAAACTTTTTGAAAGGCAGATCCAATCGTAGCAGCTTTGCCATTAGGTAAAACTAAGACGGCTAGCCTCACTTCTTTTGCTTCATTTTTTAATACAACTACATGTACTTGGTGTTCTTTTTTTAACCATCAAAATGTAAACTCCATAAGCTAATACGTAAAGTATTTATTAATGTTTCTTTTAGTTTACTTGCTTCTCTGAATACAGCTCGATAGACAGCTGACTGAGAAGGAGTTGCTATTTTTACGCCGGACTTATGCACAATTTTGCTTACTAATGCTGCTCTACGAACTGGTAGTTTCCCAGATTGAACTAATGAAACTGCACTAGAAGTAGATTGCTGTGATTGTTTCTTATGTGTGCTTTGATCCAAGCTTTCTGTGGATGACTGCATTGCATCAGCAACATCAGAGCTACTTTGAGAATTCTCGTTATCACTTGAATCACTGGAACTTTTAAAACTGCTTTGTTGTTGTTGTGCCTCATTAATTTTGCAAACAATTTTCCGTTTTGATGGATGAAATGTACTTTGACTAGCAATTTTAGTTGTAGCATATCCCGTCTTACCTCCACTTTGAATTTGTATTTCATAAAGTTTTTTGTCCTCAGCACATAACCATTGACTGGCATTGACCAGTTTTGTTTGTGACATCAAATAACTTATCAAACTGCTCCCGTATGTCACCCACAGGTTTTCTCAAATGAACATCATACCTTTTAATTAAAGTTTCAATTTTTCTGCTCACTGATCGCAAAGACAGTATTGGGAAATTCAAAAAGCTCCATAATAACTCTACTTCTTTCCTGAGTGCTGCAACTCCTTTCAATCTGGAATTTTCCATAGAGGCCAAGCCCATGTATCGACCAATTATCATCCACTCTTTTGGCATTCTAGAATGTGAATGCAATGGCTCGATCTCGATTACAATTTTGTTTCTTTTCTTAAGAGTGTTTGTCCTTATTTTTAGCAACGGAAAGTGATGATTTTTTGTAAGACATTTTTAAGAATAAAATTAAGCAAATTTAAAATAATTATTCAAACTCTAGTATAATTGAAAAATCTAACATGGAGAACAGCAAATAGAATTTTAATGGTAAACAACAGGAGTAAAAGTGAACTTCAGTAAAAAGAGCCAAATGGATTATTTTAAACTAAAAAATGTTTTGGTGGGTGAACTTTTTCAACAAAATTAATGATTTTTTGTTGTATTTATTATTTTTATATAAAAGCTCATCAGAATCTGGCATGCCACTTATAAAATTATAAAATTTGTTTTTCAAGTCATATACCTAGTGGACACACAACTTTCTCCCAGTATTGGACCCACTCAATGAATACGTTTAACATTCTCCCAGTGTTGGACCCACTCAATGAAAACGTTTAACTTTCTCCCAGTGTTGGACCCACTCAATGAAAACGTTTAACTTTCTCCCAGTGTCGGACCCACTCAATGAATACGTTTAACTTTCCCCCAGTGTCGGACCCACTCAATGAATACGCTTAACTTTTTCCCAGTGTCGGACCCACTCAATGAATACGTTTAACTTTCTCCCAGTGTCGGACACACTCAATGAATACGTTTAACTTTCTCCCAGTGTTGGACCCACTCAATGAAAACGTTTAACTTTCTCCCAGTGTCGGACCCACTCAATGAAAACGTTTAACTTTCTCCCAGTGTTGGACCCACTCAATGAAAACGTTTAACTTTCTCCCAGTGTTGGACCCACTCAATGAAAACGTTTAACTTTCTCCCAGTGTTGGACCCACTCAATGAAAACGTTTAACTTTCTCCCAGTGTCGGACCCACTCAATGAAAACGTTTAACTTTCTCCCAGTGTCGGACCCACTCAATGAAAACGTTTCTGTGTAAGACCGCGGTTCTCAATCTTTTTCTCGACTATGCCCAAAAGAAGGTCCGCCAGTACCCCCCACACGTACGTTCTTTAAATTCTCAGTTGTTTAAAAAAAACAAACAACAAAAAAAAAAAAAACAATTATATGTCACAACTAACCCCTGCAGAGGCTTTCTTGTACCTCCTGGGGGTGCGCGTACCACTGGTTGAGAATCACGGGTGTAAGACATATTTTTCTGATAACCTTTTGTCAGAAAGTCGCAAGAGAGTAAAACGTAGGGTAAAGAAATGTGGAATTGTTTAAACTACAGGCCCAGCTAAATACACCTATTCCTCCACACCCATTCCTCCACACCCATTCCTCCACACCCATTCCTCCACACGCATTCCTCCACACGCATTCCTCCACACGCATTCCTCCACACCCATTCCTCCACACCCTCAACACCCATTCAGCCACACCCCTTCGTCCACACCCCTTCCTCCACGCCCTTTCCTCCATATTCCTCCACACCTCATTCCTCCACACCCATTCCTCCACACCCAGTCCTCCACACCCATTCCTCCACACCCCTTCGTCCACACCCCTTCCTCCATATTCCTCCACACCTCATTCCTCCACACCCATTCCTCCACACCCATTCCTCCACACCTCATTCCGCCACACCCCTTCCTCCACACCCCTTCATCCGTATTCCTTCCTCCACACCCATTCCTCCACACCCATTCCTTCATATTCCTTCCTCTATATTCCTTCCTCCACATCCCTTCCTCCACATCCCTTCCTTCACACCCTTCCTCCACACCCAATCCTCCACACCTTACCCCACACCCATTCCTTCATATTCCTCCACACCCATTCCTCCACACCCATTCCTCCATATTCCTTCATACCCATTCCTCCATATTCCTCCACACCCCTTCTTCCACATTCCTTCCTCCACACCCCTTTCTCAACACCCACGCTCATTCCTCCGAAAACCATTTCTCTACACCCATTTCTCCACAACCACTCCTCCACACCCCTTCCTACACACCCCTTTCTCCACACCCATTCCTCCACACTCAATCCTCCACACCCATTCCTCCACACCCATTCCTCCACACCCCTTCCACATTCCTTCCTCTACACCCCTTCCTCCACACCCATTCCTCCACACCCATTTCTCTACACCCATACCTCCACACCCATTTCTCCACACCCATTCCTCCACACCAATTCCTCCACACCTTTTCCTCCACACCCATTCCTCCACACCCATTTCTCTACACCCATTCCTCCACACCCATTTCTCCACACACATTCCTCCTCACCCATTCCTCCACACCCCTTCCTCCATATTCCTTCCACCACACCTATACACCCATTCCTCCCGACCCATTCCTCCATATTCCTTCCTCCACACCCATTCTTCCACACCCATTCCTCCATATTCCTTCCTCCTCACCCATTCCTCCACACCCATTCCTCCATATTCCTTCCTCCACACCCATTCCTCCATATTCCTTCCTCCACACCGATTTCTCCATATTCCTTCCTCCACACCTATTCCTCCATATTCCTTCCTCCACACTCATTCCTCCATATTCCTTCCTCCACACTCATTCCTCCATATTCCTTCCTCCTCACCTATTCCTCCATATTCCTTCCTCCACACTCATTCCTCCATATTACTTCCCCCACACCCATTCCTCCACACCCCTTCTCTCTCTCTCTCTCTTTGAACTCTCTCAGTGAAACTGCGGGCTGAGACTCAGTCTCTTAGAGACACCCGTGAGTCTCATGACCCTCCCCAGCATCATTGTTGACTTATGACACTCTCTAGCTTTATTATTGAACTTTGACCTCCCGGCTCAGTATCATTATTGACCTGTAACCCTTCCTGTGCTATCTTCACATCCAGTTTTATGAAGTCACTAACTTAACAGTCAAATATGTTGATACAAGCTGGGTGGAACAACATATTAGACCAACAACTCTTTGTCTCTTTTTTTAACGTTATTTGTTCCCCAACACATTGAACAAGTCTTTTCTAAAGCTGAACAATTTTGTGTGAATGTTTACAGCCCGAAGACTGTGTGAAATACATGTAACCAAAAGACTCCACTGAACATCATTTCATAAACATGAGCCAAGTAAGTTAGTAACAAAATGAATGACTTCGTTTTAATGAACTTTGTTTTGAATCGTATTGACATAATGTCTAGTAGTTTACGAATAGTGAAATGTATCTACTTGTGTATATAACTAGCATGATAAAATTGAATTTACTTGATGACATTCTACTCGTGTATATACATTACTAAAACAACCTACTTATTTTAAAGCTTAACGATAACACTCTGCATCTATCTATCTATCTATCTATCTATCTATCTATCTATCTATCTATCTATCTATCTATCTATCTATCTATCTATCTATCTATCTATCTATCTATCTATCTATCTATCTATCTATCTATCTATCTATCTATCTATCTATCTATCTATCCATCCATCCATCCATCCATCCATCCATCCATCCATCCACCCACCCACCCACCCACCCACCCACCCATCCATCCATCCATCCATCCATCCACCCACCCACCCATCCATCCATCCATCCATCCATCCATCCATCCATCTATCTATCTATCTATCTATCTATCTATTATCTAACTATCTATTTAAGTTAATGAAAATAAATTAAGTTATTAACACTCAATTTGTATTTAAATATTACAAGATAATTGCACTGGTAAACAGTGATTTTATTGCCAGTGATATTTGAATCATTTTATACTAAGTCAACTATGCTGATTTAGAATATGTAAGTGCTTTTGCTAGATTGGCTCTATTTTACGAGATAATTAAAATTAATTAAATAATGTATGCACCGTGTTTGAAAATTGTCAAGAATTGCATGAAGTAAAATAGTATACTAACAAATACTAGTGAAAATGTTAATAGTCATGCAGAATTTTGTTTAAAAAGATATGTAATAGTGCTATAGAAGAAAACATTTTATTTGAAAAACTAATTATGTCTAATTAATTAATTAATATGTTAATTGTCTATGGTAATACATTAGCTAATCGCTGTTTGCTCGACTTCCTTTTGTGTGTGTCGTTGGGGCAATTGCGCTGGAGGATCCAACAGTAGTCAGCCATCATATTATGTCCCATCTTCCTTGATATCTCTCCTCCATCACCCTCATATCCTGATGGAACCTCTTGCCTTGTTCCTCACTGAAGTCCCCAAGGTTACCTGGAAATTTTTTAAATGACTGCAGGTAATGTACCTTGATGCTTATATTTGCTCCAATGTTTCTGAAGTTAGCGAGCATATCTTGTACCAGTTTTTCGTAATTCTCTGCTTTGTTATTACCTAAGAAGTTCCTGACAACTGAAACAAAACTGTTCCATGAAGAAGCTTCAAGGTGATCCGTGAAATCTGTAAAATTTTGATCGTTGATGAGTTTTCAAATCTGAGGACCGTCAAAAATCCCAAAGCCTTAACAAATTGTTTCATTAAACCTAATATGATATGAAGCGGTGGGAGAATGATCTTATTTTGTCAACCAGTGGCTTGTTGATGATATTTTCTTTACCTACAGTCATGGTTTCCCTTGCAGGCCATGTCACTCTTGTCCAATGATCTTGCCTTGCCCTGCTATCCCAAAGGCACATGAAGCACGGGTATTTTGTGTATCCTGACTGCTACCCAAGCAAGAAGTTTACCATTTTTAGATCAACACAAATTGGCCACTGATGCTCATAATAACAGACTTTCTGCAATACTGTTTTGATATTCTCATACTCTTCTTTAGGTGTTGTTGAGTGAGCAATAGGAAGAGATGCGTAACGGTTACCATTGTGTATCAGAACACATTTCAAGCTTCTGATGGAACTGTCTATAAAAAGACGACAGTCTTTGGAATAGTAGTCTTGTAGTCCCATTTGGAGCAGAAATCCACGGATGTCATTACAGTAAACAAGATCTTCCTCTTGGCTGAAATATGGAAGAAGAAACTCTTCTCTTTTCCGATAAGAAATTTTAAAAATTCTTGTTTGAGAAAATTTCTTTCATTGAGCCTGGACGCTAAAAGCTCAGATGTTTGCTTGGGCATATTTAGGTATCGTATCAGGTCATTGAGTTCTTCTTGACTAAATGGTTGAGGTGTTGAAGAACTTCCTTCATAATCGCTTCCACTTTTTTCACCTGCCAAAAACTCCAGATCTTGCCCCTCGTCAGAGTCTGATGGTGAAAGCTCTAATAATCCACTAAACACTGGTATAGGAACTTCACTGCTATGTGGCATTGATCTCCTTGCAGATTCAAGATCAGGATAATCTCACTTAGATTTCTCAGAAACTAGAGCCAATTCAGCAAAAGCAGTGGCAGTTTTGAAATCAGCACCCATGAATTGTTATAAATTCATTCAAACATTCTTGGCAACTCGCAAAAAATTTTTTTTTTGTTGGGCTTGGGCTGTGTTGTCCATTTGTTCATATAACTTACCAGATAATAAAACATGGTAAAATATGTTAAATTAATTTATACTTTTGAAATAAATTGATTGTACATTTTTTTACTTTTTACTCCATCTCCCCAACCCTCCACCATCTCTTCACAGGTGAATCAAACAAGTGACTATAAACAGGTGTTGGTACCAATGAATGGTGACCTAGGTCATGGTGGACTGAATCCACCGGACTACAGTCCTGTAGGTTATTTTTAGAACACTCAGCATTAGCTGACGTACTTACTGACAGATAGTTTTTAGTAATTTAATTGTTTTAAGCTTAAAAAAAAAACAATAATATACCAGTAAACCAGTACATCAGTACATCAGTACACCAGTACATCAGTACACTAGTACATCAGTACACTAGTACACCAGTACATCAGTACACTAGTACACCAGTACACCCCACTTCAAAACACACACACAAAATTAACGGTATTGTACATGAGTACTTATATTTTACAAAGTCTAATAGCAACATTACACATTTCTCCCCACATACTAAATGGTGATGTACTAACGTAAACATATTTTACACTTTAGTAAATGCCTTGATTAAGATGTGCACATTTGATCATACAAACAGGGTTGTGTGGCTGGGCGAACTAGATGACACCCTAGGACCCACCTCCCTCTTTTCATTCAACAAGGAGTGTTTGCTAACGGCCTTCATACATCTCTGGAAGTATTTACACATGGCACTATACATCTCTTGAAGTCTTTACACATGTCCCTCACACATCTCGTGAAGTTTTTACACATGTCCCTCACACATCTTTTGAAGTTTTTACACATGTCCCTCACACATTACTTGAAGTTTTTACACATGTCCCTCACACATCTCTTGAAGTTTTTACACATGTCCCACACACATCTCTTGAAGTCTTTACACATGACCCTCACACATCTCTTGAAGTTTTTACACATGTCCCTCACACATCTCGTGAAGTCTTTACACATGTCCCTCACACATCTCTTGAAGTTTTTACACATGTCCCTCACACATCTCGTGAAGTTTTTACACATGTCCCTCACACATCTCTTGAAGTTTTTACACATGTCCCTCACACATCTCTTGAAGTTTTTACACATGTCCCACACACATCTCTTGAAGTCTTTACACATGACCCTAAGAGATCTCTTGAAGTTTTTACACATGACCCTAAGACATCTCTTGAAGTTTTTACACATGACCCTAAGACATCTCTTGAAGTTTTTACACATGACCCTCAGACATCTCTTGAAGTTTTTACACATGACCCTAAGACATCTCTTGAAGTTTTTACACATGACCCTAAGACATCTCTTGAAATATTTGCCCAGGATCCATGTATATACAGAACTGCTGTGTCTGCGGCATTATTCTAGTGTCTATTGTACCGTTAAATCATTTAGTTCATTTTTTATAGTGAGAGCAGAGACACGATTATATTAATAATATCCAAAAAAATCTTTGACATTTTGCAACAATTTTGACTTGTTTTTTTTTAATTATCAGGGGCCAGACAGAATGACGACAGGATGGGCCCCGGGCTACTATAACCAGGCCATGGTTAATACCCTTCCTGCCGTCACTCACCAGTCTGCTAACAATTCCACACATTCCAACAATGTCGTGGTTATTCACCCTGGCAACTCAACCACCCATGTAAGTTTGGCTTTTTAGGTTTTATTGAACAAAAACCTAGACAGAATAAGAGTACGCAGGGAAAGGCACATAAGTTATTTACGCCACTAACTCACTGATCTCGGGAAGTCACATTCTATGCCAGGGATGTCATGATTAGTAAAGGCTAAATAACAAGCATTAATAATGAAAGAAAGGACCCAAGGGTGTATCCAAATCGGAGTCTTTCTCTGTAGGTTTCGACGGCTACCAAATGACTTGTACGAGTTTTCAGCTGATTTTAGTTAAGTTAATGGTTAGACAAAATATAATAGATAAGTTGAATGCTGTTTACATGTCAAATATAATCCCAGTCAATATTTAGTAAACAAGCATTTAGTAGTTGTAAAAAAAATTGATCTAAGTATTTTATGCTATTGGTTTATTTTTTCCCAACCCAAAAGGCCCAAAACCAATGATCTTTGAGTCCACGTATACCAGCATGCACCTATTGTAATCCACCTTTCACAGCACCAATAAATTATTCACATAATTGTAAACAAAGGCGTATGAATTTTTTTTCTGGGTTTAGAATTTTGCTTAACTGCACTATTTTTTATTTAATAGACTTTTGTTCCCCACAGTCTCAAAGTGTCTTTTATAATTTATTTTTTCACACAGTCTCAAAGTGTCTTCTATAATTGATTGTTCCACACAGTCTCAAAGTGTCTTCTATAACTCATTGTTCCACAAACAGTCTCAAAGTGTCTTCTATAATTCATTGTTCCACACAGTCTCAAAGTGTCTTCTATAATTCATTGTTCCACACACAGTCTCAAAGTGTCTTCTATAATTCATTGTTCCACACACAGTCTAAAAGTGTCTTCTATAATTCATTGTTCCACACACAGTCTCAAAGTGTCTTCTATAATTCATTGTTCAACACAGTCTCAAAGTGTCTTCTGTAATTCATTGTTCCCCACACAGTCTCAAAGTGTCTTCTATAATTCATTGTTCTCCACAGTCTCAAAGTGTCTTCTATAATTCCATGTTCCACACAGTCTCAAAGTATCTTGTGTAATTCATTGTTTCATTTTTGTCTGACGTGGATCACACTGTCTGACATAGATCGTTGTCTAGGGGGTTGTTTGACGTAGACCTAATCGATGTTGCAGACATATATATATATATATATATATATATATATATATATAGACATAGAATGGTTCATCTCTGTGTCATTAGATATCTCCTTATCTCTTATCTCCTCATCTCATCTAGCTTCTCTATCTCTCTTTCTATTATCTTTATCTATCCTTGTCTCTTACATTATGTATCGAAAATCAGTGAAATACTTCCCCCCTCCCAACCTCAGCCTCAGTCTCTTAACCGACGGCCGTTGGTTTTGACGGTCGTACGTCGCAACTAAACTGAGCTGCCCACAATCCCCACCTCACATACATTCGTCCCACCCACATTGAATTACTTCCCTTCACCTTTATGTTACGGTCCCCAATCTCTCTCTCCCCCCCCCCCTCAATAAATGATTTTTGTACAACAATCTGTACGACGGTCACATTCTAATGAAAGGGTTCGAGCTACACAGTGCATGTGAAAGAATAAAATTTAAGGGCCGTGGTGGGCACACGTTTTGAGTCGTGGGCCACATAGGGTTCTTAAATTTAACCGGCGGGCCGGACCTAAAATGAGTGGAGTGTGGACATGAATAAATATAAATAGATTTTAAACATTATGACGTTAAAGACTGGTCGTGTGCTTCGGCTGTGTTAGTTGGATTGTGTCAATGGGGCTGTGTCAGTTGTGTTGGGTGGCGATATTATATCTAATCAATTTGAGACTAATAGACCTACTACGATTCCGTGAGTAAGGTTTACATTAAAAAGAAAGTGGTTTTCACTGTAGACCTCGTTAAATGATCCCATAGACTCCATTGAATGATCCCATAGACCCCATTGAATGATCCCACAGATCCCATTGCATGATCCCATAGACCCCATTGAATGATCCCACAGACCCCATTGCATGATCCCATAGACCCCATTGAATGATCCCATATGCCCCTATTTTTGAGTATGCGTTTTTGTTTTCAGTAATAACATTTATTTTCAGCTCGTGTATCGACTAATAATATTTTGAGCTTTGAAAATATCTCCCTAAGTTTGTGCCATGTTTTCTCTACAGACTGTGATTGTGGAACCACCGGCTAAAAACTACACTGCACTCAGTGTGTTCACCTTCCTGATATGTCTGCCAATAGGACTGTGTGCTCTGTTCTATGCCAGAGATGTAAGTGCTCTGAAAAATATTGTCTTTTCTGTATGTCGTTCTACCCGTCTGTCTGTCTGTCTGTCTGTCGGGGTGCCTTTCTGTATGATAGTTTGTCGGCATGAATGTGTTTTGATATATCTGTCAGCATGACTGTTAGTTTACATTGGTGACTTCAAAACTGTCTGCAATCCTTTTTTTAGTGTTTGTCTGTCTACATGTCTGTCTAGAACACAGATTATACATTATACACATTGCGCAAGCCTCGTTTTGAAACAATGTTTTCATCACCGCCATTAATGATATTTACACTCATCAGTCCATTCATAAATTAGAAATGTTTATTATAAAAACACATGAATTCTTGATTTAAAAAATTTATTATAACTTTTTATATTTATAAAGCAAATTAAAAGTTTTTTTTTATTCATATTTCATGTCTTGGAAAAAAAAACAACAACAAAGAGATGTAAATAGGTCTGTGGGTTTTTATAGAGGGAAAGCGTCCTTGGAAACAAAAGCAAATAACAATTTCGGGAGAGTTTTTAACACAAAACCGAGGACAGTCTATATAGCGATGCGCTATCTGTATAATATATAATCTGTGGTCTACACATCTCAGTGTGTCTGGAAATCTACCCACATGTCTAGTTTGTCTGGTTCATATCTGTCTAGACGCACATTTTTTTTTTCTAACCAGATATTTATTTCTGTCTAAATATCCCACCGTCCCATATTAAACCGCGTCTCTAAATCTTGAATTTGTCTGTCTCCCCCCACCCCCCACAGGCTCAGTCCATGTGGCTGCACGGCCACACCAAGGAAGCCCAGAATAAGTCCCGCATCTCCAGGAACCTCAACATTGTTGGCATCGTCATTGGGTCAGTGATACTAGTAGTCTGGGTCACTGCAGTGATCCTTATCACCATGTGACAAACATCTTATAGCGATAACTATTACAGAAATGACTAGGTCTATCTGAATACACCAAGACCTTATCCAGAATTTTCTAACTACCCATAAGCGCCTTGAAAAAAGATTTTCATTTTTTGTTCAAAATACAAATGGGAAACAATCCAATTTATTTCTTTATAATTCAGCTAACTTACATTTCATTAGTTGTTTCCGTTAGGGAATGCTAGCAATTATACTTCACAGCGAGCAACTGACTAAAGAACAATATACCCTTAAATTAAAGTAATTGTAAAATTACTGAATTTATTACACTTGACCTATATTCCGTTTTTTTAAATAAAATGATGTACTTGTATTATTGAAAATAAAGGTTTGTGTTATTACGAACTTTTCTTTGTAGTTTTTATATTTAAGTGAACATTTAAAATTTAAAAACAATGTCATTCTTTTGTGACAAGAGGGTGTGATTGATGACCAGAAACTGGACACTCATGGATGGACACTGGTCATTGTTTGAAACCTTTTTATTTGTTTTCTTAGCAGTGGGTGCGATGTTATCTTGAAAAATGAATGTCTGCATAATATTTTTTTCATGATAACTTGAATCTGATTAATAACAAAATAATGATTCAAAAGTGTTACACATAGAAACCCTTTTAAAAAATTTGACCAATACAAAGTATTACACATAGAAACACTTTTAGTAAATTTGACCAATACAAAGTATTACACATAGAAACACTTTTAGTAAATTTGACCAATACAAAGTATTACACATAGAAACACTTTTAGTAAATTTGACCAATACAAAGTATTACACATAGAAACACTTTTAGTAAATTTGACCAATACAAAGTATTACACATAGAAACTCTTTTAGTAAATTTGACCAATACAAAGTATTACACATAGAAACACTTTTAGTAATTGTGACAATATAAAGTATTACGTAAAAAAAATAAACATATTTGAAAACGGAAGTTGAACTTTGTCTTCCGTTCTACATATAACACCGCTGGAATCACATAGTGATTAACTCTGGCTTGTCACCACAGGGTGAGTGTACTCCCAACTCTGGCCTGTCATAACAAGGTGAGTGTAAACCCAACTCTGGCCTGTCATCACATTGTGAGTGTGCACCCAACTCTGGCTGTAATAACAAGGTGAGTGTAAACCCAACTCTGGCCTGTCATAACAAGGTGAGTGTAAACCCAACTCTGGCCTGTCATCACATTGTGAGTGTGCACCCAACTCTGGCTGTCATAACAGGGTGAGTGTGCACCCAACTCTGGCTGTCATAACAGGGTGAGTGTAAACCCAACTCTGGCCTGTCATAACAAGGTGAGTGTAAACCCAACTCTGGCCTGTCATCACATTGTGCGTGTGCACCCAACTCTGGCTGTAATAACAAGGTGAGTGTAAACCCAACTCTGGCCTGTCATCACATTGTGAGTGTGCACCCAACTCTGGCTGTAATAACAAGGTGAGTGTAAACCCAACTCTGGCCTGTCATCACATTGTGAGTGTGCACCCAACTCTGGCTGTAATAACAAGGTGAGTGTAAACCCAACTCTGGCCTGTCATCACATTGTGAGTGTGCACCCAACTCTGGCTGTAATAACAAGGTGAGTGTAAACCCAACTCTGGCCTGTCATAACAAGGTGAGTGTAAACCCAACTCTGGCCTGTCATCACATTGTGAGTGTGCACCCAACTCTGGCTGTCATAACAGGGTGAGTGTGCACCCAACTCTGGCTGTCATAACAAGGTGAGTGTAAACCCAACTCTGGCCTGTCATAACAAGGTGAGTGTAAACCCAACTCTGGCCTGTCATCACATTGTGAGTGTGCACCCAACTCTGGCTGTCATAACAAGGTGAGTGTAAACCCAACTCTGGCCTGTCATAACAAGGTGAGTGTAAACCCAACTCTGGCCTGTCATCACATTGTGAGTGTGCACCCAACTCTGGCTGTAATAACAGGGTGAGTGCACACTCAACTCTGGCCTGTCATCATAGGGTGAGTGCACACTCAACTCAGGCCTGTCATCATAATTACCTAATTGTTGATCGCGATTAATTTTCCCTAGGCAATAACAGCACCCGTGATGCACTAAGAGCAGCCCCCAGTTCAGGAAGTGAGTGTCTCCGCTGAACACACGTGTTCAGAAGAAGACATTTTGAAAATTTAGAAAGCTAGTTAGAGAGTTTATCCAAGGTGGGAGAGAGAACTTTTGCCCAAAGGTAAATGCTACAAGATTTGGCAAAAAAAAAAACAAAACAACAAAAAACAAACAAAAGTATCTTGTAAAATTAACTACATTTGTTAACATTTAAGCCTTAAAAAATGTTAATATTGTGTTATCCAAATACATTATGTTCGATTTTAGTCTCAAGAAGTTTTTGTTGTTGTTGAGGTCTTCATATTGAGTCTTAGTGAACCCGTCGTTGCACAATATAGTATACATATAAATATCTAATGAGGATAATAAAAAAAATAATTCAAAGCTTTGGAATTTTGAATTTAATTTATTGTACACTATTATGATATAAATATGAGCTTTTAAAAATATCTTTTACTTTATGATATCATTTTTTTATTGATTGTTCTTTAGGCACCAAAATAACTTGTGCCGTTGAATTATGTGTCTAGGCAATGCGTGACTTGTCAATATTATGAAGACCAACATGTGTATGGCAATATCATCATTGACAACATGCCATCTGTCAAAGTCATCACAGACCAACATGTCATGTGTCAGTATCATCACAGAAGTACACATTCTCTGTCAATGTCATCCTAAACCAACATAACACTTGTCAATATGATGTACCGCCAACATGATATCTGTCAATCACATTGAACAGCAACATATCTTATATCGATGTCATCTAAACCACATGTCATCTTTACATGGTGTCTATCAATGTCATCATAGCTCAGTGTCATTTGACGATTTCAACTAACAATTCATCTATCAAAATCCTGATAGACCAACATGCTATCATATACTATTATGTCATTTGACAATGTCATTATAGACAAATGTGTCATATGCCATTATCATTCCTTTATTTTTAACATTTAATATGTCAATGACATCACAGACTGACATGTCCTCTGATCAGTAGATGCATTGATTGTCTTTTAATGCCATTATAGATCAATCTGGGATATAAACCTGCCTTATGTATTTTCATCCCAGATCAACAAGCTGCATGTCAATGTCATTACAGAGCAACCTGCCATCATGCAATTTCATCGTAGAGCAACCTGCCATCTGTCAATATCATCATATATAACACATCTGACATCTACCAGTATAACCGTGCATCAACATGTCATCTATCAATGTCTTAACAGATGAAACCTTTTATCTGTCAATGTCTTCCCAGATCAACCTGTCATCTGGCATAGCTATCACAGAGCAACCTGTCATCTGTCAACCCTATCACAGATCAGCCTGTCATCTGTCAACGATATCACAGATTAACCTTTCATCTGTCAACGCTATCACAGATCAACTTGTCATATGTCAACGCTATCACATATCAACCTGTCATCTGTCAACGATATCGCAGATTAACCTTTCATCTGTCAACGCTATCACAGATCAACCTGTCATATGTCAACGCTATCACAGATCAACCTGTCATCTGTCAACGCTATCAAAGATCAACCTGTCATCTGTCAACGCTGCCACAGATCAACGTGTCAACCTGTTTCTCGGCTTTCATTCATCTCCTGGGATAATATATCATTCAGCCTTTCCGTCAGAGTACAGTAAGTAATTTTCAAAGTCTTTAATTTACCTTTACAGTTTTCCTAATCACGTGTCTACCTTTACTTGTAACCACCACTACTATTTCAGTCGCAGCTATTTCTGTGGTACTCAGAGCTCCTTATCCGATGAAAAAAATATCATACACTCCCTACCTGCCCTACATACAGGCACGCCAAGAGGGGGGGGGGGGGGGTCATTGCCAGGGGGCTCGCATCTGTAAGGGGCCCGGCCGCCCCGACCATGTCAATTTTTTTACGACTCATTGTTTATTAAGGGGCCCGCAATGATGTCCTGCCCTGGAGCCCTTGTTGGCTCTCGGCACCCCTGCCTACATATGAGGGACGGGTCTGGCTAGGATCAGATGGAACAAAATAACTACATGAAAGACATGCAATCAAATATATGTGAGGGCCATTGCAGATTTTAACATTGGGGCACCTAGGTATATCAACACTGGAACCACTAGAAAATGTTAACAGTGGGCCACTAAAATATCAACACTGGGGCCACTACAAAATATCAACACTGGGGCCAACACTAGGGCCACTAGAAAATGTTAACAGTGGGCCACTAAAATATCAACGCTGGGGCCACTACTAAATTTTTACACTGGGGCTACTACATATGTTAGCATTGGACCACTAAAATGTTAACACTGTGACCACCACAAAATGCTAACACTGGGGTCACCACAAAATGCTAACACTGTGTCCACATCAATATGTTACCTTAATACTGGGCCACAACAAAATGCTATCTCTGTGGGCCCACATTGAGATGGCCGCTTTATTGGTCTAAATTACAGTTAATTCATTCTATGTGTGTAATGCAGGATATCTTATGAATAGAAATGTTGTTTATTTAAATTAATATTCACTTCACATTTAATTCCATGTGTGCAGTGCAGGATATCTTATGAATAGAAATGTTGTTTATTTAAATTAATGTTCACTACACATTGAATTACACGATTGTATAATACAATACATTGACAAAACATCTAGGCCATATTGTTCAGCTTTTACCCCATTCTGTACCAGTTTAATCCGGCATTGATTCTTCCATTTAATGCTATGACCCTATCTTTTGAGATGATACTTTCATTCACACAATTCACAACATACACACGAGTCCTGACCAGAGGTGTGCGGATCTTGAAATTTAGCGTCCGCGTCCGTCCGCGGATTTCTATCAATGATCCGCGTCCGCAGAATCTTACAACATTGGTCTGCGGACCAGTCCGCGCGTCCGCATAGCTGAAATTTAGCTGTTTAAATGACTTGAAATTTTTTTTATGGTAACGCTAAAGAAGATCCGCGTCAATCCGCGAGTCCGCAACTTAACCATACAATGCGTCTGCTGTCAGTCCGCGGATTCGGAAAAGTCTGCGGATCTGCGTCCGCAAGCGGACGCGTCCGCTGTCCGCTCATCTCTGGTCCTGACCAGTAATGTTTTATTCTATCGATTCCAATCCACGAATTTCCTCTGTGATAACATGTTCATCTATAAGTACTTGAGTTGTTTCCTGGTTGTCAGTGCATCCAGCGCAAAGCATATCAAATAAAAATTTTTCTTGATGTACTCTGTACTTGACTTTTATATTTCCTCTCATACATACTTAAGCCTGTAGTTGGCCTATTCTTTACATACACACAAACTGTTTTAGACCTTTCTTCAGAGCGTTACACTGTCGTTCTTTTACCCTCTCACTAAAATATTCCAGTATTTATAAAGTTCAATCCACTAGATTTTTATCGATGATTGTTCAATCTAAATAAAATAACATCATTCAATCAAAATTCCCCAGCTAATAACATTTTGAAAATGTATTTGACACCAGACACCAGTCAATTCTAAAACCCTCCTTTGAAATTCCTTAAATCATTAGTTGGTCATTTCCTCCCGGCCATAGGCTATCAAAGTCTCACAGCTTAGTCAAACTTTACACATACACTATTGTGAGGTTGAAACTATAACCACCAATCGTGTCTTCATCCTAGTACGTGTAAGTTATCGCCTGAGATCCCATTTACTGGAATGACGTGAACTTCGCTACCTATCCGTCCCCCGCTGGGTTCCGTCGACTACCGATTAAAAAAAAACTGACCAGATTCACCTATTGTTGTCTCAACGGCACCACAACGGAGGCAACTATAGGCCAATATTGAAAGTCAAATTATTTTACTCTGCGCATGTGCATGTTCGCTAGACACCCCTCCCTTGTTCCGTACCATTACCTTCACTAAAAATTTACTTTTCGGTTTGTACATGTTTTAAGATTTTTGGTTATAAAATTCGTCCGCTGGCAACATAATACGCTGTTACGGGTCGTTTGTTATCCCACCCATGTCATAGATGTTACAGGTCGTTTGTTGCCCCACCCATGTCCTATAATGTTACGGGTCGTTTGTTGCCCCACCCATGTCCTAGATGTTACAGGTCGTTTGTTGCCCCACCCATGTCCTATAATGTTACGGGTCGTTTGTTGCCAAACCCATGTCCTAGATGTTACTGGTCGTTTGTTGCCCCACCCATGTCCTAGATGTTACGGGTCGTTTGTTGCCCCACCCATGTCCTATAATGTTACGGGTCGTTTGTTGCCCCACCCATGTCCTAGATGTTACAGGTCGTTTGTTGCCCCACCCATGTCCTATAATGTTACGGGTCGTTTGTTGCCAAACCCATGTCCTAGATGTTACTGGTCGTTTGTTGCCCCACCCATGTCCTAGATGTTACGGGTCGTTTGTTGACCCACCCATGTCCTATAATGTTACGGGTCGTTTGTTGCCCCACCCATGTCCTAGATGTTACAGGTCGTTTGTTGCCCCACCCATTTCCTTTAATGTTACGGGTTGTTTGTTGCCCCACCCATGTCCTAGATGTTACAGGTCGTTTGTTGCCCCACCCATGTCCTATAATGTTACGGGTCGTTTGTTGCCCCACCCATGTCCTAGATGTTACAGGTCGTTTGTTGCCCCACCCATGTCCTATAATGTTACGGGTCGTTTGTTGCCCCCACCCATGTCCTAGATGTTACAGGTCGTTTGTTGCCCCACCCATGTCCTACAATGTTACCGGTCGTTTGTTGCCCCACCCATGTCCTATAATGTTACCGGTCGTTTGTTGCCCCACCCATGCCTTAAATGGAATTGGCTAGTTGTGTATGTATAGCGAATTATTTATTTTATTTTGTGATTATTATTGCTGCCTTAAAGACACAGGAGGAATATAACATGTATGTTGTGACCTGGGTTGAAAAGAATTTCTGATGGAAACATGTGATATCTCTTGTACTTACGTAATCTGTGGTATTCTGGCTGTCTCTGTTGTACTCAAGTAATCTGTGGTATTCTGGCTGTCTCTCTTGTACTCAAGTAATCTGTGGTATTCTGGCTGTCTCTCTTGTACTCAAGTAATCTGTGGTATTCTGGCTGTCTCTCTTGTACTCAAGTAATCTGTAGTATTCTAGCTGTCTCTCTTGTATTCAAGTAATCTGTGGTATTCTGGCTGTCTCTCTTGTACTCAAGTAATCTGTGGTATTCTGGCTGTCTCTCTTGTACTCAAGTAATCTGTGGTATTCTGGCTGTCTCTCTTGTACTCAAGTAATCTGTGGTATTCTGGCTGTCTCTCTTGTACTCAAGTAATATGTAGTATTCTAGCTGTCTCTCTTGTATTCAAGTAATCTGTGGTATTCTGGCTGTCTCTCTTGTACTCAAGTAATCTGTGGTATTCTGGCTGTCTCTCTTGTACTCAAGTAATCTGTGGTATTCTGGCTGTCTCTCTTGTACTCAAGTAATAGTAATCTGTGGTATTCTGGCTGTCTCTCTTGTACTCAAGTAATCTGTGGTATTCTGGCTGTCTCTCTTGTACTCAAGTAATCTGTGGTATTCTAGCTGTCTCTCTTGTATTCAAGTAATCTGTGGTATTCTGGCTGTCTCTCTTGTACTCAAGTAATCTGTGGTATTCTGGCTGTCTCTCTTGTACTCAAGTAATCTGTGGTATTCTGGCTGTCTCTCTTGTACTCAAGTAATATGTAGTATTCTGGCTGTCTCTCTTGTACTTAAGTAATATGTGGTATTCTGGCTGTCTGTCTTGTACTTAATTAATCTGTGGTATTCTGGATGTCTCTCTTGTACTTAAGTAATATGTGGTATTCTGGCTGTCTCTCTTGTACTCAAGTAATATGTGGTATTCTGGCTGTCTCTCTTGTACTTAAGTAATATGTGATATTCTGGCTGTCTCTCTTGTACTTAAGTAATATGTGGTATTCTGGCTGTCTCTCTTGTACTCAAGTAATCTGTGGTATTCTGGCTGTCTCTCTTGTACTTAAGTAATATGTGGTATTCTGGCTGTCTCTCTTGAACTTAAGTAATATGTGATATTCTGGCTGTCTCTCTTGTACTTAAGTAATATGTGGTATTCTGGCTGTCTCTCTTGTACTCAAGTAATCTGTGCTATTCTGGCTGTTATCATATTGAAACTTTATTTATAGTATTTGTATTCATTGTCTGTTAAACAAAATACTCAGTTTATAATTTTTTTGATCTAAATCTTATTGTTTATATTTCAATATGTACTGATGGCCCTAGCTGTGGGCTGTGATATAAATACACCAGTGAGATGGACTGTGATATAAATACACCAGTGAGATGGGCTGTGATATAAATACACCAGTGAGATGGACTGTGATATAAATACACCAGTGAGATGGACTGTGATATAAATACACCAGTGAGATGGACTGTGATATAAATACACCAGTGAGATGGACTGTGATATAAATACACCAGTGAGATGGACTGTGATATAAATACACCAGTGAGATGGACTGTGATATAAATACACCAGTGAGATGGACTGTGATATAAATACACCAGTGAGATGGACTGTGATATAAATACACCAGTGAGATGGACTGTGATATAAATACACCAGTGAGATGGACTGTGATATAAATACACCAGTGAGATGGACTGTGATATAAATACACCAGTGAGATGGACTGTGATATAAATACACCAGTGAGATGGACTGTGATATAAATACACCAGTGAGATGGACTGTGATATAAATACACCAGTGAGATGGACTGTGATATAAATACACCAGTGAGATGGACTGTGATATAAATACACCAGTGAGATGGACTGTGATATAAATACACCGGTGAGATGGACTGTGATATAAATACACCAGTGAGATGGACTGTGATATAAATACACCAGTGAGATGGACTGTGATATAAATACACCGGTGAGATGGACTGTGATATAAATACACCAGTGAGATGGACTGTGATATAAATACACCAGTGAGATGGACTGCCAGTATTAAATGAAACCAGTAACCGCAAAGGGCTTGTTTTATTTTTATCACAGTTACTTTGTGTTGAAATCTCATTCTGTGGAGACATTTGTAGGTTGACCATTTAGTAACAAACAGTAAGACATGAAACTAAAATAAGAGATTTCGGAATACTAAACATGTTGGTGACCATGACTCATTACTTCAGACTGATTACTTCAGACTGATTACTTCAGACTCATTAGTCAGACTGATTACTTCACTTATTACTTAAGTCTTATTACTTCAGACTCAATCTTCAGATTTTTATATTTGTAATGATGTTGGAGAGTTTCCATTTTGATTCGTTTTTAAAAATTCGTTTGTTTTGATTTTATTATTTTAACTGAATTACAAATTTTTAAAGTAGATCAAACATTTTTTTTTATACATATAGGTGGACAGTAGTTTTAAGTTTCATGGGAAGTGAAAGTGTTTGGCGAGAGGGGTCCAGTCTGAGTTGATAGCATCATAGAGCAGTGGTCCCCAACACCCGGGCTGCGTTCCGGTGCCGGTCCGTGGATCAAATGGCACCGTCCGCCCACCAAACATTAAATTATTTCCATTTTATTTATTGTGGTGTATTTCTCTCGGGATAGTGTGACCTTCCAGGGACGAGAGGTTAACGCCCCCTCCCCTCCTTCCCCAAGAGGTCCGCGGCGAGAAGTTGGGGACCACTGGGATAGAGTGATGATTGAAATCTGTTGGCGAGAGGGATTTGAGTGAAGAGTCCTTAGAAAGATAGTTTTGTGGATGGCTATCAGAGGTGGTAGCCCTGCAGATGCTAAGATGGATTGAACTTGTGATGGGCCAGACAAAGAGAGTGAAGGGTCCGGATAGTTTGTTTATACTTAATTATTGCTCACTGGAGTTTAAAGAGACGTGTTGAATAGTTTACTTTGCTCTGCGATGTGATGCGTATATATATATATATATATATATATATATATATATATATATATATGATGTACATAAATAGTTCATGTATGATCGAAATGTCAACCTTGTTCTATTGAAGTAAAGTTGTATGTGATGTGTCCCCTATGATGTACATTAACAGTTCGTTTATGATCAAAATGTCAACCTTGTTCTATTGAAGTTGTATATGATGTAAAGATGAAGTTTAATAGTATGTGAAAGGTGTGTTGGACTAAATTTTAATTAATAATTTAAGAATCGAGAAATTTGTATGTGCACAATTACAACTCTAGACTCTAGAGGTCGCTGAACTAAACATTTGTAAATGTGAAAAATACAAAGGTAAATGTGTCATCATGACCTATATAATTCATGACGCCTTTAATCTCTTTCATTTGATTGGTTCGTGGCAGGTGGGCTGGGAAACCTAAATTGTTGTCCAAGTGGGTGCCAAGAGCAGTGGGGGTGGAGGAAAAAGGGGGGGGGGGGGCTCAAAACTGATAGCGGCCTGCAATGTTCGGTTGTATTTGTAAAGTATCCCTGTATACTATATTGTAGTCTTTAAACAGTAGGTCGACAATTTTATAATATTCTGATAAACGTGCAACATTTCTGACCAAATGTCAGTAAAGTTCTTACAAAGATAAGGAAGATACACTTAAAACTGACATCTCGTACAATTGATTTTATTTCAAATTACATATGATAACATATTAACGATATATTATTTAGTGAAAGTGTATATTTTCAGTTATACATCATTTGTATTATATTTTTAATTATTATTTGACATGGCTGATAAAATACTTCCAGATACTTGCCATATTATAATTATTTTTTGTATGTTCTCGACTTTTAAGTTTCACTTTCTTTTGGTTTGCCCTGAAATCTTGAAACTCCATTTCGGCCCTTGTCTCATTTAGTGAGAACGCTACAAATATCACAACTTGTGTATGTTCTCATTTAATTAATATTCAATGCATAAATTAACATCTTAGAGAATCCTGGAACTAACTTTGAGCAAACTTTTTTATGAAAACAATACATATGACTGACGGTTATGATGTGAGAATAAATATGGAAGCACAAATTGAAATAAGCGTAAACATTTTTAGTCTTTTTACATTTGCACATTCTAGTCTAACCTATATAAATTAAAAAAAAATATATAAATGTGCAATCTTTTAAAACTTGAAGTGTTAAAAACCCAGTTTCTACATTTCAATATTATACGACATGACTGACGAGTTGTAACATTAATATATTCTGTGCATACTACCTCTTCCAACTCTATGCATTGCCAAATAAAACTATTTGGACATTGTAAGTTCATAGACTTCACTAGCTGTTAACCCAGCATTGACGGGAATTGAAGTTGCCACCAATTCATACTCATGTTTACATTTAAAAAACAAGCAATTAAGCCTGTTCCATTCTGGACACAGGACGTGTTAGCGCATTTTCGTATTATGTATCAGTACGTATGCTATCTCTCAGTAAATATTTGTAAATTTTGGAAATGTTTATAAATTCAATTGTGTAATGCATATGTTTGTAAAAAAAAAAATTACAAAGACGTTTTTTTATATTTGAAAAAAACTATTGTCTCTTAAATCTAACTACAAGTGGTTTGTGGTTACTGAAATAGGACTCATAATTGAAAACATTCTAAATTATAGTCATTTAATCGTCCGAAAACTCCGTCAATTGTTGCATAGCTCTGATACTTTCAATTAAACTCAGAACACAAGCTTACTATTTCATTTGATGAGTTTCTTAATAAATCTTGGTGAAACTACGTGCTGCAGTATTTCGCACCAAATGAACGGGCTATTGAACGTACAAGGCGTATATATAATATATAAGCCCCTTAGGAGCCCTGAAGCCCGGCCCTCAGAGGTCCTATCGCGAAATGAACTTTTGATGTACACATGGCAGGCCAAGACCTACAAAATGATATATACATCATGGGTCTAGGACTTATAGTTGCTGAGATATAGCGCTTCTTTATTAATATAGCTTATATAGTAAAAAACGGTACTAAGGCCCCTTTTACGGCCCTGAGAGGTCAGATCGCGAAATGGAAAAAAGTCATTTCTTGGCAGGCCAAGACCTACAAAATGATATATACATCATGGGTCTAGGACTTATGGTTGTTGAGATCTAGGGTGATGACAGACGGACAGACAAAACGGGGACAATAGAGCATTTTTTTTTCGAAAATGCTCTAAAAAATAATTGATTAAATAAATGGAAATAATACAAAATTGAATAAAAAACAAAATTGATAAAAAGAAAAAAAAAAGAAACAATGCTTGAATTATTCACAAAAACCAACACATATTCGGCCTGTCTAGAGTCCCAGCGATGAACTTTGAACCTGGTAATGATGTATATAGGTCAGTGTCCATCACATAGATATGGACGAGAAAGGAGAAAGTTGTGGGTGTGGGGTAGAGTGTTTCAAAGGATAATGGTGAAAAAAAAATTGTTTAATTCACTTTCGCATACCCCCCAGAAATGTGAGGTTTCGGGTCAGTAATACGATGGCCAAATTATAGGAAAAAATATTGAGTCTAAGTGACTGCTCATTAGCATCAAACTTTTAAGTTTTTTTTTGCAAAAGGGTCATTCCATGTCAACTCAACCATTTTTTTTTTGACAATTGTTCACCCGACCCTCTCAGATCTTTTTGAAATTTTCAGGGCCTGTTGTACATTTAAAGTTGAGTGATTCCTGAAAATTTCAGACCATTTGGTCAAAAACTTTGTGAGATATGATTTTTTAAAGTTTTAAGGGTAGTCGCGAGTTCGCGTGACATTTACATTTTCGCGATATTTGAACGTGAATATTTCAAAAACTAAAAGAGGTATCAGACTGAAATGTTCAGCATGTACTCATTATTTTATCCTGAGTTGAATGGTGTATTTATCTCAAGTGTAGCTTGCACAAAGAATGCCCTAAAAATTTACAAACATTGCACTTCAGACAGTTTTCATCAATATTTGACCCAGTATAGCCAAGAACCTATAAGACATGAAATGATGTTTGTTATACAATTAGTAAGTAACATATATGTGTATACTATTTTGCTAGAGAATTCCTGTTAATAAAATAATAGTGTACTCATGTTGGGCCCCTTTAAGCATCATGGTCTGCTTTTCTCTCATAAAGCCAAGCTTTCTCACTGTTTGTCAACTCTGAGCTGGATGTAGAGACATCAATAGCAGCAAATCATGATGTATCAAGGGTCGGTCACGTTTCTTTGAAACATTTGAACAGTGAAAAGTGTGGTACAGATGGTTTAAACAACTTGTCAAACACTGCTGCTGATATTATTTCAAAGATGTGATGACGGCATGCTAGAAATAGAAGGCGTTTGTCAAACATCCGCTGAATAACTGTTATGACGTCAGTATGAACTCCTGTGTTAGGACTTGTTGTATCAAAACAAAGACCAGCCAGCCATTCTGGGACACCTTTCAACTCATGTAGTATCTGAACCACAGCTTTACCCATTAATTCACCAGTTGATCTTGGAAGTTGTAGAATTGTCAGAAGCTCTTCAACCTTCACTCAAGACACAACAATTAACATTCGATCAACTAGCTCGTCTGATTGGCCACCAACATCTGGTAGTAATTTTCCATCAAAATGAGCAACTAATGATGTGCTTGGCATAAACATCTCCTTCTGGTGTACTGATTGGCAAACATTTTTTCGAGCTCTATATATTGTACTTGTTAACAGTGATACTGTTGTTGATTCAACTCCATCTGCCTATCACTTCGATAGCCTTTGTTCTTGCCAAGCTTAACATATCTCTCGTACAATGCCTTCAGCTTGGCAACAGCATTGGGTTTCTGTGTCGTTGGGATGTGCGCTATAAACCATATAGCAAAAACTTCATCGATCACATTTGAGCAGCTTCCAGAGAGAGAAAGCTTCTGACTCTTCAAGTAATAAAGCAAACGACGCAGAGTGAGCCCCATAGTTGGTAGGCTGTTAGAACAAGTGACTAAATCAAGAGATGCTAACTGTTGACCAATCAACCAGACATCGATTTCAGATCTAGTTTTGAAAGTCTTTTGAGGTACAGATGCCATATTAATTATTACAATTGAACTCTAAATCTGAAAGAAAAAGAACGCACAGCAGTGTACAATGCAGAACGAATAATGCGGAATTAACAATTTAAATGTCAATAATAGTACACTACAAAGACAATTTTAAAAATCCACTCCAAAATTACATCATATAGGCTTACGAACAGGGACGAGACTTGAGTGTTGCCGGTCTAACTCTTAGAGAAAAATTGATTGATGTTTTTATAACCATATACAAAGCACAAACGAACAAATATCTATATATTTGTATAAAGTATTGGACTAATAATATATACAATTTATATAAATAAATTTTATATATATTTAAACTTGTAATCATTTTATTATGAAAGATTATGCTAACTATATTCAATGCACACAGGAACATTATATAGCTATAAAATGGTCTTGTGTGTATTGAATATAGTTAGCATAATCATTCATAATAAAATGATTATAAATTTAAATATATATAACATCAGTATATATAAATTGTGTATATTATTAGGCCAATACTTTATAAAAATATATAGATATTTGTTCGTTTGTGCTAAAGAGATAAAGAGAGAGATAGAGAGAGAACTTATCTACGGTAACACAAGAATCTGAGTAAATTCTCATTATTGAACATGGCGCAGCGACAAAGCAGTATGATTATTTCCCACACCATATGAGGTCTTTGGTTTTTGTCTCAGATCAATTGAAACTTTCACAGAGTTTAGCTTTTTGACAATAACATGGAAACCTTCTCTTTTAGAAATTAAAACTGAAATTGTTCAAAATTATAATTATTACTTTAGTCCATTTTTATATAATCTTTTTTTTTTATTTTTAGTGTGAGCTGTTTAAAGTGTGTACATATTTAGTGGACTAAATTTATGACGTGTTGTGTTCACCTTATTCTGTCTTGAAAACAAACATTTATCCATCAACGATTAGGTTACGACAGTTGGCCACATTGATAACATTTGGGCTGACTAAATGAAGCTGTTCAATGGTTATATTCAAGTTAGTTATAGGCCTGGAGAGAAATAAACGATATTTTATAAAAACAAATTAAAATTGTATCAGCCGTAGCTGTAAAATGTTAAAATTTAATTAAAAATTATTATTTAAAAAGAAATTTAACGAAAAGTGTTTGAAAGAAAATTAATACTTACACACTGAGTGACTGTGAGATTTTTCTTACACATTTAGCTCCTGTACTCTTAATCAAGTTTTCTGTTGAATATTGTTTAGTTAGGCAAGCATATGTGAGTGCCGTCGAGCCATCCTTGTCAATCTCTATTAGCGATGCACCTTTTTCTATCAGTAATTTGGATATTTCACTATGACCATTGTGAATAGCAATCATGAGAGCTGTCTGACCATCTTTATTCTTTTCATCTAGTGGCGAACCCATTTCTATGAGGTACTCCACTACCTCAATGTGACCATTTCTACACGCCATCATCAAAGCTGTGCACATGCCATTATTTGTTTCATCTCGGTCAGCACCAAGCAAATACAGTAATTTGACTGTTTCATTATGACCACTGCCGGATGCAAGTATTAATAGTGTATAGCCATCT
>JAGDYQ010000008.1:247999-258925 GCA_021962125.1 Bulinus truncatus
GGGAACCTGCGCCGAGACCTGAAAAATTTCCTTGGTCTTCACTGGAGATCGAACCAGGTACCTTTAGGTCAACAGTCGAGCGCTTTATCGCACGACATCATCCCCTCCCCCACCCCCGTTCGACCATCCGTTCCCCCCGCACCACTATCTACCCCCCCCCCCCACCCGCATGACCATCCGTTCCCGGGCAAGTTGATAGCATCATGACCCTTGGGGTTTAAGTTCTTGTATATATATATATATATATATATATATATATATATATATATATATTACAGATTACAGATATGTTGTTTTAGTCTTGTCCGATTACAGATATATTGTTTTGGTTTTAGCCGATTACATATTTATTGTTTTGATTTTTTTTTCACTTGTCAGCTACTGGAGGTCGAGTGATGCAGGCCAAGACACAAGGACAGGTACGACCTGTTTAAACACATCGCCCGTGATATTATTCAGTTCAACACATTCCTTGGTCTGACTGACCTGGTCACTGAGGGGACATTTGTCTGGTAGGACGGTGAGATCCTTAATAACACCTGGAAAACTCATATATTCTATACAGGTCAGTAAACAAACATCTTCTATGCAGGTCAGTAAACATCCATCTTCTATACAGGTCTGTAAACAAAAATTTTCTATCCAGGTCTGTAAACAAACATTTTCTATCCAGTTCAGTAAACAAACATCTTCTGTGTAAGTCAGCTTCTCATTTGCATGTAGTTACTGTAATTTTCCCATGCCATATTTTAATTAGTTCATTAAATAACGCAAAGTTTGTGGTGTCAATAAGTAAAGTTTGTATGAAATATAAAATAAATGTTAAAATATTAATAAAACGTGTACTATAATATTAGCCATAAATTTTAATCATATATATTTTAATATCTATAAAATGTATTTTGTAGAGATCTATAATTTTTATCATTATATTTTGTTTACATTAGGCGAACCGAATGATAAAACTCATTCTGAGAACTGTGCTGTTATTGGATCTTTCAGCTCTTTCCTGGGCATGAATGATGGTTCATGTGATGTTACAACATACCCACGCTACAGATATTACATATGCGAATCTTTGTAATAATTGGGTCAATAAAATGGTCCGTCTTGTGACAGAATTACAAAACATTTATTGTAAATGTATAATGTAATAGAAATTTAAACGTAAAATAATAAATTGCATAAATAAACTTGGAAATTCAGACACTGAGAGACAACACAGTTCATTTAATCTATAATTATTCCGATTTGTTCTATAAACCAATAACCGTTTTTCTTTTAAAACCTTTCAGTCTAGACAACTTAAAATATTCTCCCTGGTGTTTTTTATGTGTCGGCTGCTCTTCAGTTCGAGTAACGTGCTCAAAAATGTTTGTCCCGCACATCAGTTTACACATGATTACCACTTAAGACGCACTGTGTTTTATTGCTGCTACAAATACTAAGATGAGGACGGATGGTCGCACAGGTGAATTAGCTGAATTATTGATTTGAGTTCTCTCCAGGCTAACCTGGTCTGAGAGACATACCATGATCTACGGGGAAAAGATAACTGGAGTTCTCTAGAAAAAAAGTAACATCTTGCGAAGGTGGTGGTACTGTGGTCAATGAGGACTATCCGAGACCGTAGTATTCACAGCTGGTGGTGGTGACGGATGTGGTCGGCACACAACACCCTTCCACTCTGTCCCACTCAAGCACACCTGCGCAGCCTGCCATTTCGGGTAGTGGGTTCAGGCACACTACACCCTCCCCTCTGTCCGAGTGGCAGGAAAAACCCCCTTCTCTTGCCATTCTGGCCGATCAGTAGTACACACACCCTGCTGGTCATGCCATTTCGGGCAAGTCTGAAAACCCTCTTTTCTGACATCCCGGCAGATGATATTGGGCACACTCACTCCGCCGCTCTGTAGGCATGGCTGACATGCATCAGCGCCGCCAACAATGCTGGTGTGGTAGGCACACTACACCCTATCATGCTGACAATGGCGACGTAAAAAATAGTCATTAAATTGTATTTAATAATCAAAGGCTCCTGTGAATAACCCAGCCCCGTAGCGTGAAAATCCTACAGCAGGGGGCCAGTTAACACATTTTACTAAGTAGGACTAATAAACAGAGGGGGCCAGACAAAACGTAGTGGGGGACCGGCCCCCCTTCACCCCCCGCACGCTACAGGCCTGGAATAGCCAATGTAGACTACAATGACGTGTAGAACAAAAAAAAAAACAATAAAATCAGTGAATGCTCACTTATCAAATGTACTGTGTTTTAGTTTCTCATGTTATTATATATTGTTGTTGTTTGTGTGTTTATATCATGCTCGTTTGTTTGAACGCAGTGTAGCAGATATGACGCTTTAAATTGAAACACACAAAATGCTTTTGGTAAGCTGCAACGCTTAATGCAGGAATGCAGTTTTACGGTCATACATCGTTCAATGTCAATCACAGGGGCTGTTATGTTTTTGGGGGATCCTAATGATCTTTGAAGGCTTGGGCCGCCTGATAACGAGATACTTTTTGTCCCCGGCACCGTCCAACAAGTGTTCAGTTTGCACTGCGATGTGTCCGGCGAGATTAAAATTCCGACGGGGCCCCTTAGCAGTTGGGGTCCCTAGGTATCCACATAGTTACCCTGTCCATAAGAACGGTCCTGATTACAACAATTCATGTAGTCAGAGAGATTTATTTACTCTTGACACTTTGACTACCACAGGGGTTGGCCCCCTGATGACAATCACTGAGGGTGGCCCAGTGGCTACTACCACAGAGGGTGGCCCCGTGGTGACGACCACAGATGGTGGCCCCGTAGTGACTACCACAGAGGGTGGCCCCGTAGTGACTACCACAGAGGGTGGCGGTATGACTACCACAGAGGGTGGCCCCGTGGTGACGACCACAGATGGTGGCCCCGTAGTGACTACCACAGAGGGTGGCCCCGAAGTGATTACCACAGAGGGTGGCCCCGTGGTGACAACCACAGAGGGTGGCCCCGTGGTGACGACCAATGAGGGTGGCTCGGATTGACTACCACAGAGGGTGGCCTTGTGTTAACTAACATAGAGGGTGGCCCCGTAGTGACTACCACAGAGGGTGGCCCCGTAGTGACTACCACAGAGGGTGGCCCCGTGGTGACGACCACAGAGGGTGGCCCGTGGTGACGACCACGGAGGGTGGCCCCGTGGTGACGACCACAGAGGGTGGCCCCGTAGTGACGACCACAGAGGGTGGCCCCGTGGTGACGACCACAGAGGGTGGCCCCGTAGTGATTACCACAGAGGGTGGCTCCGTGGTGACGACCACAGAGGGTGGCCCCGTGGTGACGACCACAGAGGGTGGCCCCGTAGTGACTACCACAGAGGATGGCCCCATGGTGACGAACACAGAGAATGGCCCCGTGGTGACGACCACAGATGGTGGCCCCGTAGTGACTACCACAGAGGATGGCCCCGTAGTGACTACCACAGAGGATGGCCCGGTGTTGACTACCACAGAGGGTGGCTCGGATTGACTACCATAGAGGGTGGCCCCGTGGTGACGACCACAGAGTCTGGCCCGGTGACACCCTGCTAGTGAGCCATTTATCCACGATGTAAGTCATGGGCTCAAGGCTCAGCCACTCCTGTCACCCATGTCCCCCGTGGTGCATCCATGGGTTTTTTGCATTTTGGCTGGATAGCGAAGTCGATAGTGAACTCGAATCACATGCATAAGGGTACAGGGTTCAATCCCTGGTAAAGCCAAACATATTCACCGCTGACTTGGTGAGATCAGGGCCGCTTTATCAACTAGGCACATTAGGCACTGTGCCTAACTCCTACGGACTTTTCAAGGGCCTACGAAAGCCAGAACACAAAGTGAGAACAAGTTCAGAATGCCAATACAAAAGAATTGAACAAAAAAAAAAACCCGCAACCATAACACAAGTCAAATAGACTCAGACGAATGAAGAAATAGTTACAAATGTTCTTATATAAAAGATTATATTTTAATACAAACACGCGGGAAGAAAGATTCTTTAAGAACCATTGCCAGTTAAGAAGGAATTTTTGCTATGGCAGTTAGTCGGACAGCTCGTCCAGATTGAATCTTTTTGAGCCCGTTTAGCCGTTTGAGCCCCCTAACCCCCTTCCTTTGCCTGTGGCTACAGAAATATTACTTCCCCGCTCCCCGAGGGTAAAGGGCACTTTACTTACTTAACTATGTAAAGCGGTTAAAGCCGTTGTCACCAAACCCACATATTTGGGGTGGGTGATGCTACTATGTGTGGTGTGGCTACCACAACACCCTAAAGTTTCATATATTTATAAGTTTATTTATGCGAATAGCGTAAAATAATTTCTTTGCAAAAAAAAAGTACTCAAGGAATAAAAATGCCACCCTTTTACCGGTAGTAAAGTATGTGGCGCCTATGGCTGTACGCCCCCCCTACGCATCTCCCAAGTTACGCCATTGACTGTGATCCACGTACAGTAATATCGTAACGCCCATTTTAAAACATTGATACAATAGTGAATACTTTAAAAACCCGAACATAAACCTCCACCTTTTAGCTGATCTGCTAGATGAAGGCTCATTATTTTTCTAAAAATACTTTAAAAAACTCAAAACTTACACCAAGGCCTTCAAGCTGTGCTACTACAAAAAGCCTCACATTTAAGTTTTTCACATTATGTTTTCAAACAATTACTTTTATATTTTAAATATTTTATAAAGTAATATTTCTGTTTTGTTTCACCATGTCGTGGCATTGAAACAAATTCCACAGTTGACTAATTATAGAATACAATGCGTCATCGATTGGTTTAAAAAAAATGTGATTTATTGTCGTTATGCTGTTTGATTTTCAATCCACCGCCACCTTCCCACCTCCTCCGATTTCTCGATCTATTCTACTCACGTCTGCTGTGGTTATTTAAAAAAAAATTAGTTCCTTTTACCGAACAAGTTTGACAAAAGTAGTTCAATATGGATTTTGAAAAGTATACTTCCAACTTGAATATTATTTGATGCTGAGATTTATTTATAAGGATTATGATGATTAAGTTTCATTATTAATCTTCTTTTCAATATTTCCGGAAAAAGACTTTTGTATAAAGACACATTTCTTCAGTACTTATTATTTTATTGTACTCAATAGCTGTGTGATTCAAGCAGTGATGTAAGATGGGAAAATTTGTACCTATTTCAAATACGCTAAACTACTGATTCTTTAATATATATGTATAAATAACTAACATATTTTATGCAGTGCTCGAAAACATGTTTTAATAGAATCATGAGTGGTTCATTGTAATATAATTAAATGATTCGATTACGAGAACAGGCATTCGGTAATAATTTTCCGATTACGGTGTCAAAAAGTTCACAAAATTCCATTGCTTTACTCCAGTGTAACGTTTCGCCATTAGATTCAAGGAAAATTGTTTAATAACGTGCATAATTAATAATCGTTGACACAACACATTTGAAATAATTAGAAATCTGTATGTGCTTTTTAGTAAATGGAACTAACTAGGCATGGTGTTCTCGTTCAATTATCAGTTGAACATTTTAATTTGTTTCTAATTGGACTTTTTGTTAGTTTCTAATTGGACATTTTGATTTGTTTGTAATTGGACATTTTGATTAGTTTCTAATTGGACATTTTGATTTGTTTCTAATTGGACATTTTGATTTGTTTCTAATTGGACATTTTGATTTGTTTGTAATTGGACATTTTGATTTGTTTCTAATTGGACATTTTGATTTGTTTCTAATTGGACATTTTGATTTGTTTCTAATTGGACATTTTGATTTGTTTCTAATTGGACATTTTGATTTGTTTCTAATTGGACATTTTGATTTGTTTGTAATTGGACATTTTGATTTGTTTCTAATTGGATATTTTGATTTGTTTCTAATTGGACATTTTGATTTGTTTCTAATTGGACATTTTGATTTGTTTCTAATTGGACATTTTGATTTGTTTGTAATTGGACATTTTGATTTGTTTCTAATTGAACATTTTGATTTGTTTGTAATTGGACATTTTGATGTTTTTCTAATTGGACATTTTGATTTGTTTCTAATTTGATGTGGACGAAAAATAATGTGTTGTTTGTATGTTTTGTTTGGTCAAAACTTAAGATAGTTTACATATCACCATGGAAAAAGCCAAAAAAAAAAAAACAACAAAAAACAACAACAAACAAACTAACAAATACAAACTAATTAATTCCCGTATCACAGACAGTTTAATTCTATAGCTGAGCCAACCATTGGCAAACTACGGCCCGCAGACCGAATTCGGCCCGCCTGACTCATTTTATCCGGCCCGCCTGACTGTTTCAAATTTAAGTACAAGCACTGGTCTTTTACCTTTAATTTATATCAATTCGTGTCAACATTCCATTCTTATACACTTTGGTCTGGCCCGCCGATCTATTAATGTACCCAATGTAGCCCGCGACTAAAAATGTTTGCCCAACTCTGAGCTAAGAAGCCATGGACAATCGTTCAAGGGCGTCCAGGGTTGGGTTAAGGTTGTTTGAGATTTAAGAGAGAGAGAATTAAGGGGACAGAATCAAGAGAGACACGAAAAGAGGGGATTCGGATGGAAAATAAAAAAAAATAAAAAATTGTGTGTTTCAAGGGGGCCCCATGAGAAGTTAGAGCTCAACGAGCGCGCCCATTTCACGCGCCGTGAAATCCGCATGGTGTGTCGCACATCTTAAATTTGGCCGTATTGCCCCAAACTACTTTACATATCAGATTGAACAATTTAAACAGTTAAATATAGTAAATATTTTTTTTATGAAAATTTGTGTGATGAACGCTCTCTATAACCGATATAAAAGTTGTCGCAGAAATTTTTATATAAACAATAGATATTTGTATGTTTTAATATTAAAGTAAAACTCAGCCGATACAGGGTGACATTCCAACTCATACACACACACACACACACACACACACACACATATATATATATATATATGAATAAGTTTTAAAAAATTAAACTTTTTTTTCCGATCAATGTAATCGAACGTTAATTTATCTGATTGAAATGTTTACAAAAATCAAATCCTTAGCTACAGTTCTGACTTACAAAAGAATTATGGGTTAAGTTGATCACGTTTCATTCGTTTATCGTCTGCTCGTTACTCGGCAAACATCGATGCCGCTAGTCGAGCTCGGGCTCGACACTCCAAGCATATCCGGCCCTGATAGAGTATACAGGTCCATTGAAGCGTTGCATTGAAGTATCGATAGGTTGAGGGTTGCACGTAGTGCGCGGTGTTCATTGAAATGTATGATCTTTTACATATTTTATGTATCTGTCTTCGTTAATTATGTAATCTTGAAGGATTTATGTTCAATGGATCTAGTTTGGATTAAAATTTGACAACGAGGTGTAACATCATTTAAATAAATGAGCGTTTTTATAAAAAAAGATTACTATTAATATAATGTTGTAATATTTTTTAAAATCAATTTAAAGTTTTTTACTAAATTTATGGACACTTATCTCAAAGTTTAAAAAAAAAAGATGTTTTATAAATTTAAAAAAATGGATTCACTGAAATATTAATGTGTATATATATATAATATATATAATCAACCGACATGTTAGTTATTTGTTTGTGTGTTTGTTTGTTTGTCTGCTGTTATCGCCACTTTCATTTTAATAGGACTTAAATACACAAAATATTTGTTCAAACAAAAGGTATCGAACAGTTAATGTGACTTTGTTAGACTTTCTCTTTTAGATTGGTTCACATTTTTGTGTTACGTTCTAATTAGTTTTTATCCAATTTAGATCAAGCCAGTAGTAATCAGTTGTAAATGTAGTAACCATATGACTTGTAGAGCTATCGCCGTTAGCAGCAAGGAAGTTCTCTGTTACACTAGACACCATAAACTGTAAAAATATATTTGTAACAATGACCACCAGAGGCTGATATATTTAGTTTAAAACTGACCACCATAGGATGATATATCTGCTGTGACGCTGACCAACAGGGGCTGTTTTATTATTTTCTGACACTGGCCGTCAGATGCATCATTATATTCTCTGACCATCAGATGCTGATATATTTTAGACACTGACCATCAAAATACAAGTATGAACGAAGCTCTCACCTACATCGCCTGGACATGTTTCTTATTTACAAGTACAGTGTCAACATTTTCAATTTTATTAAAGAAATTATTAAGTAACAATTCTTTATATTTTTCTCTTAGATATTTAGTATCGAATTTATGTTTTTTTTTTATAAAAGTAATAGTAAATTAATTCTTTGACGAAATGAGAAATATATAAAACAACATTACAAAAGGAAGGAAACTAGAGAAAAAGAAAAAAAAATATAACAGCAATGTAAACTAAAAAAATTATTAGCAATGGGCATTATTACATATACTTTTGCTACATCCCAGATTGCTAGTATCTTACGTTGCCCCATCACACATTGCTATATCGTACATTTCTACATTCTGTATTACTTAAGTGAACATCTCTACATTCTGTATTACTTAATTGAACATCTCTACATTCTGTATTACTTAAGTGAACATCTCTACATTCTGTATTACTTAAGTGAACATCTCTACATTCTGTATTACTTAATTGAACATCTCTACATTCTGTATTACTTAAGTGAACATCTCTACATTCTGTATTACTTAAGTGAACATCTCTACATTTTGTATTACTTAAGTGAACATCTCTACATTCTGTATTACTTAAGTGAACATCTGTACATTCTGTATTACTTAATTGAAATCTCTAAATTATGTATTTCTTAATTGAAATCTCTACATTCTGTATTACTTAAATGAAATCTCAACATTCTGTAATACTTAATTGAAATCTCTACATTCTGTATTACTTAATTGAAATCTCTAAATTCTGTATTACTTAAATGAACATCTCTACATTCTGTATTACTTAATTGAAATCTCTACATTCTGTATTACTTAAATGAACATCTCTACATTCTGTATTACTTAATTGAAATCTCTACATTCTGTATTACTAAAGTGAACATCTCTACATTCTGTATTACTTAATTGAAATCTCTACATTCTGTATTACTTAAGTAAACATCTCTACATTCTGTATTACTTAATTGAAATCTCTACATTCTGTATTACTTAAATGAACATCTCTACATTCTTTATTACTTAAGTGAACATCTGTACATTCTGTATTACTTAATTGAAATCTCTAAATTCTGTATTTCTTAATTGAAATCTCTACATTCTGTATTACTTAAATGAAATCTCAACATTCTGTATTACTTAATTGAAATCTCTACATTCTGTATTACTTAATTGAAATCTCTAAATTCTGTATTACTTAAATGAACATCTCTACATTCTGTATTACTTAATTGAAATCTCTACATTCTGTATTACTTAAATAAACATCTCTACATTCTGTATTACTTAATTGAAATCTCTACATTCTGTATTACTAAAGTGAACATCTCTACATTCTGTATTACTTAATTGAAATCTCTACATTCTGTATTACTTAAGTGAA
Source organism: Bulinus truncatus (assembly GCA_021962125.1). Taxonomy (NCBI): domain Eukaryota; kingdom Metazoa; phylum Mollusca; class Gastropoda; family Planorbidae; genus Bulinus; species Bulinus truncatus. The sequence continues at coordinate 257,534 of JAGDYQ010000008.1, forward strand.
CATCTCTACATTCTGTATTACTTAATTGAAATCTCTACATTCTGTATTACTTAAATGAACATCTCTACATTCTTTATTACTTAAGTGAACATCTCTACATTCTGTATTACTTAAGTGAACATCTCTACATTCTGTATTACTTAATTGAAATCTCTACATTCTGTATTACTTAAGTGAACATCTCTACATTCTGTACTGTTACATCACACATTGCTACTTTCTTAACAAAACATCCCACATCGGCATGGAAAACTTGAAAATTCCCGATTTCATGCCCCACGTGTACAAGGTGACGATAACTAGTTGTAATTTACAATGTATTCCCACACACAATGGTTTGTCCTGTGGAGGGGGTTGGATATTACCACGGCTCTGATAGACTCAACATTTGATGCAAGTAGTGACCAAATTTCATTGTTTCATTTCTTGTGTCCAGGTATCTTACACAGTAGACATGCGACCATCGTGTCATCGTATTTCGCGATGTGTAGCAACACCACCATCTATGGGTCAGCGCGTCTCGGCGATGCATGGACGGCGAAATCTCTGACCTCTTGCGTGACCGAGTGCAGTGAGCGTTACAAGGGCTGCTACTCTGTTGTGTACAACGATCAGAGCAATCTGTGTACACCAGGTAAAGTACACAAACATTTAAACAACAATAGACTAATTTGAAGTGGGACAACAGATTCAACGTGATATATTTATATTTATGATTATTTCCCTTTTAATTTTCTTTTGGTTGCGTAGCAAAAACCGATCCATACCACGAACCTATGTGGACGATTGTGCTCGTTTTATTTTATTTTTATGGAGTGTGAGCAATTCTAGCAATGCATCTAAATGCCCTCACCAATGTGCTCAGCAACTTTCTGAAGTTAACACATTTATCTTTTAGGTATTTTAACTATGGGTGTTGTCTAGATTTATTTATTAAGTCCAAGCGTTCACACATTAAGCTCCAGGATAGTTCTAATGTACTAGCTAATAGGGGAGTTACTGTGATATCGTAGTGGCCATAGGGCATATAAAGTGATATTTGCTTGCTAATATTGTTCTAATTCTACATAAAAAAGGGTACAAGGTTTAGCATGCTCAGGGCGCCTGCATCAATAGGAGAGCTGGAACCATTTAGCCAGCAACATGACACAAAAAAATGTCAACCTAGACATTTAACTAAATCACTTGTCTTTTTTTCCCCCAATAGATCAATATACGTAGCTTTATCGATTAATTGCCATTAATTATGATTTGATAAATCTATGCTATTCAATATTTGTTATTCGCCCGATATTTTCGGTAACTACAACGGAAAGAATGTCAATCAAAACTGACGAAAGCATAAACAAATTAATTGACATGCTTCTGTTTAAAAAAGTACTTAACTAGTGA
>JAGDYQ010000008.1:259425-271319 GCA_021962125.1 Bulinus truncatus
ATTCTAGAGCTTCTATTGAAAAGTCCAACAAAGTGATCTTTTGATTCGAATGCAAGAGTTAAACAAATAAGGCGATCATATCATAATCAGTTCTAGTGCACAAGTGGTATTGTCTCACTAGTTAAGTACATTTTTTAACAGAAGCATGCCAATTAATTTGTTTATGCTTTCGTCCCGGTTTGATCGACATTCTTTCAATTTGAATTACACCAGAATATCGGGCAAATAACAAATATTGAATAGCATAGATTTATCAAATCATAATTAATGGCAGTTAATCGATGGCTACGTATATTGATCTATGGGGGGGGGGAAGACAAGTGATTTAGTTAAATGTCCTAGGTTGACATTTTTTTGTGTCATGTTGCTGGCTAAATGGTTCAGCTCTCCCAATAGATGCAGGCGCCCTGAGCATGCTAAACCTTGGCAATATTAGCAAGCAAATATCACTTTATGGTGCCCTATGGCCACTACGATATCACAGTAACTTCCCTATTAGCCGGTACATTAGAACTATCCTTGAGCTTAATGTGTGAACTCTTGGACTTAATAATAAACATAGACAACACCCCATAGTTAAAATACTACCGAAGATAAATGTGTTAACTTCAGAAAGTTGCATTGCTACAGACTGCTGACATATTAAGGAGGGCTATTAGTCGCACTGCTATAGTATGCTAACATATTAAGGAGGGCTATTAGTCGCACTGCTATAGTATGCTGACATATTAAGGAGGGCTATTATTTGCATTGCTAGTGACTGCTGACACATTGGTGAGGGCATTTAGTTGCATTGCACGAAACTGCTCACTCCATAAAATTAAATTGTAACAAGCACAAATGTCCACATAGGTTCATGGAATGGATCGGTTTGCTAAGTAATGAAAAGGGAAAAAAATGGGAAATAATCATAAATATAAATATATCACGTTGAATCAGTTGCCACGCTTCAAATTAATCTATTGTTGTTTAAATGTTTGTGTACTATACCTGGTGTACACAATTGGCTTTGATCGTTGTGCACAACAGAGTAGCAGCCATTGTATCGCTCCTTGCACTTGGTCACGCAAGAGGTCAGAGATTTCGCTGTCCATGCATCGCCGAGACGCACTGACCCGTAGATGGTGGTGTTGCTACACATCGCGAAATAAGATGTAATGATGGTCGCATGTCTACTGTGTAAGATACCTGGACACAATAAATGAAACAATGAAATTTGGTCACTACATGCATCAGATGTTGAGTCTATCAGAGCCGTAGTAATATCCAACCTCCAACACCAGTCAAACCATTGTGTGTGAATACATTGTAAATTACAACTAGTTATCGTCACCTTGTACACGTGGGGCATGAAATTGGGAACTTTGAAGTTAACCTTGCAGATGTGGGATGTTTTGTTAAAGTAGCGATGTGTGATGTAACAAAACAGAATGTAGAGATGTTCACTTAAGTAATACAGAATGTAGAGATGTTCACTTAAGTAATACAGAATGTAGAGATGTTCATTTAAGTAATGCAGAATGTAGAGATGTTCACTTAAGTAGTACATAATGTAGAGATGTTCACTTAAGTAATACAGAATGTAGAGATGTTCATTTAAGTAATACAGAATGTAGAGATTTCAATTAAGTAATACAGAATGTCGAGATTTCAATTAAGTAATACAGAATTTAGAGATGTTCACCTAACTAATACAGAATGTAGAGATTTCAATTAAGTAATAAAGAATGTCGAGATTTCAATTAAGTAATACAGAATGTAGAGATGTTCACCTAACTAATACAGAATGTAGAGATTTCAATTAAGTAATACAGAATGTAGAGATGTTCACTTAAGTAATACAGAATGAAGAGATGTTCATTTAAGTAATACAGAATGTAGAGATGTTCAATTAAGTAATACATAATGTAGAGATGTTCACTTAAGTAATACAGAATGTAGAGATGTTCACTTAAGTAATACAGAATGTAGAGATGTTCACTTAAGTAATACAGAATGTAGAGATTTCAATTAAGTAATACAGAATGTAGAGATGTTCACTTAAGTAATACAGAATGTAGAGATGTTTACCTAACTACGTACGAGTTAATGTAGAGATTTCAACTATGCAATACAGAGTTTAGAGATGTTCACTTAAGTAATACAGAAATTGAAGAGATGTTCATTACACATAATACCAGACAGAGTGATGTCTAATTAAGCAGTAATATAGGTATGTCTGTAGGAGATGTTCCAATTTTAAGCAATACAGAATGTAGTAGATGTTCAAATAAGTAATACAGAATGTAGATGCTCACTTAAGTGAGTACATAAATGTGGAGATAAGCCCAATTGTATAATACAGAATGTAGAGATGTTCACTTAAATAATTACAGAATGTAGAGATAACATACAGTTAAATAATACAGTGAGCTGTAGATGCTACCTTAAACTAATACAGAATGTAAAGAGATTTTCTTTTAATATAATACAGAATGTGGAGATGTTCACTTAAGGTATACAGAATGTAGAGATTTCTTCAATTATATAATACAGAATGTAGAGATGTTCATTTAACTAATACAGAATGTAGAGATTTCAATTAAGTAATACAGAATGTAGAGATTTCAATTAAGTAATACATAATGTAGAGATGTTCACTTAAGTAATTCAGAATGTAGAAATGTACGATATAGCATTGTGTGATGGGATGTAGCAAAAGTATATGTAGTAATGGGGGGGGTTAGATAATTTTTTTAATACACTGTTGTGGGGGGGGGGGGGGGGGGGGGGGGGAAAAAAAAAAAAAAAAAAAAAAAAAAAAAAAAAAAAAAAAAAAAAAAAAAAAAAAAAAAAAAAAAAAAAAAAAAAAAAAAAAAATTACATACTAAATATCCAATAGAAAAATAGGAAGAATTAGCAATTAATAATTTCTTTAATAAAATTGCAAAATGCTGACATTAGTACTTGTAAATAAGAAACAGATCAAGGCGATGTAGCGGAGAGCTTAATTCATACTTGCATTTTGATGGTTTGGTGGGTTCTGTAAATATACTTCAGCAATTGATGGTTTAGAGAATTTAATGATGCATCTGATGGTCAGTGTCAGAAAATAATAAAACAGCCCCTGTTGGTCAGCGTCACAGCAGATATATCAGCCTATGGTGGTCAGTTTTAAACTGAATATATCAGCTTCTGGTGGTCATTGTTACAAATATTTTTTTTTTACAGTTTATGGTGTCTAGTGTAACAGAGGACTTCCTCGCTGCTAACGGCGATAGCTTTACAAGTCATATGGTAACCACATTTACAACTGATTACTACAGGCTTATATCTAAATTGGATAAAAACTCATTAGAACGTAACACAAAAAATGTGAACCATTCTAAACGAGAAAGTCTAACAAAGTCGCATTAACTCTGTTCGATACCTTTTGTTTGAGGAAATATTGTGTGCATTTAAGTCCTATTAATATGAAAGGGGCGATAACAGCAGACACACAAACAAACACACACACAAATACACAAACAAATAACTAACATGTCGGCTGATTATATATATATATATATATATATATATATATATATATATATATATATATATACACATTAATATTTCTGTGAATCCATTTTTTTAAATTTATAAACTATCTTTTTTTTTTAAACTTTGAGATAAGTGTCCATAAATTTAGTAAAAAAAACTTTAAATTGATTTTAAAAAAATATTACATTATATTAATAGTAATCTTTTTTTTTATAAAAAACGCTCATTTATTTAAATGATGTTACATCTCGTTGTCACAATTTAGTCCAAACTAGATCCATCGAACACAAATCCTTCAAGATTACATAATTAACGAGGACAGATACATAAAATATGTAAAAGATCATACATTTCAATGAACACCACGCACTACGTGTAACCCCCCCCCCCCAACCTATCGACACTCCACTGTATCGCTTCAATGGACCTGTATACTCTATCGGGGCCGGATATGCTTGGAGTGTCTAGCCCGAGCTCGATAAGCGGCATCGATGTTTGCCGAGTAACGAGCAGACGATAAACGAATGTAACGTGATCAACTTAACCCATAATTCTTTTGTAAGTCAGAACTGTAGCTAAGGATTTGATTTTTGTAAACATATCAATCAGATAAATTAACGTTCGATTACATTGATCGGAAAAAAGTTTAATTTTCTTTTTAAACTTATTCATATATATATATATATATATATATATATATATATATGTGTGTGTGTGTGTGTGTGTGTGTGTGTGTGGTGTGTGTATATGAGTTGGAATGTCAACCTGTATCGGCTAAGTTTAATTTAATATTAAAACATACAAATATATATTGTTTATATATATTTTCTGCGACAACTTTTATATCGGTTATAGAGAGCGTTCATCACACAAATTTTCATAAAAATAATATTTACTATATTTAACTGTTTAAATTGTTTGATGTGATATGTAAAGTAGTTTGGGGCAATACCGCCCAATTTAAGATGTGCGACACACGATGCGGCTTTCACGGCGCGTGAAATGGGCGCGCTCGTTGAGCTCCAACTTCTCTTGATGGGCCCCCTTAAAACACAAAATTTTTGATTTTGTTTCTTTTCCACCCGGAACCCCTCTTCTCGTTTCTATCTTGATTCTGTCCCCTTAATCCTCTCTCTCTTAAATCTCAAACAACCTTAACCCAACCCTGGACGCCCTTGAACGATTGTCCATGGCTTCTTAGCTCAGGGTTGGGCAAACATTTTTAGTCGCCGGCTACAATGGGTACATTAATAGATCGGCGGGCCAGACCAAGAGTATAAGAATGGAATGTTGACACGAATTGATATAAATTAAAGGTAAAAGACCAGTGCTTGTACTTAATCTGCAACAGTCAGGCGGGTCGGATAAATTGAGTCAGGCGGGCCGAATTTGGCCCGCGGGCCGTAGTTTGCCAATGATTGGCTCAGCTATAGAATTAAACTGTCTCTGATACAGGAATTAATTCGTTTGTATTAGTTAGTTTGTTTATTGTTGTTTTTGTTGTTTTTTTTTTGTTTTTTTTGCTTTTTACATTGTGATATGTAAACTATCTTAAATTTTGACCAAACAAAACAAACAACACATTATTTTTCGTCCACATCAAATTAGAAACAAATCAAAATGTCCAATTAGAAACAAATCAAAATGTTCAATTACAAACAAATCAAAATGTTCAATTAGAGACAAATCAAAATGCCCAATTACAAACAAATCAAAATGTCCAATTACAAACAAATCAAAATGTCCAATTAGAGACAAATCAAAATGTCCAATTACAAACAAATCAAAATTTCCAATTACAAACAAATCTAAATGTCCAATTACAAACAAATCAAAATGTCCAATTACAGACAAATCAAAATGCCCAATTACAAACAAATCAAAATGTCCAATTAGAAACTAATCAAAATGTCCAATTAGAAACAAACAAAAAGTCCAATTAGAAACAAATTAAAATGTTCAACTGATAATTGAACGAGAGCACCATGCCTAGTTAGTTCCATTTACTAAAAAGCACATACACATTTCTAATTATTTCAAATGTGTTGTGTCAACGCTCATTAATTATGCACGTTATTGAACAAATTTCCTTGAATCTAATGGCGAAACGTTACATTGGAGTAAAGACAATGGAATTTTCAGAACTTTTAGACACCGTCAGTCGAAAAATTATTACCGAATGCCGGTTATCATAATCGAATCATTGTTCATAAATTACTAATACCGCTGAAACAGTGATTATATAATCTACTCATGATTATATTAAAACATGTTTTCGAGCACTGCATAAAATATGTTAGTTATTTAAACATATATAAAAGAATCAGTAGTTTAGCGTATTTGAAATAGGTACAAATTTTCCCATCTTACATCACTGCTTGAATTACACAGCTATTGAGTACAATAAAATAATAAGTACTGAAGAAATGTGTCTTTAAACAAAAGTCTTTTTCCGGAAATATTGAAAAGAAGATTAATAATGAAACTTAATCATCATAATCCTTATAAATAAATCTCAGCATCAAATAATATCCAAGTTGGAAGTATACTTCTCAAAATCCATATTGAACTACTTTTGTCAATTTTGTTCGGTAAAAGGAACTCATTTTTTTATTTAAATAACCACAGCAGACGTGAGTAGAATAGATCGAGAAATCGGAGGAGGTGGGAAGGTGGCGGTGGATTGAAAATCAAACAGCATAACGACAATAAATCAGATTTTTTTAACCAATCGATGACGCATTGTATTCTATAAATAGTCAACTGTGGAATTTGTTTCAATGCCACGACATGGTGAAACAAAACAGAAATATTACTTTTTAAAAATATTTAAAATATAAAAGTAATTGTTGGAAAACATAATGTGAACAACTTAAATGTGAGGCTTGTTGTAGTTAGCACAGCTTGAAGGCCTTGGTGTAAGTTTTTGAGTTTTTTAAAGTATTTTTAGAATAATGAGCCTGTCATCTGGCATATCAGCTAAAAGGTCAAGGTTTATGTTCGGGTTTTTAAAGAAAGTATTCACTATTGACTTATCCATGTTTTAAAATGGGCGTTACGATATCACTGTACGTGGATCACAATCTATGGCGTAACTTGGGAGATGCTTAGGGGGGAGTCATACAGCCATAGGCGCCACATACTTTACTACCAGTAAAAGGGTGGCATTTGTATTCCTTGAGTACTTTTTTTTTTGCAAAGAAATTATTATACGCTATTCGCATAAATCAACGTATAAATATATGAAACTTTAGGGTGTTGTGGTAGCCACACCACACATAGTAGCATGACCCACCCCAAATATGTGGGTTTGGTGACAACGGCTTTAAACGCTTTACATAGTTAAGTAAGTAAAGTGCCCTTAACCCTCGGGGAGCGAGGGGAAGTAATATTTCTGTAGCCACAGGCAAAAGAAGGGGGGGTTAGGGGGGCTCAAACGGCTAAACGGGCTCAAAAAGATTCAATCTGGACGAGCTGTTGACTAACTGTCATAGCAAACATTTCTCCTTAATTGGCAATGGTTCTTAAAGAGTCTTTCTTCCCGCGTGTTTGTATTAAAATCTAGTCTTTTATATAAGAACATTTGTAACTATTTCTTCATTCGTCTGAGTTTATTTGACTTGTGTTGTGGTTGCGTTTTTTTTTTGTTCAATTCTTTTCACCGATGTGGTCGTTGGGGGGAACGAACGAATAAACACATTAACAGATGTGCGTTCAAACCTCCTTTTCTGTGGGGCTTATAGACTTGATGGCACCCATCTCACCCAGGGCCGTTTTAAGGTCATCGTAGGCCCTAGGCACTTTCAAAGTCGTAGGCCCTCCCCGACTTCACTTTTAATATTTTTTCAAGAATGCACCCGCACTTCTTTGCAATTTGAAATCTAAATAAATTTTTGAGGACGTCATATGTGACTTTGCTAAGACAATGAGCCGAAAAGTTAACATACTGTAATTTACAGATCTGCAGCACTGCAGCTTGACGTGCTTATCTCACACGGTTATATATAGTTACTGTCATACTATAGTTGTGTGTACTACGCACACAGGTGTGTGTGTATGTTTGGAGCTTGGCCAACCAAGTCACGGGGGCAAGACTCTAGTTTATTCGACAGCATAAACATTATGTTTACTGTAAATAGGATTGTCTAAGAAGGTGATAGAGAGGGACGTAGAATGTTCGAGTATGATGCAAGCAAATTATATGAAGAGGATGTTTGGAAGCTCAGAAGTTCAGTTCAGTTTTAGTTCAGTTAAAGTCAGAGATATTCGAGTTCAGTTCGGAGTTCAGTTGTATTCAGTGTATCAGAGTATATGAGTTTAGCTAATCAGTTGATTTATTGGAAAGTTAATAAGTATTTATTCATTGAGTTGAGGAGATTATCAGTCATTGTGATAATTCAGTTTATGTTGGATTTATTCTACTGTTTATATTTTATTGTGTTGTTAATAAACTATATGAACCTTGGAACATGAATTGAGTTTCTCATTATAAACCAGTTCATATAAATACATCCATTACAGTATCTTTAATACAAACATTATTAAATTTTATTGGCATCCTCAGCGTGTTTTCACTTTATGTTCTGGCTTTCGTAGGCCCTTGAAAAAGTCCGTAGGAGTTAGGCACAGTGCCTAATGTTCCTAGTTGATAAAGCGGCCCTGATCTCACCAAGTCAGCGGTGAATATGTTTGGCTTTACCAGGGATTGAACCATGTACCCTTTGCATGTGATTCGAGTTCACTATCGACTTCGCTATCCAGCCAAAATGCAAAAAACCCATGGATGCACCACGGGGGACATAGGTGACAGGAGTGTCTGAGCCTTGAGCCCATGACTTACATCGTGGATAAATGGCTCACTAGCAGGGTGTCACCGGGCCACTATCTGTGGTAGTCACCGCAAGGCCAGACTCTGTGGTCGTCACCACGGGGCCACACTCTGTGGTAGTTGCTACCGGGCCATGCTCTATGGTAGTCACTATGGGGCCACCCTCTATGATAGTCACTACGGGGCCACCCTCTATGTTAGTTAACACAAGGCCACGCTCTGTGGTAGTCACCACGGGGCCACCCTCTGTGGTAGTCACTACGGGGCCACCTTCTATGCTAGTAAACACAAGGCCACCCAGTGAGGTAGTCACCACGGGGCCACCCGCTGTGGTAGTCAACACAGGGCCTGCCTCTGTTGGGGTCATCACCGGGTCATCCTCTGTGGTAGTCACCACTGGGCCACCCTCTGTGGTAGTAGCCACTGGGCCACCCTCAGTGATTGTCACCAGGGGGCCAACCCCTGTGGTAGTCACCACGGGGCCAACCCCTGTGGTAGTCAACGTGTCAACAGTAAATAAATATCTCTGACAACCTGAATTGTTGTAATTAGTGCCGTTCTTATTGACAGGGTAACTATGTGGGACCCCAACTGCAAAGGCCCCGTCGGATTTAATCATCGCCGGGCACATCGCAGTGCAAACTGAACACTTGTTGGGCGGCGCCGTGGACAAAAGCATTTTGTTATCAGGCGGCCCCATTCTTCCAAGATCATTAGGGTCCCCCAAAAATTGAACAGCCCCTGTGGATTGACATTGAACGATGTATGACCGTAAAACTGCATTCCTGCATTAAGCGTTGCATTTTACCAAAGGATTTTGAGTGTTTCAATTTAAACGTCATACACTGCGTTCAAGTAAACGAGCACGATATATACACACAAACAACAACAAATATATAATAACATGAGAAACTAAATTACAGTACATTTGATAAGTGAGCATTCACTGATTTTATTGTTTTTTCTACTTGTTATTGTAGTCTACATAGATTATTCACAGGAGCCTTTGATTATTAAATACAATTTAATATTTTTTTTTATTTTTACGCCGACATTGCCAGCATGATAGGGTGTAGTGTTCCTACCACACCAGCATTGTTGGCGGCGCTGATGCATGTCTACCATGCCTACAGAGCAACGGGGTGGGTGTGCCCACTATCATCTGCCGGGATGGCAGAAAAGAGGGTTTTCAGACTTGCCCTAAATGGCCAGACCAGCAGGGTGTGTGTACTGCTGATCGGCCAGAATGGCAATTCAAGGGGTTTTTCCTGCCACTCGGACAGAGGGGACGGGAAGGGTGTAATGTGCCTGTACCCCAGCCCGAAATGGCAGGCTGCGCAGATGTGCTTGAGAGGGACAGAGTGGAAGGGTGTTGTGTGTCGACCACATCCGTCACCACCGCCAGCTGTGAATACTGCGGTCTCGGATAGTCCTCATTGACCACAGTACCACCACCTTCGCAAGATGTTATTTTTTCCCTAGAGAACCCCAATGATCTTTTCCCCGTAGACCATGGTATATCTCTCATACCAGGACAGCCTGGAGAGAACTCAAATCAATAATATGTTGAGTTACTCTTCACTTAGGAGGTGACAACTAGCAGCTAATTCACCCGTGCGACCATCTGTTCTCATCTTAGTGTTTGTAGCATCAATAAAACACAGTGTGTCTTAAGTGGTAATCATGTGTAAACTGATGTGCGGGACAAACATCTTTTAGCACGTAACTGGAAGTGAAGAGCAACCTACACATAAAAAACATCAGGGCGAATATTTTAAGTTGTCTAGACTGAAAGGTTTTAAAAGAAAAACGGTTATTAGCTTATAGAACAAATCGGAATAATTATAGATTAAATGAACTGTGTTGTCTCTCAGTGTCTGAATTTCCAAGTTTATTTATGCAATTTATTATTTTACTTTTAAATTTGTATTACATTATACATTCACAAAAAATGTTTTATAACTCTGTCACAAGACGGACCATTTTATTGACCCAATTATAACAAAGATTCGCATATGTAATATCTGTAGCGTGGATATGTTGTAACATCACAAGAACCATCATACATGCCCAGGAAAGAGCTGAAAGATCCAAGGACAGCACAGTTCTCAGAATGAGTTTTATCATTCGGTTCGCATAATGTAACAAAAATATAATGATAACAATGATAGATCTCTACAAAATACACATTTATAGATATTAAAATATATATGATTAAAATAATTGGCTAATATTATAGTACACGTTTTATTAATATTTAAACTTTTATTTTATATTTCATAGAAACTGTACTTATTGACACCACAAACTTTGCGTTATTTAATGAACTAATTAAAATATGGCATGGGAAAATTTCAGTAACTACATGCAAATGAGAAACTGACTTACACAGAAGATATTTGTTTACTGAGCTGGATAGAAAATGTTTGTTTACAGACCTGGATAGAAAATGTTTGTTTACAGACCTGTATAGAAGATGTTTGTTTACTGACGTGGATGGAAAATGTTTGTTTACTGACCTGTATAGAAGATGTTTTCCAGGTGTTATTAAGGACCTCACCGTCCTCCCAGACAAATGTCCCCTCCGTGACCAGATCAGTCAGACCAAGGAATGTGTTGAACTGAATAATATCAAGGGCGATGTGTTTAAACAGGTCGTACCTGTCTTGTGTCTTGGCCTGCATCACTCGACCTCCAGTAGCTGACAAGTGGAAAAAAAATCAAAACAACATATCTGTAATCGGACAAGACCAAAACAACATATCTGTAATTGGACAAGACCAAAACAACATAGCTGTAATCGGACCAGACCTAAACAACATATATGTATGTAATCGGACAAGACCAAAACAAGAATACTCTAAACACTTTCAGTTAAAGTAGTGGAACCGATTTTCCCGTGTGCCTCGAGACATCTGAAACTGTTATGATTTAACATTCAACATGTTGCGATCAGAAGTGTCAATCTGGATGATTTATCCACATCTAGAATTTTTAGAGACAATGAGATTTTAAACTCTATTAAATAATAGATTTTGATAATATTATTTAAATCATTTTATTTTTTGGATATCCTTTAACTAAGTAGTTGGCAGTCCTTGCTGCGACATAATGTGGGAAGAAGCTTTCTATAAATATCCACAGACATCAACTGCAATAACAATTTAGTTTACTTAGTTTGATCGATCTAGTTTAGAGATGAAAAGTTGCCGCAGCCTCCCATGATGCTCACGCAAAATTAATAAGATGTATTGGTCACCTGTGCAGTTACTTCTGGCGTCGGAGTAAACCGCCCATGTTGTTGATACGTAGAAACAGTCCACGACACTCTTGTAGACAAACAGCTGATAGCCCAGTGAAGTGTTGCAGTAGTCCGTGTAATAGAACTTGTCGCCGAACGCAGAACTCGGTGGAGACACTGCGTAAGTGATAGGACCACCTGCACAAAGATAGTGCATCCATAGACATAGTGCATACATAGATATAGTGCATACATAGACATAGTGCATACATAGACATAGTGCATACATAGACATAGTGCATA
>JAGDYQ010000008.1:271819-302322 GCA_021962125.1 Bulinus truncatus
GCACATAACATACCCGGTATTTCTATTGGTTTTATTCAAAAAGCACATAACACAATCAGAATTTCTGTTGTTTCACCATGATTTCACTTTTATGCAACAAGAGGTTAGAATTTACTTACCTAGTGTCTGGCCTGGTCATGTGTCTTTCTTATCTTTTAATCAACAATTGTGTAATAGAATTACTTAATAATTACCTATTGATCGAAAGCTTTGTTTCTTTAAAAATTCTTTAGTTTTGAGGTTAATATTTCATGAATATAATTGACCTCTTAATTTTAATTGTTATTATTTGTATAAACAGCTAAAAAGTTTAAATATGTTACCTAAGATGAACCGAATAAAATAAAAAAAAAACACTCCAATTAAAACTTAAAGAGTAATATTTTAGTCGCGTGCCGACTGATGAGACTTGGTGTGCCGTCTGTGGCACGCCATGTGCCATAGGTTCGCCACCCTATGAAATATAATGAATAGAGATTTTTAACTCCATTAAAATAATCTCTATCTTGGGAGGTAAGTTTGTATGTACAAGGGGTGATAACAGTGCATAAGACTAAACATCGACAATACTGAATTAGTTTACATGAGTTGCCTACCATGAATTCCCCATGAGGTAAATTGCTCTTGGGTCAATTTAACATGTTAACATTTTTTTCCCTTTTGACCCACTATGTTGATTTGCGGACAAAAATCACGATAACTGGTGCGATTCGGTCCATTAATTGTATTCATCGGATTCATTTCTTAGACTTACTAGCTTTACAAATAGTCCAATGCAACAACTTCCCTAAGAATATGTAAATAACCTTTGATTTTTTTTGTTTGTGTTCACAGCTACACAGAAATCGATCACGTCATTGTTACAACAGACCAGAGGAAGCTGCATAAAAGTCTTAGTTAACATATCGTCATCATCATCTGGCTTGCACTTAAAATAAAAGCCACACACTATTTGACACTTAAGAACAATGAAACCCGAAACACAATTTAGAGCAGAAAAGGGTAGCAGTCATGCCCGAACGCACGACTGCTAACCGAAAGATCCTGTGAATGCAGGGACATTTCTCAAATCAGATCGATGTACCTAAGACCTCAAAGCTTACTTAATGGGTACCCGACATTTACTGTTAAAAGAAAATGCTGCACTAGCCACACAATACCATAGAATAGCCTTGCCCATATAAACAGATACACTTTTTATCATCTGAACCCGATGGTCCAGTGTAGAAGTTATATGGTAAACTATAAATTGCATTCACTAAGTCAAATAATCTGTAGACGACTCCTATAAGAAACTCTACACAATCTTTTGTAAGTCTGTTATTTTTAGTCTAAATTTTTAGCAAAAGAATTATGACACCTGGATACATTTAGATAAATATCTATAAAAGGTAAATAGGTAAATGTGAATGTAAATAGAGTTTTGAAAGTTGTACAAGTATGTTCAAGAGTTGTACGTGCACTAAAAGTTATACTCCACTCAGAATTTAACATGATCTACCATCATTCAGTGTGTGACTAAATGAAGGTACTTTTCTGAGCTACCTGACGCACGGTCCAACCTTTGCATGATTGAATAGAGTGACCAATCGTATCCACTGCCCGATATCACACCACTGGACAGTAAAATGAAATTAATCGACCAAATAGAAATGTTTACTTTCAATTCTAACAGACACACTCACACACACACACACACGTTTATATGATGTAACAATTATTTTTTTAAATAGATGAGGTAGGCTCGTAGTTATGGTTTATTTCCGCTTTCACGGTTCCATTTCCCCCAGTTACACTACAAACACACCGCCTCCGGATAATAATGGGCTGCGGCCCTCTTTTGTCAAGCCTGATTTTTTCCTGACTGCTCAAGTAGTGGCAGTGCTCTAGAAAGGGGAGGGGGTTTGTGTCTGCTCTAGTGAGCACTTGTACTTATGTTAACGGTTGGTCATGGTCAGTTGCACACCAAGAAGGGGGGGGTCAGGGGTTGTCATTTCCTGGGGGCCCGCATCTGAGGGGGGCCCGGCCGCCCCTACCATGTCCATTTTTCCCGACTCATTGTTTATTTAGGGGCCCGAAAGCTGATGTCCTGCCCTGGGGCCCTTGTTGGCTCTCAGCTCCTCTCGGGTCATGGGTGTGTATAGACGATTATTTGTTGCTTACTGGCGCGGGGATGTGGTGGAAGATTTAAAAAAAAAAAAGAGAGTCTACATGGGGGAAGCCCCCCCACCACTGGCCAGTGCTTGGTAGAACTCTAACAAAGAGACATCTGTTTTTTCTTCACGCACACTTTCCTTTTATGAGGTATAACCCGCACTACGAGACTTTTATTGCTCTGAGGTGCTACATAATCCCCTCACCCCAACCCAACCCCCCACCCCCACATACCTCTAAATATATAAAAATTTATTGTGAAAACATGACATTTTTTTATATTTTTGTATTACCTTTATTGGGGTAAAGTAGAGCATTCTAAAATAATAAATCTCCAGAACATAAGCCCCCTCCTCTTACATACAGGTACTTGGTTCGCCACAGATTTGTATGACAAATATTATAATAAGACATGAAATATTCCGTGTACAAACATACATTTTAATATGATTATGAAAAATGAAACAATCCTGTAAAACAACATAATATCATCATATAGGATGATTGTATTTTTTTTAAAAACATCAAAGTTGAAAAAAAAATTTAATATAATCTGAACTCATGGACATAGTCGTATAAAATGGTACACAAATATAAACAATTTGTTGTTAGGATAAGTTGTATAATTAGCATGAAATGTTAAAAAACACCCTGGAAATTGCTCCAGTTACCGAGAGTAGTGACGGATGGTCGTGCGGTAGAACGCTCGACTGTCGACCTGAATGTACCTGGTTCGATCACCGGTGAGACCAAGGAAATTTTTCAGGTCTTGGCTTAAGTTCCCGATATATCTCCCGTGGTGCCTCCATGGTCATTGCACTATCGGCTAGGGCACCATAAAAACCGTCCCATTAGTGGTTTATAGGATCTAGAGATTTCATCTCATCCTTTCAGGGACTTCACACACCGAGAGTAGTGCAGTCATCCCTGTCATGTGCATCATAATGGAGGATTGTGTGGTGCGAGAATATATGAAAAGGGGGGGGTTGTTGTGGTGCTAGTATATGAAGGGGTGGGGTTGTGGTGTATATGAAGGGGGTGTGGTGCTAGTATATGAAGGGGGAATTGCAGGGGTACAGCTCGATTACCCAGCCATTCAGGCAGATTCACAAACATAAAATCACTGTAGGCCGGGTATGTTTTAAAGTTACATGAAGCATCATATAGACCAGCGAAATTGTTCCAGCTACCCATAGTTGTACAGTCGTCCGTACCGTACGCATCATTGGGTTCACCTGAGGAAGCAAAGGAAAAACGAATTACCAATTAAGGAAACCAAGATATGAAGCATCATCTTTACCATACATACAACATGGCTGAGTGGGTGTAACATGAGAATAAAAGTTCGAGAGAGATTCTGAATGTATCGTATGAAGATATTAATCAATTACGACCATGTTGTTGAGTGGCATGTAAGACATATTTAAACAATTAAAACACATAATTTGAACAAAGCTGATAAGCATATTTAAAACAAAGAAATAATAGCTTAAATATTATTTTAATCAGTTTGACGGGTTCGAACTGTCCGGGGTCAAAATGTACCGGGTTCGAATTGTCCGGGGTCAAAATGTACCGGGGTCGAACTGTCCGAGGGGGTATACATTTCCCGGGGGACGAACTGTTCGGGATGGAAAACTCGTGGAACCATTTTAAATAAAATAATAAGACATTTACCTGGAAAGAAGATGTGAGTTTTCCAGGTGTTATTGAGGACCTCACCGTCCTCCCAGGCGAATGTCCCCTCAGTGACCAGGTCAGTCAGACCAAGGTAGGTGTTCCATTTGATGATGTCACGGGCGATGTGTTTGAAGAGGTCGTACCTGTCTTGTGTCTTGGCCTGCATCACTCGACCACCTCTGGCTGATAAGTAATATAAAAACTACAACTTAAGCGTATTTGTTAATTAAAGCATATAAATAAATAGAGCAGAGTAGCAATACAATAAAACCTCTGGGTCTCATTTATTCTCTACAAAATTGGGCCCTGCTGATCATGATTTACGCAAATATCACTCAGGGATTGTACACTGTGTTACTGTAAGCCAATGTGTCTATGAGGGCATGTACCTTTACATTTGCTCAAGTTGGATCCCCAAACCAACAACCGCCGGCCTGCTTCATGATTCTTTTAGATTATATGGAAAGTAAAAATCATCAAAAGCTTATCGTAACTGAAGCTTATCAAAAGAAAGTTATTTCTTTCATCCATAATCTCGTCTAAGATTGTATAAACAACCCCTATTATACTGTAATTGAGTTGTATCCCTTTGACCATTAGCCTGAGGGAGACGGATGCGAAAATTCTCAGTTTTTTTTTTCATATCGTGCGTTGTATGCGTTGTATTTAAGGATGTTCGTGGCAATTAAAGCCAAATGTTATTTTCTATCACAGTGTTTTGTACATTTTTTGTTGTTTCTGTTCATATCGTATTCTGTTCAGGCAATAAAGGCCATATGTTCTTTTTCTATTGCAGTATTTCTTTAATTTCTTTGTTATCCCTTCTGCATCTTATCACACACGGTTACGATACACAGTTACAATGCACACCGCACGAAATGAAAACTACCTGAGAAAGGAGACACACGGCTTAGACGATTGTGTATTTAAGGAAAGGAATATATATATATATATACACCCACAGTCTAAGTGTATAGAATAGATATTTAAATGCGAAGATAAATCATAAAAAAAATTATGGAGTGTTGGATTGTAATTTTATCTTTCAATCTCTTGATTGCTCTCTCTCTCTCTCTCTCTCTCTCTCTCTCTCTCTCTCTCTCTCTCTCTTTTTTCTCTCTCATTGTATGGCGTAAAATTGCATGGTTATATGTGTCATCTGTCATTATGCTCGGTGTATCAAAATAGTACACCAAATTTCATGTAATTTTTCCTAAATTAAAGACAAATATGGACCTCCTATCTGTTGGATAATGATACACCCCCTCACCCCCACCCACACACCCACCGCCCCTTCTCCTCCGTCGCTTTGAAAATGAATAAAGGCCCACTGTGATCGCAAGGGGGAAACAAACTCCGTGAGACATGAGTAGCTGTCCTATGTTTAACGCCTTTCTCTTCAGTAAAGACAACGACCTGTCTGCCTTAACGTTTGTTTCTCGAAAGATAAGTTGTCAAAGAATCACAGAGACTGCAATAATTTATAGTTTAATCAATACACCGACTGAACAATCAACTTTGCTTTATTTATTGAAAGAAGAATAACGATATTAAAAAATATCAAAATGTCTTTTGAGCACTTTGATTAGACCGCAGACACATTAGGCCTACAGGGTTGTGACAGCAGGACCTGAAAACATTTGATTTGTTGTAACAAGTCTTTCCAAAGCTTAAACAGAGAGCTCTTTGGAAACCCTAGTCATAATTACCTTCGGGGGGGGGGGAGGTTGGGGAAAGAATGAGATTTAATAAGAATGATAACTGGAGCTGGGACTTTGATAACTGGGGCCCAGGAAGGACGACCTAGTTGTACCTATCAGTGAGACCGTTTCGGCCTGTTACTGGGCGTAACTTTTGAAGTAGTCAAACTGGATTATTCTAGTTTCTGAGTTGGCAATTCGCCACAACCCCCCCTCCTTCCCACTCACATAATGATGTAATTTTTTACCTGTACAGTTTTTTCTGGCATCGAGGTAAATCGCCCAATTCGGTGGTACGTAGAGGCAGTCCACGACACTCTTGTAGATAAACAGCTTGTAGCCCAGTGAAGTGTTGCAGTAGTCCGTGTAATAGAACTTGTCGCCCAACACAGAACTTGGTGGAGACACTCCGTAAGTGATAGGACCACCTGCAGGTGCAAAATTTCATCTTTACATAATGAGCAACGCTTTTTTTTTTTTTACAAAATCTTCTACGTCTGCAAATAAAAGATACCATGAAAAAAATGATAATAAACGTGTTATTAATTGCATTTATAGATATTCCTTTTTATTTTTGGAGATTACCATGACATAGAGGGATAGAGTTGAAATCAATCATATAATATAATATAATAATAGCGGTCTGGGTTCTGCGTTAAATCGAAAGTGAAGCATTCATACAACAATATTCCAGTTTAAAATACAATCGTGAAAAATCGGATCTGCCCGAAACCAAAAATAACATAGCCTACCGATCAAGCCTAAGGTGATATAACTCTATGCAAAAGTTTCGCAGGGTACAGCTAGTATTTAGGGCCTATATATTATCGATAATTCAATATTAAGTTAACATTTCGTAACGACCCTCCAGTTGTTCGCGTCCCACACTTTTAGAACCACTGACCTTAAAAAAAAAACTGACATTTTTCGTAAAATAGTCTTTCTTGTAGCCATGTTTGTTTTTCAAAAAAAAAATCTTTAATCATGTCTGGTTTGAGATTCTAACAGTGCCACACAGAAATAGTGGCACAGAAATGTCACCGTATAAAAAAAAGTAATAAAAATCAATTATCACAAAAAACTTCGTCAATTTAAATAAATATCAAATTTTAAAAAAATCTTGAATGATGGGTTGATAATTCTGTCAGGCCTTAGAAGAACGTAACTGCTTTCTTTTCAGTGACTTTGAAGATGAAGTATTATGAAGTTGTCAATTAACAATGATCCAGTTATATCTCCATAAAAAGTACTTGAAAGTCCTGTGAACCGATAACTTCTGAAGTAATATTCATACGAATTTTAAAAAAAAAAACGTATCGATCCGAATCTAGCCATTGATTTAATTCACTCTGTAAATCAGACAAAAGACCAGTGCTGTGTTATGGCACGGAGAAATGACCAGTGCTGTTTTGTGGCTCGGAGAAATGACCAGTGCTGTGTTGTGACTCGGACAAATGACCAGTGCTGTGTTGTGGCTCGGACAAATGACCAGTGCTGTGTTGTGGCTCGGACAAATGGCCAGTGCTGTGTTGTGGCTCGGACAAATGACCAGTGCTGTGTTGTGGCTCGGAAAAATGACCAGCGCTGTGTTGTGGCTCGGACAAATGACCAGTGCTGCGTTGTGGCTCGGACAAATGGCCAGTGCTGTGTTACTGTGGGAGTTGAATTTTAGGCGCCCTCCTCCCAATCTGAAAAGTGATTAAACAGTGCTCAACCAGCAGTAACCCCTTCTATACTACTGGTAGTGCTTTACATGTTCAAACATTAAACATTGCTCAACCAGCAGTAACCCTTCCTATACTACTGGTAGTGCTTTACATGTTCAAACATTAAACAGTGCTCAACCATCAGTAACCCCTCCTATACTACTGGTAGTGTTTTACATGTTCAAACATTAAACATTGCTCAACCAGCAGTAACTCTTTCCATACTATTGGTAGTGTTTTACATTTTCATCTTTTAGTATAAAAAAAAGTGGCCTGTGTGTGGATGATTACGTAAGACATGTTGACACAAAGATGATTATGTTATATACAACATGTTGATACTTCAATGTACTGAGGAGGGGGGGGGTGAAATCTAATTCCTAATAGAAATCATTGGATCAGGGCAGCCTTACGGGTTTAAACATTCGAACACAGTCATGGGCGTCGCTAGGAATTTTTCCAGGGGGGGGGGCAAATAACAACTTTATGAAATTCTTTTTTAAATGTAAGGGGGGGGGGGCAAATGCCCCCTTCTTATATGACATTTTTTCAAAATGTAGGGGGGTGCAAATGCCCCCCTTGCCTCCCTCCCCCATGAATACGCCCATGAACACAGTGCAGGGGGCCTGGTCTTGCCGTGTTCAGTAAATAAAAATGACTTTGCAATTGCAAATATGTTTAGTCAGTTGATGGCCCAGTAGCAGTGGTGCACTGGGAGGGGAACGCGGTAGAACAACGTTCCCTTACCTTTTTTTTTTTTTCAGAACCGGAACGCGTTCCTCCAGAAACTCACACTTTTTTTTTTTGCTCCCACTATGCGTTGTTTCCCTTACTTCTTATTTGACCAATACATCACTGGTCAGTAGGTAGAGATATCGAGGACGACTCGGTAACAGCTAGTGACATCAGCCAGTACAGGTTATATCTCATGAGCATCGCGATTGGTTTATGTCTCTATATATGTCAGTGATAGAAGCATTATGTGAAGAATGTCTTAGAATTATATTAAACGACTGTTCAAGACACTTGTCGACAACATGTAAAACTAATGTTTATCGAGACTATGTTTGATGTTTAAACTTTTTTTTATAATAAAAGCCAAAAATAATTTTCTTCACATGACATTAGTATTTGCACAGAATCTTCAGTAATATGAAAAATACAACTTTTTACACATGTTTCCATTAACTCAAAACTGAACTAATCGATTTGCCTAATCGAAATTTGAATTTCATCGATTCAATGTTACGGCATCGTATTCCTAATCCAACTTTGAATTTCATCCATTTGTAACATAGCGTCACATTCCGAATAGAGCCATAATGTATAAGAACGAATTTCAAAGACATATGGGTAGTAATAGCTTGAGCTGATCGTCGTTTGAAACTATAAATATAAAAGATCAAAAGTTGGTTGATTTTTTTTAATGTAATGATGAAGTTTAATTATACTTTCAACTCAAACATAATGATAAAATATAATTGCTTTAATTAATTAATTATCAACCATTTCTATGATGTACACGTAGGTGTGAATGTTTGTTTTGATCTATGACAATTTAACCAATTTTTTTTTTTATGTGTCCAGCATCCACACCATAGCCCTGGATAAAAAATTGTCCAAGGTAGGCACTACGGTGGACGAAGGTAACTGGCTTTGCTGGGGCTGAAAACCAAAACATATACTACACAGATTGGGAAAAGAACCCCCCCCTTCCCTAAATAGTAACCAAATCCTTCTTTTAAGTCGTTCGAGGTCTAAAAAAAAAAAACAAAAGTAAAGTTCCCTGAGTGTATCGGGGCAGATGAAGTGTAGATGTATCCGTTTCTGGCCATTTGAAGATGTGTCGTTTAAACTTAAAGCTGGGTGGACTTGATTGACATGACACTGAATTCCCCCTTCCCCCCCCCCCTAAGGTATCATTCCTTTGAAGATCGAACTCGTGACTCTCAGGTCGACGACAGTCAAATACTCTAAATCTGAGGTTCTCAAACCTTTTATTTCGAAACTGCACCCCCAAAGAGGTTCCAAAAATAATTCCTCGGGTTACCCCTCACGTGTAAGTTCGAGAATAAAAATGTACTTATTGTCATATAGAAAAATTGCCGGACTTTCTAATGCGTCACTTTGTGTACTTATATGTCGATGCGCACTCCTGCGAAACCTTTCCCCGTAACCCATGTGGGTACGCTTACCACCGGATCAGAACCGTGGCTCTGAATTGCTCGGCCATCCGCAGCCCCGTAGCCAAGGAGGGTGGGGGCACCGGGGGGGTCCGCCCAGCCCCCCCCCGCTAGGTGTGGAGAGCCCCCCACCCCCCGTTTAAAAAAGATTAAAAAGAGGAAAAAAATAAAAGAAAAAGTAAAGGTGGCCCCTTGCTGAATATTGGTGCTTCCCTGCTTACTTTGACCTGGCTACTGGCCTGGCCATCCGTACTCCCGAGTCCTAAATAAACACGTCAAACCTCACAGGTTGTAATGGAGAAAATTTGATTTAAAAAAAGAATCTTATACAACATTCATATTATGCAGTTGGAAATGACAAGGACAAAGTTTTGAAAATAATTGTGTGGCTCTCGAACAATAGTGACAAAGAAGTTCAGAGTATTTTGATGGGAGAATTGCTGACTCGTTAAGAGTTTTAATTCTAGAGCTTCTATTGAAAAGTCCAACAAAGTGATCTTTTGATTCGAATGCAAGAGTTAAACAAATAAGGCGATCATATCATAATCAGTTCTAGTGCACAAGTGGTATTGTCTCACTAGTTAAGTACTTTTTTTAACAGAAGCATGTCAATTAATTTGTTTATGCTTTCGTCCCGGTTTGATTGACATTCTTTCAATTGAATTACACCAGAATATCGGGCGAATAACAAATATTGAATAGCATAGATTTATCAAATCATAATTAATGGCAGTTAATCGATGGCTACGTATATTGATCTATTGGGGGAAAAAAAGACAAGTGATTTAGTTAAATGTCCTAGGTTGACATTTTTTTGTGTCATGTTGCTGGCTAAATGGTTCAGCTCTCCCTATTGATGCAGGCGCCCTGAGCATGCTAAACCTTGGCACCCTTTTTTATGTAGAACTAGAACAATATTAGCAAGCAAATATCACTTTATGGTGCCCTATGGCCACTACGATATCACAGTAACTCCCCTATTAGCCAGTACATTAGAACTATCCTGGAGCTTAATGTGTGAACGCTTGGACTTAATAAATAAATCTAGACAACACCCCATAGTTAAAATACTACCGAAGATAAATGTGTTAACTTCAGAAAGTTGCTGACACATTGGTGAGGGCATTTAGATGCATTGCTAGAGATTGCTCACTCCATAAAAATAAAATAAAACGAGCACAATCGTCCACATAGGTTCGTGGTATGGATCGGTTTGCTACGCAACCAAAAGAAAATTAAAAGGGAAATAATCATAAATATAAATATATCACGTTGAATCTGTTGTCCCACTTCAAATTAGTCTATTGTTGTTTAAATGTTTGTGTACTTTACCTGGTGTACACAGATTGCTCTGATCGTTGTACACAACAGAGTAGCAGCCCTTGTAACGCTCACTGCACTCGGTCACGCAAGAGGTCAGAGATTTCGCCGTCCATGCATCGCCGAGACGCGCTGACCCATAGATGGTGGTGTTGCTACACATCGCGAAATACGATGACACGATGGTCGCATGTCTACTGTGTAAGATACCTGGACACAAGAAATGAAACAATGAAATTTGGTCACTACTTGCATCAAATGTTGAGTCTATCAGAGCCGTGGTAATATCCAACCCCCTCCACAGGACAAACCATTGTGTGTGGGAATACATTGTAAATTACAACTAGTTATCGTCACCTTGTACACGTGGGGCATGAAATCGGGAATTTTCAAGTTTTCCATGCCGATGTGGGATGTTTTGTTAAGAAAGTAGCAATGTGTGATGTAACAGTACAGAATGTAGAGATGTTCACTTAAGTAATACAGAATGTAGAGATTTCAATTAAGTAATACAGAATGTAGAGATGTTCACTTAAGTAATACAGAATGTAGAGATGTTCACTTAAGTAATAAAGAATGTAGAGATGTTCATTTAAGTAATACAGAATGTAGAGATTTCAATTAAGTAATACAGAATGTAGAGATGTTCACTTAAGTAATACAGAATGTAGAGATTTCAATTAAGTAATACAGAATGTAGAGATGTTCACTTTAGTAATACAGAATGTAGAGATTTCAATTAAGTAATACAGAATGTAGAATGTAAGTATACAGAGATTTCAATTAAGTAATACAGAATGTAGAGATGTTCACCTAACTAATACAGAATGTAGAGATTTCAATTAAGTAATACAGAATGTAGAGATGTTCACTTAAGTAATACAGAATGAAGAGATGTTCATTTAAGTAATACAGAATGTAGAGATGTTCAATTAAGTAATACAGAATGTAGAGATGTTCACTTAAGTAATACAGAATGTAGAGATGTTCACTTAAGTAATACAGAATGTAGAGATGTTTACCTAACTAATACAGAATGTAGAGATTTCAATTAAGTAATACAGAATGTAGAGATGTTCACTTAAGTAATACAGAATGTAGAGATGTTCAATTAAGTAATACAGAATGTAGAGATTTCAATTAAGTAATACAGAATGTAGAGATGTTCACTTAAGTAATACAGAATGAAGAGATGTTCATTTAAGTAATACAGAATGTAGTGATGTTCAATTAAGTAATACAGAATGTAGAGATGTTCACTTAAGCAATACAGAATGTAGAGATGTTCAATTAAGTAATACAGAATGTAGAGATGTTCACTTAAGTAGTACATAATGTAGAGATGTTCAATTAAGTAATACAGAATGTAGAGATGTTCACTTAAGTAATACAGAATGTAGAGATGTTCACTTAAGTAATACAGAATGTAGAGATGTTTACCTAACTAATACAGAATGTAGAGATTTCAATTAAGTAATACAGAATGTAGAGATGTTCACTTAAGTAATACAGAATGTAGAGATGTTCACTTAAGTAATACAGAATGTAGAGATGTTCACTTAAGTAATACAGAATGTAGAGATGTTTACCTAACTAATACAGAATGTAGAGATTTCAATTAAGTAATACAGAATGTAGAGATGTTCACTTAAGTAATACAGAATGTAGAAATGTACGATATAGCAATGTGTGATGGGGCAACGTAAGATACTAGCAATCTGTGATGTAGCAAAAGTATATGTAATAATGCCCATTGCTAATAATTTTTTTAGTTTACATTGCTGTTATATTTTTTTTCTTTTTCTCTAGTTTCCTTCCTTTTGTAATGTTGTTTTATATATTTCTCATTTCGTCAAAGAATTAATTTACAATTGCTTTTATAAAAAAAAAACATAAATTCGATACTAAATATCTAAGAGAAAAATATAAAGAATTGTTACTTAATAATTTCTTTAATAAAATTGCAAAATGTTGACACAGTACTTGTAAATAAGAAACATATCAAGGCGATGTAGTTGAGAGCTTCGTTCATACTTGTATTTTGATGGTCAGTGTCTAAAATATATCAGCATCTGATGGTCAGAGAATTTAATGATGCATCTGATGGCCAAGTATCAGAAAATAATAAAACAGCCCCTGTTGGTCAGCGTCACAGCAGATATATCAGCCTATGGTGGTCAGTTTTAAACTAAATATATCAGCTTCTGGTGGTCATTGTTACAAATATTTTTTTTTACAGTTTATGGTGTCTAGTGTAACAGAGGACTTCCTCGCTGCTAACGGCGATAGCTTTACAAGTCATATGGTAACCACATTTACAACTGATTACTACAGGCTTATATCTAAATTGGATAAAAACTCATTAGAACGTAACACAAAAATGTGAACCAATCTAAACGAGAAAGTCTAACAAAGTCACATTAACTCTGTTCGATACCTTTTGTTTGAGGAAATATTTTGTGCATTTAAGTCCTATTAATATGAAAGTGGCGATAACAGCAGACAAACAAACAAACACACACACAAACAAACAAACAAATAACATGTCGGCTGATTATATATATATATATATATATATATATATATATATATATTATATATATATACACATTAATATTTCTGTGAATCCATTTTTTTAAATTTATAAACTATCTTTTTTTTTAAACTTTGAGATAAGTGTCCATAAATTTAGTAAAAAAACTTTAAATTGATTTTAAAAAAATATTACAACATTATATTAATAGTAATCTTTTTTTTATAAAAAACGCTCATTTATTTAAATGATGTTACATCTCGTTGTCACAATTTTAGTCCAAACTAGATCCATTGAACACAAATCCTTCAAGATTACATAATTAACGAGGACAGATACATAAAATATGTAAAAGATCATACATTTCAATGAACACCGCGCACTACGTGCAACCCCTCAACCTATCGACACTTCAATGCAACGCTTCAATGGACCTGTATACTCTATCGGGGCCGGATATGCTGGAGTGTCGAGCCCGAGCTCGATAAGCGGCATCGATGTTTGCCGAGTAACGAGCAGACGATAAACGAATGTAACGTGATCAACTTAACCCATAATTCTTTTGTAAGTCAGAACTGTAGCTAAGGATTTGATTTTGTAAACATATCAATCAGATAAATTAACGTTCGATTACATTGATCGGAAAAAAAAAGTTTAATTCTTTTAAAACTTATTCATATATATATATATATATATATATATATATATATATATGTGTGTGTGTGTGTGTGTGTGTGTGTGTGTGTGTATGAGTTGGAATGTCAACCTGTATCGGCTGAGTTTAACTTTAATATTAAAACATACAAATATCTATTGTTTATATAAAAATTTCTGCGACAACTTTTATATCGGTTATAGAGAGCGTTCATCACACAAATTTTCATAAAAAAAATATTTACTATATTTAACTGTTTAAATTGTTTGATCTGATATGTAAAGTAGTTTGGGGCAATACGGCCAAATTTAAGATGTGCGACACACCATGCGGATTTCACGGCGCGTGAAATGGGCGCGCTCGTTGAGCTCCAACTTCTCATGGGGCCCCCTTGAAACACAACAATTTTTGATTTTTTGTTTCTTTTCCATCCGAATCCCCTCTTTCGTGTCTCTCTTGATTCTGTCCCCTTAATCTCTCTCTCTTAAATCTCAAACAACCTTAACCCAACCCTGGACGCCCTTGAACGATTGTCCATGGCTTCTTAGCTCAGGGTTGGGCAAACATTTTTAGTCGCCGGGCTACATTGGGTACATTAATAGATCGGCGGGCCAGACCAAAGTGTATAAGAATGGAATGTTGACACGAATTGATATAAATTAAAGGTAAAAGACCAGTGCTTGTACTTAAATTTGAAACAGTCAGGCGGGCCGGATAAAATGAGTCAGGCGGGCCGAATTTGGCCTGCGGGCCGTAGTTTGCCAATGATTGGCTCCAGCTATAGAATTAAACTGTCTCTGATACGTGGGGAATTAATTCGTTTGTATTTGTTAGTTTGTTTATTGTTGTTTTTGTTGTTTTTTTTTTTTTTTTTGGCTTTTTACATGGTGATATGTAAACTATCTTAAATTTTGACCAAACAAAACATACAAACAACACATTATTTTTCGTCCACATCAAATTAGAAACAAATCAAAATGTCCAATTAGAAAAACATCAAAATGTCCAATTACAAACAAATCAAAATGTTCAATTGAAACAAAATCAAAATGTCCAATTACAAACAAATCAAAATGTTCAATGTCAATTAGAAACAAATCAAAATGTCCAATTAGAAACAAATCAAAATATCCAATTAGAAACAAATCAAAATGTCCAACAATTAGAAACAAATCAAAATGTCCAATTAGAAACAAATCAAAATGTCCAATTAGAAACAAATCAAAATGTCCAATTAGAAACAAATCAAAATGTCCAATTAGAAACAAATCAAAATGTCCAATTACAAACAAATCAAAATGTCCAATTAGAAACAAATCAAAATGTCCAATTAGAAACAAATCAAAATGTCCAATTAGAAACTAATCAAAATGTCCAATTACAAACAAATCAAAATGTCCAATTAGAAACTAACAAAAAGTCCAATTAGAAACAAATTAAAATGTTCAACTGATAATTGAACGAGAGCACCATGCCTAGTTAGTTCCATTTACTAAAAAGCACATACACATTTCTAATTATTTCAAATGTGTTGTGTCAACGCTCATTAATTATGCACGTTATTGAACAAATTTCCTTGAATCTAATGGCGAAACGTTACATTGGAGTAAAGCAATGGAATTTTGTGAACTTTTTGACACCGTAATCGGAAAATTATTACCGAATGCCTGTTGTCGTAATCGAATCATTTAATTATATTACAATGAACCGCTGATTATATAATCTACTCATGATTATATTAAAACATGTTTTCGAGCACTGCATAAAATATGTTAGTTATTTAAACATATATAAAAGAATCAGTAGTTTAGCGTATTTGAAATAGGTACAAATTTTCCCATCTTACATCACTGCTTGAATTACACAGCTATTGAGTACAATAAAATAATAAGTACTGAAGAAATGTGTCTTTAAACAAAAGTCTTTTTCCGGAAATATTGAAAAGAAGATTAATAATGAAACTTAATCATCATAATCCTTATAAATAAATCTCAGCATCAAATAATATCCAAGTTGGAAGTATACTTCTCAAAATCCATATTGAACTACTTTTGTCAATTTTGTTCGGTAAAAGGAACTCATTTTTTTATTTAAATAACCACAGCAGACGTGAGTAGAATAGATCGAGAAATCGGAGGAGGTGGGAAGGTGGCGGTGGATTGAAAATCAAACAGCATAACGACAATAAATCAGATTTTTTTAACCAATCGATGACGCATTGTATTCTATAAATAGTCAACTGTGGAATTTGTTTCAATGCCACGACATGGTGAAACAAAACAGAAATATTACTTTTTAAAAATATTTAAAATATAAAAGTAATTGTTGGAAAACATAATGTGAACAACTTAAATGTGAGGCTTGTTGTAGTAGCACAGCTTGAAGGCCTTGGTGTAAGTTTTGAGTTTTTTAAAGTATTTTTAGAATAATAATGAGCCTTCATCTAGCATATCAGCTAAAAGGTCAAGGTTTATGTTCGGGTTTTTAAAGTATTCACTATTGTATCCATGTTTTAAAATGGGCGTTACGATATCACTGTACGTGGATCACAATCTATGGCGTAACTTGGGAGATGCTTAGGGGGGAGTCATACAGCCATAGGCGCCACATACTTTACTACCAGTAAAAGGGTGGCATTTGTATTCCTTGAGTACTTTTTTTTTTGCAAAGAAATTATTATACGCTATTCGCATAAATCAACGTATAAATATATGAAACTTTAGGGTGTTGTGGTAGCCACACCACACATAGTAGCATGACCCACCCCAAATATGTGGGTTTGGTGACAACGGCTTTAAACGCTTTACATAGTTAAGTAAGTAAAGTGCCCTTAACCCTCGGGGAGCGGGGAAGTAATATTTCTGTAGCCACAGGCAAAAGAAGGGGGGGGGTTAGGGGGGCTCAAACGGCTAAACGGGCTCAAAAAGATTCAATCTGGACGAGCTGTTGACTAACTGTCATAGCAAACATTTCTCCTTAATTGGCAATGGTTCTTAAAGAGTCTTTCTTCCCGCGTGTTTGTATTAAAATCTAGTCTTTTATATAAGAACATTTGTAACTATTTCTTCATTCGTCTGAGTTTATTTGACTTGTGTTGTGGTTGCGTTTTTTTTTTGTTCAATTCTTTTCACCGATGTGGTCGTTGGGGGGAACGAACGAATAAACACATTAACAGATGTGCGTTCAAACCTCCTTTTCTGTGGGGCTTATAGACTTGATGGCACCCATCTCACCCAGGGCCGTTTTAAGGTCATCGTAGGCCCTAGGCACTTTCAAAGTCGTAGGCCCTCCCCGACTTCACTTTTAATATTTTTTCAAGAATGCACCCGCACTTCTTTGCAATTTGAAATCTAAATAAATTTTTGAGGACGTCATATGTGACTTTGCTAAGACAATGAGCCGAAAAGTTAACATACTGTAATTTACAGATCTGCAGCACTGCAGCTTGACGTGCTTATCTCACACGGTTATATATAGTTACTGTCATACTATAGTTGTGTGTACTACGCACACAGGTGTGTGTGTATGTTTGGAGCTTGGCCAACCAAGTCACGGGGGCAAGACTCTAGTTTATTCGACAGCATAAACATTATGTTTACTGTAAATAGGATTGTCTAAGAAGGTGATAGAGAGGGACGTAGAATGTTCGAGTATGATGCAAGCAAATTATATGAAGAGGATGTTTGGAAGCTCAGAAGTTCAGTTCAGTTTTAGTTCAGTTAAAGTCAGAGATATTCGAGTTCAGTTCGGAGTTCAGTTGTATTCAGTGTATCAGAGTATATGAGTTTAG
Organism: Bulinus truncatus; assembly: GCA_021962125.1. NCBI lineage: Eukaryota > Metazoa > Mollusca > Gastropoda > Planorbidae > Bulinus > Bulinus truncatus. The sequence goes on from JAGDYQ010000008.1 coordinate 289,541, forward strand.
CTAATCAGTTGATTTATTGGAAAGTTAATAAGTATTTATTCATTGAGTTGAGGAGATTATCAGTCATTGTGATAATTCAGTTTATGTTGGATTTATTCTACTGTTTATATTTTATTGTGTTGTTAATAAACTATATGAACCTTGGAACATGAATTGAGTTTCTCATTATAAACCACAGTTCATATAAATACACATCCATTACAGTATCTTTAATACAAACATTATTAAATTTTATTGGCATCCTCAGCGTGTTTTCTACTTTATGTTCTGGCTTTCGTAGGCCCTTGAAAAAGTCCGTAGGAGTTAGGCACAGTGCCTAATGTTCCTAGTTGATAAAGTGGCCCTGATCTCACCAAGTCAGCGGTGAATATGTTTGGCTTTACCAGGGATTGAACCATGTACCCTTTGCATGTGATTCGAGTTCACTATCGACTTCGCTATCCAGCCAAAATGCAAAAAACCCATGGATGCACCACGGGGGACATAGGTGACAGGAGTGTCTGAGCCTTGAGCCCATGACTTACATCGTGGATAAATGGCTCACTAGCAGGGTGTCACCGGGCCACTATCTGTGGTAGTCACCGCAAGGCCAGACTCTGTGGTCGTCACCACGGGGCCACACTCTGTGGTCGTCACTACCGGGCCATGCTCTATGGTAGTCACTATGGGGCCACCCTCTATGATAGTCACTACGGGGCCACCCTCTATGTTAGTTAACACAAGGCCACGCTCTGTGGTAGTCACCACGGGGCCACCCTCTGTGGTAGTCACTACGGGGCCACCTTCTATGCTAGTAAACACAAGGCCACCCAGTGAGGTAGTCACCACGGGGCCACCCGCTGTGGTAGTCAACACAGGGCCTGCCTCTGTTGGGGTCATCACCGGGTCATCCTCTGTGGTAGTCACCACTGGGCCACCCTCTGTGGTAGTAGCCACTGGGCCACCCTCAGTGATTGTCACCAGGGGGCCAACCCCTGTGGTAGTCACCACGGGGCCAACCCCTGTGGTAGTCAACGTGTCAACAGTAAATAAATATCTCTGACAACCTGAATTGTTGTAATTAGTGCCGTTCTTATTGACAGGGTAACTATGTGGGACCCCAACTGCAAAGGGGCCCCGTCGGAATTTTAATCTCGCCGGGCACATCGCAGTGCAAACTGAACACTTGTTGGGCGGCGCCGTGGACAAAAAGTATTTTGTTATCAGGCGGCCCCAGTCTTCCAAGATCATTAGGGTCCCCCAAAAAACAGCCCCTGTGATTGACATTGAACGATGTATGACCGTAAAACTGCATTCCTGCATTAAGCGTTGCATTTTACCAAAAGGATTTTGAGTGTTTCAATTTAAAGCGTCATATCTGCTACACTGCGTTCAAACAAACGAGCACGATATATACACACAAACAACAACAAATATATAATAACATGAGAAACTAAATTACAGTACATTTGATAAGTGAGCATTCACTGATTTTATTGTTTTTTCTACTTGTTATTGTAGTCTACATAGATTATTCACAGGAGCCTTTGATTATTAAATACAATTTAATATTTTTTTTTATTTTTACGCCGACATTGCCAGCATGATAGGGTGTAGTGTTCCTACCACACCAGCATTGTTGGCGGCGCTGATGCATGTCTACCATGCCTACAGAGCAACGGGGTGGGTGTGCCCACTATCATCTGCCGGGATGGCAGAAAAGAGGGTTTTCAGATCTGTCCTTAAATGGCCAGACCAGCAGGGTGTGTGTACTGCTGATCGGCCAGAATGGCAATTCAAGGGGTTTTTCCTGCCACTCGGACAGAGGGGACGGGAAGGGTGTAATGTGCCTGTACCCCAGCCCGAAATGGCAGGCTGCGCAGATGTGCTTGAGAGGGACAGAGTGGAAGGGTGTTGTGTGTCGACCACATCCGTCACCACCGCCAGCTGTGAATACTGCGGTCTCGGATAGTCCTCATTGACCACAGTACCACCACCTTCGCAAGATGTTATTTTTTCCCTAGAGAACCCCAATGATCTTTTCCCCGTAGACCATGGTATATCTCTCATACCAGGACAGCCTGGAGAGAACTCAAATCAATAATATGTTGAGTTACTTCTTCACTTAGGAGGTGACAACTAGCAGCTAATTCACCCGTGCGACCATCTGTTCTCATCTTAGTGTTTGTAGCATCAATAAAACACAGTGTGTCTTAAGTGGTAATCATGTGTAAACTGATGTGCGGGACAAACATCTTTTAGCACGTAACTGGAAGTGAAGAGCAACCTACACATAAAAAACATCAGGGCGAATATTTTAAGTTGTCTAGACTGAAAGGTTTTAAAAGAAAAACGGTTATTAGCTTATAGAACAAATCGGAATAATTATAGATTAAATGAACTGTGTTGTCTCTCAGTGTCTGAATTTCCAAGTTTATTTATGCAATTTATTATTTTACTTTTAAATTTGTATTACATTATACATTCACAAAAATGTTTTATAACTCTGTCACAAGACGGACCATTTTATTGACCCAATTATAACAAAGATTCGCATATGTAATATCTGTAGCGTGGATATGTTGTAACATCACAAGAACCATCATACATGCCCAGGAAAGAGCTGAAAGATCCAAGGACAGCACAGTTCTCAGAATGAGTTTTATCATTCGGTTCGCATAATGTAACAAAAATATAATGATAACAATGATAGATCTCTACAAAATACACATTTATAGATATTAAAATATATATGATTAAAATAATTGGCTAATATTATAGTACACGTTTTATTAATATTTAAACTTTTATTTTATATTTCATAGAAACTGTACTTATTGACACCACAAACTTTGCGTTATTTAATGAACTAATTAAAATATGGCATGGGAAAATTTCAGTAACTACATGCAAATGAGAAACTGACTTACACAGAAGATATTTGTTTACTGAGCTGGATAGAAAATGTTTGTTTACAGACCTGGATAGAAAATGTTTGTTTACAGACCTGTATAGAAGATGTTTGTTTACTGACGTGGATGGAAAATGTTTGTTTACTGACCTGTATAGAAGATGTTTTCCAGGTGTTATTAAGGACCTCACCGTCCTCCCAGACAAATGTCCCCTCCGTGACCAGATCAGTCAGACCAAGGAATGTGTTGAACTGAATAATATCAAGGGCGATGTGTTTAAACAGGTCGTACCTGTCTTGTGTCTTGGCCTGCATCACTCGACCTCCAGTAGCTGACAAGTGAAAAAAAAATCAAAACAACATATCTGTAATCGGACAAGACCAAAACAACATATCTGTAATTGGACAAGACCAAAACAACATAGCTGTAATCGGACCAGACCTAAACAACATATATGTATGTAATCGGACAAGACCAAAACAAGAATACTCTAAACACTTTCAGTTAAAGTAGTGGAACCGATTTTCCCGTGTGCCTCGAGACATCTGAAACTGTTATGATTTAACATTCAACATGTTGCGATCAGAAGTGTCAATCTGGATGATTTATCCACATCTAGAATTTTTAGAGACAATGAGATATTATAAAACTCTATTAAATAATAGATTTTGATAATATTATTTTTATCATTTTTATTTTTTTGGATATCCTTTAACTAAGTAGTTGGCAGTCCTTGCTGCGACATAATGTGGGAAGAAGCTTTCTATAAATATCCACAGACATCAACTGCAATAACAATTTAGTTTACTTAGTTTGATCGATCTAGTTTAGAGATGAAAAGTTGCCGCAGCCTCCCATGATGCTCACGCAAAATTAATAAGATGTATTGGTCACCTGTGCAGTTACTTCTGGCGTCGGAGTAAACCGCCCATGTTGTTGATACGTAGAAACAGTCCACGACACTCTTGTAGACAAACAGCTGATAGCCCAGTGAAGTGTTGCAGTAGTCCGTGTAATAGAACTTGTCGCCGAACGCAGAACTCGGTGGAGACACTGCGTAAGTGATAGGACCACCTGCACAAAGATAGTGCATCCATAGACATAGTGCATACATAGATATAGTGCATACATAGACATAGTGCATACATAGACATAGTGCATACATAGACATAGTGCATACATAGACATAGTGCATACATAGACATAGTGCATACATAGACATAGTGCATACATAGACATAGTGCATACATAGACATAGTGCATACATAGACATAGTGCATACATAGACATAGTGCATCCATAGACATAGTGCATCCATAGACATAGTGCATACATAGACATAGTGCATACATAGACATAGTGCATACATAGACATAGTGCATACATAGACATAGTGCATACATAGACATAGTGCATACATAGACATAGTGCATACATAGACATAGTGCATACATAGACATAGTGCATACATAGACATAGTGCATACATAGACATAGTGCATACATAGACATAGTGCATACATAGACATAGTGCATACATAGACATAGTGCATACATAGATATAGTGCATACATAGACATAGTGCATCCATAGACATAGTGCATCCATAGACATAGTGCATCCATAGACATAGTGCATACATAGACATAGTGCATACATAGACATAGTGCATACATAGACATAGTGCATACATAGACATAGTGCATACATAGACATAGTGCATACATAGACATAGTGCATACATAGACATAGTGCATACATAGATATAGTGCATACATAGACATAGTGCATACATAGACATAGTGCATACATAGACATAGTGCATACATAGACATAGTGCATACATAGACATAGTGCATACATAGACATAGTGCATACATAGACATAGTGCATACATAGATATAGTGCATACATAGACATAGTGCATACATAGACATAGTGCATACATAGACATAGTGCATCCATAGACATAGTGCATACATAGACATAGACAAAAACAACGCTACACAAAATGAAACTTTATAACTAAATTTAAATGCTTTATGTGTAACAATTATCTTTTCAAAACTGTAAGATAATTAATCAGCCTATTTCAATATTGTCTTACTAACTTGTCATACATTAAACATTGCTAATATAGTTTAAGACTTAAAATCTTTGCAATAACTGTTAACTTTCATGTATACGTCGCCGCAGTGGCGTATTGAGGGGGGAGCAGGGGGGGCATAATGCCCTGGGCGCTTCTCACAAAGGGACGCCAAATGATATATTTTACATAAAATATTATAAGGTTTTCAAATGGGGGGGGGGCTCTATAAAGGTATTGTGTCCCGGGAGTGAGTTTAGCTCCTTACTAAGCCACTGCGTCGACGCGTTAATACAATTAATGTATTACAATAATACAATGGGTATAATGCAATGTGTATGAGTTAAATATAATTCTACATAGACTTAATATCACGTGAATGTTGCGCACCGTTCTGTTAATGACCCTTAAACCAAACCATAACAAAAAAAAAGGTTTCTCTCCTGAATTTCTTTTGTTTCAGTCCATTTAATACTGACCAAACAACGATTCACTGATCAGTATGAGAATATTTGTTTCGGTTGATTTGTTCCATGTTGTTTCCCCCCCCCCCCCCTTTTCCCCTTTTTTTCACACTCCCAACGATGTCAGTGCTGCTGAGAAAGGTTAAAAGGTCACGCCGGGGATCACAACTGGATAGATTTGTATTTTTTAAAACATGGCTAGCCATAATCATACGAAGGGTAAAGTTAAGAACTCGAAAGTTAGATCAATTTTTTTTTTTGTAATCAGATAATTTTTTTTAAGTATAGGAAATTTATATCTTTTCTAACGCTCAATGCCAACCTGCTTTTCGGTATATATCACAATTGAAAAATGCCCTAAGGAATTTTCTGCACCTATATGTCTCCCGAGGTGCCTCCACGGCCATCGCACTATCGGCTATGGTGGGTGGGGGGACGAAAGAAGGGCACCATAAAAATTGTCCAAATTAATTGTTTATAGGATCTAAGAGATTCATCGCATCATTACAAAGACTACACACATCATCTTGCCCCGTAACTGGTAATTCAAGTAGGTAGAGTTGTGTTGATTTTTTTTTGTGGGTGTTTAGTTTACCTGGTGTACACCGATAGCTCTGATCATTGTACACCACTGAGTAACATCCCTTGTACCGCACTCTGCACTCGGCGACGCATGAGGTCAAACAGAGCACCGTCCAGGCATCACCGAGACGATCTGACCCATATGTTGTGGTGTCACTCAAGAATGTAAAGTAAGTTAACGTAATTGACGCATGCGCACAAAGTAGAGTACCTGGACACAGAGATGGAATAATGAAAATTTTGTCTATGCACATTTGTTATAGTACTTCTTAGTACTTCTTAGTATTTTTAGTACTTCTTAGTATTTGCTAGTACACTAATAAGAAAAATGATCTAAACGATCAATTAGTAAGTACCCTTAAATCATACTTTTATTTAAACAATCTATGGTGAGAAACATTATAACCATTGGCGCCTATGTATAGCACAGGGAATTAAGACTATTAAACTTTTATTACACTTGATATGACTTACTTTTCCATTTGCTGCAAAATTGCGAAAAAAAAAATAATTATAGATACTTTACTTGTAATTATATAACATGTCCAGGTGACCTTGACAAGACTGTCGGTCATGCTGATTTTGTCTTTGTATTACATCTGGTTGGACAGCATTGAACAGAATATAAATAGCCAATGAAACAGTCGCTGATGGACAGCGTCATTGAATCACCATGCCACTGGTGGTCAGAATAAAATATCTTCAGTTGGTCAGTGTCCTACAAAATCACAGTGCCGCTGATGGTCAGTGTCATACTAAATATATAGCAACCTCTGAAGGCCACTGCTAAATAATATCACTAATCATATAGCAGCATTTGATGAGGATGTAGAACAACTGTATGAGACTATTTATTTAGTAGAAATAATGAAAACTGTTTTCTAATACGTCATTGTTTACTTTTCTGATAATCGTTCATAATTCACACACTGTTATTTTTAATGTTTGCACTGATCGCTATTAAAATTATTGTAATAATAATCTCAAATTACGTGGCATTCCTATAACTTGTAAAACACCAGTCTGCTAAACAAATGTTATTATATTCACCATTATTTTAAACTAATTACGAAATGATACATAAAGACGAAACGAACGAATGGCCTCAGAGATGGCTTAAAAAATCGAAACACTTATTAACAAAAATATTCCTATACTTCCATTTAACTTATGATTTCAACCCAAGTTTTCCAACACGTCTGTCCTATAACGAGTGTTTTTAAATATCAAACTGACCACCACTAGATGTAAGTCTGTTAGATCGAAAACAGATGAGTTGGGGGGGGGATGAATAGAGAAGAGCTAGGGTAAATGAATAGAAAAGGAAGCAACTTATCAAAACTGAGTGACATTTCCTATTCCGACGACGTGGCATTGTGTTCATTGAATAGTAAATTAAGTTGTGTGAATACCATTAAGAACAAAGAGTTAAGACGTATCAGCAGGTGCAAAGGTTAGCTTTGACATCAATACATTTTTTTTTTAAATATCAGTTCGAAAACGTGTTTAATCTTGAAAACATATAATGCTTTTTACAACAAAAAAAGATGGCTTATAGTGTGAACGAAGATTGACAGATGAGAGAGCCGGTATTTTGTTATTTAATGGTAAATCCGGCCGATAAATTTGTTCAAGCCCTAAGCAGTGGCACCGAGAGCCAACACGGGCCTCAGGGCAGGACATCATTGCTGGCCCCTTAATAAACAATAAGTCGTGAAAAAATTGACATGGTTGGGGCGGCCGGGCCCCCTTACATATGCGGGCCCCCTGGCAGTTACCCCCCTGCCCCTCCTCTCGGCGTGCCTGGCGCTAAGGCTGAAGCCTCATTAACCTGATCCGGGCCTGGTTAAAGCTATAGGCGACCATCGTTTTAAACAAGTTAGTCTGTTCCAGACTAAACTTATTCATTTCTTAGTTACAACTTATTTAATTTGTCTTTTGGGCCATCGAAGTATTTCGACATGCGTAAAAATCAGAAGAGTCCAAATGCGGCTCCTTGATGAGCTAATTATTCTTTCATTGACCTCATGAGTGGTCACCTCTGGTACTTTCATTGACCTCAGGAGTGGTCACCTCTGGTACTTTCATTGACCTCAGGAGTGGTCACCTCTGGTACTTTCATCGACCTCAGGAGTGGTCACCTCTGGTACTTTCATCGACCTCAGGAGTGGTCACCTCTGGTACTTTCATTGACCTCAGGAGTGGTCACCTCTGGTACTTTCATTGACCTCAGGAGTGGTCGCCTCTGGTACTTATTGTTCACATGGCCTTTCTTAAGAATGGGCGAACCAGCTGGCCGCCCAAAGCATGGGACTCCCAATTTAAAAGTTACCCACCATTACAGTAACCATTCCAATAAAAACGGATACTTACCCTAGTCCTCTCAGGTTGTATGAATGATTTAAACCAATGGTCACCAGCCCCCGGGCCGCGGACCTGTACCGGTCTGTGGATCAAATGGTACTGGGACTCCAAAGAAACATTACATTTTTTTTTTCATTTTACTTCACTGTGATGCATTTCTTCAGTGGCGTCGTAAATCAAAACAAACTAAAATATAAAAAATCAACGTTCCCCGAGCGGGCCGTGATGAAATTATCAAACGTTAACCTGTCCGCGGGCGAGAAAAAGGTTGGGGGGACCACTGGTCTAAACCACCTTATGATTGTTGCAAAGTTAGACAGACCGCTCCTTGGAGCTCCCTATTTTCGTCATTTTCTCGATATTATTCCATTAATAATAACAATGAAAGTTAACAGGAACAAATCATTTCATCGTACCGTACATGTTTTACATGGCTATATTGTGATATCAATCATAATCTTAGAACACATGTGAAAGTAGCTGGAGATGTTTAAGTTGATATATAGAAAAATAAAATTAAAAAAAAAACTCGTTAGCCATTAGAAATCGTTACCGTTATACAAGTGTGTGTGTGTGTGTGTGTGTGAGAGAGAGAGAGAGAGAGAGAGAGAGGATGGGGAGGTAACAGGGCATTAAAGCAAACAATGTCAATACTGAATACCTTTACACGAGTTACTTGCCCTTGATTCCCCCTAGGCGTCGGTAGCAACTGGGATCAATGTTACAGATATTTGTCGCTTCCTCGTGTTGATTTATTGACATTTTTTTTATAAAACGATCCGAATCTCAGCCACAGTCATTCAAATTAGTAAGGTTAGTTAGAAAGGTACGTAAACTCACCCGAGAACTGGATCTTACTTACCGTTCGATGAATGATCCAGGTCTTTTGGGTATGTAAATTATCATTGACGATTTAGTTTGTTTAAAGAAGTCTATTATACCATCATTACTACCGTAGAAAGTAAGCTTTTAGGGTTTAAAGGGGAAAAAAAACATCGAAGAGCAAGGAAGTATCGCCGCGGGTTTAATTGATTACAAATGTAAATCAAGGACAAGATTCTTGTGAGACTGTTAAGTCTGCTGAGAAAAAACCAGTGCCGGGGAAATTTTTTTTTTTGCAGAGCCTGGGATAAATGTATAAGGTTTCATCCCCGGTATCCCCGGCGGTAAATCGAGCCCCTGCTACTGAGGTGGCCATGCGTTCCCCTAGCGACCAAACCGGTTAAGGGTATGATGATGAGGATGTTAAGTCATTGATTGCGGAAGAAATAGCCAGATGTCTGTTGTTGGTGTGTGAAGTCACTGAAAGTGATTAGCTGAAATATCTTAGATCCTATAAACCATGAACGGGACGGTTTTTTTTTATGGTGCCCTTCTTTCATCCCAACCATAGACGATAGTGCCATGCCCATGGAGGCACCACGGGAGATATAGCTTTAGCCATGACCTTAAATATCCAGTGGTCCTCACAGGAGATCGAACCAGGGACCCTAAGGTCGACAGTCGAGCGCTTTACCACACAACCACCCGTCCACCTGGCTGATATTGGTTACGCTCTAGATCTGAAGAAAGATACCCCCCCAGCCCCAGACATAAAATATTGATGCACCGGACGATGTGTCCATTTATGATGTACTGAATTTCATGTCATTCAACTGGTGGTCATTGTTTGGTCATTGTTTGGTCATTGTTTGGTCATTGATTGGTCATTGTTTGGTCATTTTTTGGTCATTGTTTGGTCATTGTTTGGTAATCGTTACGCACGTTTAAAAAAAATGATCGTCTTTTGGTTCCTACCCAACTCTGCAACATAATTTATCATGTCCATTGTTTAAAAAATAAATTATGCTAATCTTTTTTCTTTGAATTACGATGGATCTAAAAGTGTGGGTCACGAGATAATTTCATTTGGGTCGCTAAACATTTGAATAATTACTTAGTCGGGAGAAATTCAAGGTCCCGATATAATGAAAAATTGTGTGCCATTAAATTCAGGGCCCCAACTTAATGAAAGATTGTGAGCCATTAAATTCAGGGCTCCGACATAATGAAAGATTAGCACCATCAAATTTAGGGCTCCGACATAATGAAAGATTGTGCGCCAATACACTAATGTGTACAATAGCGTAATTTATACAGTTGTACATTTGTTTCATTCAGATATATTGAATTAGAGTTTAATTTTCAAATTTGAATTTAACACTAGTACATAACAAATGACAATTAACAAAGAATATATTCAATACATTGTCGGAAATCATTTTATTTGACTATTTTATGTAGGGAAAAAAGAACATAAATTCCTTGACAATTACATCTTTATCAATTCATTATTAAATAACATTTTTGACAAGTTCATTCCAAAGTGAAAGACTACAAAAAAAAAAAATCCCAACACGATGCATGGCTCCTAGACCCAGTCACTTGACTGATTCATAGATATAGTATCTGTAGTCAGGATAGACCCAGTCACATGACAGATTCACAGATATAGTATCTGTAGTCGGGATAGGTCGTATAGCTGCATGAACCGTCATAAATGTCTTGCGAAATTGTTGGTAAAACTCCCAAAATAGCGCAGTCATCCTTGCCGTCTGCATCGTTGGGCTCACCTAGCGTAACGAAAAAATAAAAATGTGGAGACTTGATAGGTTCACTGCTTAGGCCAGTGGTCGGCAAAGTGCGGCTCCGGAGCCGCATATGGCTCTTTGGCTCCTTAAGTGCGGTTCTGGCATTTAGTTTTATTTAGTGTACTACTTATTTAGTGTAATAAAATTTAGTGTAATAAAAGTTTACCTAAACAATGGGCAGACTTGGCTCCCAATTTTTTTTTTAAAATTGTTGAATGTTCATATTTGGCTCTTTGGCTGATAAGTTTGCCGACCACTGGCTTAGGCCATAGAACATCAATTATACAGAATGTGGATCATCTATTGATTTTTTTCTGAAAACAGATATATTTGTTATTATTATTTTATTGTACAGGACCGGCCTTGGGCCAATTTGACCGATTGCCTAACAGTGGGCCCTACGCCTAGCTAGGGGCCCCGCAATTCATAAGGCCGGCCCTGCTATTGTGTATCAATATGGAAAATAGCACACAGGGCAGCATTCTTTTTCTTTTATTATTGGTAGAAGAATTTTTTTTTTAAAATACCGATACTCTTTCTGTATGATATTCACTCTGTGGCTAAGACTAGTAAATAATAGGCCGATGTAATTATTGATTATTCAAATATTTCATTGTCATATGTGGAGATTGGTGTGACAATTTCACAAGCGATTTTATTTTAAGAATGGTTGGAAAAGAAATATCGATTTGTAAAGAGAGAATTAATGGACCTGCGGACATTAGACCCGATAACAAATGTTACATGTTCGCTCTTTAACAGTATGCTCAAATCGGAAGTTGTGGTACGGAACACATTTACAGCTATATTGAGAAGTTAGAGAAAATATCAGAACAAGACACCATAAACTTCGGTAGCCGTGGTTCATTTATTTATATAGAAATTTAAGTATACAGATATACAAATAACATATAAATCCACAAACGTGAATAATCAATGATATAAACCTAATTACACAGATCTTTATATAACTGCTTAAATCACTTGACTCTCTAACACATTGGCTCATATTCACAAAACACTGTCTAACACTTCCACTGATCACTCTCTACCTCATTCACTGTCATCCTTGCACTAACTGACCTCTCTTGATCTCACTGATGCATTGTTACACTGTCTGATCTCTCTCTACGTTACTCTCTGCCCACTTTTTTTATCCATGCCCACTGCACAACTAGACACACTTTTTCCCCCACGTGCAGAATACTCCCACTCAAGACTATTTCACCCAGCATTTGACCAACATGCAACACATTGACCTTGACATGGATACATCTCTTTTCTTTTTGGATACTGTAAACATGAAAACTAAGCATTACCTAAAATGTTTTGTAATTAATATTTTTATCTAATAAATTTTAAAGTGTTTACCTTTGCGCCATAAAAATCCTCAGCATATAATCAATTAGACAATTAGAACTTCTTTCAAAAAACATACAAAAATAGAGTAAACATTTACCTGGAAAGAAGATGTGAGTTTTCCAGGTGTTATTGAGGACCTCACCGTCCTCCCAGACAAATGTGCCCCTCAGTGACCAGGTCAGTCAGACCCAGGAAGGTGTTGAACTTGATGACATCACGAGCTATATGTTTAAACAGGTCGTACCTGTCTTGCGTCTTGGCCTGCATCACTCGACCCTCCTGTGGCTATTTTTTTTTAAAAAGTGGACATTTACATCAGTTAATTACATTGAGATCAGTATGTTTGACCTTAAATTAAACACGAAAATTCGCATCAGTTAATTACGTTGAGATCAGTATGTTTG